>BPLT01000141.1:1200000-1615058 GCA_019656295.1 Rhododendron mucronatum var. ripense | reverse complement strand
AGGAGGGAGAGAGAGAGAGAAAGAAGAGGGATTTGGTTGTACCTTGGGCTTGATCTTCCATTGTACTTCAAATCCTTGGATTGTATACTCTTCCAAGCAAAACCTAACCTCCATTGTCCTACCTTGTACAATTATCATTTTTAAACTATGTACAATCCTCCTTTCTACCACAAAATCTTCCAAGAATCAAATCCAAGGACTAACCTAGCCATGCAAGCCTACAATCTAGCCTTTGATCTTCCAAGGAAACTTGATTTGTTGGAATAAAAAAAATGAGACATAGAGAGAGAGAGAGGGGGCCGGCCATGATGGAGGGAGAGGGAGAGCTTGCCTATAAATAGAAGCTCACTCCAAGCTTTGAACTCACACCTTCACTTCTTGCTCTCACTTCTCTCTAGAATTCGTAGTGTTCTTGGTTCAAAGTTCTAGTTTTCTTGAGTTTCTTGAGAGTTCTTGAGAGAAACTACTAAACCACTTCCAAAACCACCTCTAGATCTTTAAAGTAGCTTAGTTTAGTTAGAAAGTTGTTTCTAGGAAGAGAAAAGATCATCTCTCTTCCTTTCGAAGCAAACCGGAGCCGTTACACTGCCGAATCACAAAACCGACGACCAAATCTCCATAGCCGACCACCGCCAAGAAGAATGGTAGTTTATCCTTGCACTCTAACTCTAAATATAAGTAGGAATCGTAGTCCACCAACTCTATGTATTGTTATAAAATCGTATGTGGAGAAAAGAACGACATTAAGAAGTAACTTGATTTGTTTCCCTAAAGTAGACAAGGTTATCTTTCGATGTTGGAAATGCATGATTTATATTCGCTCATGGTAATTCAAGCATGCTAAGTAGTTTGGAGTTGGATGATCTTGTTAGATTCATTTTGAGTTGTTGATAAATGCTTGCTTATGTTGAAAGTCCTACACCGCGGAGTCTATGTATGATGACGAGACACGAGAACCGAGAAAGTAGAAACATGACACCTAGGGTGTGGTTAACGAGGAAGAAAATGTATTTTTCCGAGGAAGGAAATATTTTAGAAACTACATAATGACCATTTCGGGGGCATTATGTGAGATATGTGTGCGTGTTTGTGCCAATGGGAACCCGGCGCGGTGGAACCATTGTGAGGATACTCGGGAGACCGGCGCGGCGGAACCGAGGTTGGGTATGTAGCTTGGTTATCCGTGGAGAGGAGCCAATGCAAAGTTTTGTGTGCCAATGGAAACCCGGTGCGGCGGAACCAGTGTGAGAATACTCAGGAACTCGGAACGGCGGAACCAAGGTTGGGTGAGTTAAAAAGGAGTTTTGGAAAAGAAAGTGGAAATAACGACACAGTCTACGATGAGTCAAAAAGTCAACACTAACGTTAGTCTGAATAAGGAATGTGGATTTGATTAACTGTTTTGTCAATATGTTTGATCTATGTGGAATCGTTGTTATTATGATCTCTTGTTCATAAGTTACGAGTTAGTAAGTAGGATTTTCTATTGAGCCTTTGTAGCTCATGGTGTTACCTTTTGGTGACCCTGACATATTATATGGGTGGCGATGCCGGTATAATATGTCAGATTTGATAGATGAACAGGGCGAACTCTTCACTTTGGAGGCATTCGGAGCCGAAGAACTCGCTAGGATGGAGGAACAAGAGGAGCAGTAGTTAGGAACCCTAGTTCCCTCTTTTATGTTTGAAATACTCTTACGAGAGTTATGCTGTAATAATGAGCAGTGACTTTCTTTAATTTCTGTAATAAATTATCCTTTTAATGTACCTAAAATTAGGGGCGTTACAATACCACAAACAACTTCCTCATTCCATACCATTCACCGTAGAGCCCAATTTCATAAAACCTTCCTTTTGATTTCCAAAACAATTTAGAGAAAACTCAAGACCATTATAGGCCGAGCTCCACTGATTCAGGTGGAATACCGGAGTCCGTTGATTTGTGCCCAAATACTGGAAACCATTAATTCGCTCAAGAATACCGGAGGATTCTCATCAAAATCCTTTAATCAAACCAAAAGCCTTTCATTTAATTCATAAATCAATTACGCGTTGTTAAGAGTCTGAGCCGAAGCTCCTGCTAGACACTTACTCGATAACGAGCCCTGAAGAGAAATGATATGAGCAATTTGCTCCTGCCAGGCATTTACTCATTCAAGAGCCCTGAAAGTATAAGATATGAGCATTTAGCTCCTGCCACGCATTTACTCATTCAAGAGCCTTGAAAGTTCTCTTTGTGTCCATTTGTCATCCATTGTCATTCATTTCTCATTCACAAACATCAAATCGTTCAATCGAATCCAAAAGCCACCTAATCGATCACATGGTATTACAAGACCAACAATCTACCATATCACATATAATCAAATACACACGTCATCGCCGTACCTCTAAGTATACTCCTGTACCTTCACATACCACATATCGACCCTCAACTAGACTCTGCGATGCCCGGTCTTCTAGTTTCTATACTTTGAGTCCGTAAGTCGTACGCTAAAGGAGTCTAAAAGATTCTACAAGTCGAGAGAACACGAATTGCAATTCTACTCATTGGATTACTAGACATGCTCATGTGTACCGTTCGTGTTTCAGCGTGCAGTAATTTACATTTCACATTTCTTAACTCACCGAGTTCATTTAAGTCCATCGGATACCACTCTAGTGTGAAACGAGTAACACTCTCCAAAACACTTGAAAGAATGCATAAACAAACCCATTAGAGTAGACAAGAAGCTTCAAAAAGTGATTTGGAAGAACGTAGGATAAGTTGCTCATAGATATTGTAGCAGCTCAATCACCTACCAGAAGGTGAATGAGTTCTACCGATAGAAACTGGAAACATAAGGCCAACAATTTTAACGAAATAACTTTGTAACGAAATAACTTCGTACCTGTTCTACCGGTAGGTGGATGAATACGTTTGAGCTGCTGCAGTATGTTTGAGCTGCTTGAGGAAAAATTTCTTACTTGTCCTACCAGTAGAAGAAAGGTTCCTACCGCTAGGGGAAATACATTTTCTGGCGATTTTGACAGAATTTTTTAGATTTCAATCCGATCTCAATAACAATCAATACAAGCTCAAAAATGGTACAAGAACAGTCAAATGACATATAAAGAGAGGTAGAATTCTCTACCTCTAGTATCCAAGCCGAAATCAAAGAGATTGAGCAAGCCCTACCTTTCGGAATCCAAACCGAGCTAAATACACCGAACCGAGCTCTATCCAACGCGATACGAGCCCCAATACGCAAGTAGAAGATGGAGTTGAGGTTGATTGTTTGGAGTTTTGAGTGATTGGGTGAGAGAGTGAGAGAGATAGAGGGAGCCGAGAGAGAGTCGGGAGAGAGAGAGAGTGAGAGAACGGGAGAGAAAAAAAATGAAGTGAGGGGAAATTATTCCCTTGCCACACACACCACACTCTTATATACACACACCTCACACACTTTGCCATAGCACCCAAAACTTTCAATTCTTTCACTTTAACACCTAATTTCACATAAACACATCTTTCACATTAGAATATACATTTTTCTCATGCATAAACATGAAAACTAGGGAATTTAAATACGGGTCTCTACAGTGTGGCAACCAGTTGATGATGGTTACAGACGAAGGGGAAAAGACAAGTCGGAAAGGTGTTCGACAAAATGCCTAAGAAGAGATGAAGAGGTAGGAGAGTGTGAGGGGAAGGCTATACAAAGTTTGTTTTCTCGGCTCATTTTGTTGGTGTCGGTGTCGCATAACTCTATTCTGACAGTTCATTATAAATAGTAGATATTATTTCAGTGACGGGGGCAATTTTCGATTCTCTAACATTTGGATGTTTAATGTTAGATCTTTAAAGGGCCCAGGTTTGGTAGGGAGGAGCATCGGGTGGTTTCGAATGGCAGCAATCAGTGAGGTATTCTATGCAAAACGGAAGGTTTTATTCCATATGAATGCACTCTTTTTTGTTTGTTTAGCTTTTTGCTTCTCAATGATTTATTTATAATTTAGTTGTTATTCAACCGATCTTCAAACCCATTAGAAACCTGCATTGATCAAAAACCTTGGAAAGAGTTGAATTGCTTTACTTGCAAAAAAAACTTTTGCGGGCTGATTCTGTTTTTAAAGGGTTCAGAGTAAGAGGTTTTGAACCTGTCTTGAACAAAAAATAGGTAGTCATGCCAACATTCTCAAGCTACCATAGGCATTTAAACCTTTAGTTGTTTTAGACCACCATGTACATGACGAACTGTTATATTACAACTTTGCGGCTTCCAATTTCATATAGTGCATTTTATGCCAATTTATTATGCTTTTTATGGAAAAAATAACGATGGAGCTTTGAGGGTTTCTTATTGTTTGGTTTATGAAGCTAACTACTTGATTTCAATCAATTTGAACCTGTCTCGACCAAAAATAGGTAGTCATGCCTACATTCTCAAGCTATCATATGCATAAAGCTTTAGTTGTTTTAGACCACCATTTACATGACAAACTGTTATATTACAACTTTGTGGCTTCCAATTTCGTATAGTACAATTTATTATGCTTTTTGTGTAAAAAATAATAACAATGGAGCTTTTGAGGGTTTCTGATTTATGAGGCAAACTACTTAATTTCATTCAATCTGTGTGCTTTTTTTTTCCTCTCTCGAGGTGTGCTTCTATATTTCAGAAAAAATAGACCATGGGAGCTTTCATGAAGGATGCAAGAGCAGGTCCTTATATGGTATATGGGCTCGTTTGGATGCGGGGAAAAAAATGGAGATATTAGTTATGAAGGGGGATTAGATAGTAGGGGTGTTACTTAAGAAGGGTGGACCCACAATGATGTGACTTTTATGAAATGGGGATTAAATAGTAATTTATTTGGATGAGGTATTGGAGAAAGATGATTAAATAGTACTTGGTTTGGATGAGGGATAAATTGAGGGTATGAGGAAAGGTGTATGATGTAAAAAGCTGTCAATTGACTATTTTGCCCTTGTGCAGTGTTAAGTTAAATTATTCATTAGATTAAATATATAATTACGAAATTCAACTTTAATTAATTTTTTATTCACAAATAATAATTATAAATTAGTTAATTAATATAATTATATAAAATAAAATAATTAAAATATTAAGATTCCGTTTTTTAAGTGGTTTCCTAAGTTAATGTTATACTTTATTAAAATGTTTAATTAAACGGAAATTTTATGTTTTTTTTTTTTTAAAACCGAATTTTGTTAAAATGTGTGGAATGATAGGGTTGTATGGAACACATGAGCACACATGCACATAATAATTTCCTTTGTCTTTTAACCTCGTTCTGATTTGCTCTGCAATTGCAGAGTGAGAGAGAGAGAGAGAGAGGAGGAGGAGGAGGAGGAGGAAGAAGAAGAATAAGAAGAAGCAGCAACAGTAGCAACAGCAGCTACGACACAACAGTAGCAACAACAGCTACGATCACTAGTCTGATCCCTCCTCTTTCCGATCTATTCTTGCTTTTCTTCTTCTTCGTCCTATTTTTTGTTCGTCGCTCCAGAAAACAAAACCCAGCAGATTAGGGGTTGGGAGAAGGGGGATAAGAAGGTTAAAATCGTCCAATTTTCAGGAGGATTAGGGGGATAATTTATGGACACCTCATACCCTAGCCGAACAAAATACTCCCGTAGCTCCCCTTCGCTGGTATTGCAAAAAGGGGCGCTGAAATAATACCGGCAGCATTTTCGTTTCCAAACCAGGGCTCAACCTTGGGCCCACATTCTTATAAGGGGGCATAACTACTACCCCTTGCTAATACCTCATCTAATCGAGCCATATATGGGGTAACCCGTTGAGTGAATCTATTTTATTGGCTTTCTAAAACTCTTCTAAAACAAAATTTGACATAGAATTGGAGGGTTAGGACTGCAAGCTCTCACCCTCTCCTAGAAACAAGAAAGAATGACCATTCTCATTCATACGAACGTAGCACCCCCACCCCCACCCCCTCAAACCCCCCCCCCCCCCCCCCGGTGAGCAAGGAAGATGGAGTGGGAAAACCCTTAATACATGTTTTCATATTGCTCTATTTGTTTCTGATTTCTAAGTGTTTTATGATCTGAATCATCTGATTTGTGTGCTTTCCTTCTCCTAACTGTAGCTGTGCCCATCGTCAATACCCTGACCCAACTCGACTAGAAATTGGGTTTGGTTTTTTGGGTGTGATCGATTTTGAAGACCATAATAGACGTGATGGGATTGTTTCAACTGCTGCCTTCTGGTTTTGTTAAACCAACCTCTGAGCATTTGAATTCCATTTTCATGAAATCATGTCACTGAAGGTATGGAAGTTCAACAAACGGACAGAAATCAAAACTGAACGACAAAGTGGAATTTTCTATGGAGATGGAGAAATCCTTAACGCAGCAAACGTGAATATGCCTTCCTCTTCTCCTTTTCGTGAATACGCCTTCCTATTCTCCTTTTGTTCAGTCCTTACTTTAGTTGTTTGTCTTCTCCCACTTTATACTTCCTTATGGCTTATTTGAAATCCCTTTAATGTCTGTTTCTTTGTTGTTTAGTGGTGATTTGGTATAAAAATTTATTAAGGATTACTCGTTCCTCACTTGAACCACAGAATACCATTCCTACAGAATATTGCAATGATTTATGACATGGATAACGTCACTATTTTTGGCCATGTAAGATGTTCTACTAATTTTCTGGTATGTGGACTCTGTATTTTTTTGAAATGTGTTCAAATTGTCAATTATTGAAATTTGGCCTACTTGCTACTACTTCATCAATGGAAGTAAAAGTTAGTTTTTCGCCCACATTCTTACCAACCCCGATTAATTTGAGCCCTTTCATTGGGGATGCGGCAAATCTGATGTTACCATTTGCTTTCGAAACTTTTGCTTTCACAAACCCATCCCGTTCATCGATGAACAATGTCAATGCCATTGAGCTTTGAATTGAGCAACACATCAAACGATTTCCTTCTTTTATCTACTTCTTAGGAAATTAAAAAGGGCCTATTCGTAGCATCAAACCATGTGTTTGGGCGATCTAATGTGTTTGTGAGAGAGAGGGAGAGAGAGTGAGAGAGAGTGAGAGAGAGGCGAGTCTTGTGGTGGAGGAAGTTAAAAAAGGGGAGGGAGGAATTCAGGAAGGATAGTGGATGAATTGGAGTAGTGACTCCGTTTCGCAAATTTTCTTAAAAAAATACAGAAAATTGGCCGTAGGTCCAAAACAATAGGCCCAAATAAGAGTCCAGTCCAGCCCAAGTTTTTGTAGCCTTTCCAGTCCATTAATAAATTTATTTTAGAGTCTAACATCCTTGTATTTGACAAAATTGCCCCGTGATGTACAACGATTATTTCTTTACTCTCTCTCCCAAAAATTGATTTGAACCTTCTCGTCTCCCTCTAGTATTCGCTCCCAGATTCGTTGGTGGCCGAAGTTCACCGCCTTCGCAACCCACAAAACCAACAGCCAGAAGAAACTAAACAAACTCCGACGACATATCCGTAGCCGGAGTTCTGTAACAGTCGACGGAGCTCTAAAACTTGGGACAATATTTTTTAAAGGACCAAGTCTGCTCAAGAAAGGGGCAGCGACCCTTGATGCGGGCGATTCAGCTCTCCTCCAAACTCAATTCCGTCGGACTTCTGTTACCATTGATGGAGCTCTCAAGCTTGGTCATCTGTCGTAGGAATTACTGGAGGGGAAGCTCACAGGAGGAGGAGACAGCCGAATGAAAATGCAGCAAGGGGGAAATTTTGCGGTGAGGGTGAGAGGAGAGAGAGAGAAGGGAAATGTCTCGGACAGTACCCAGCGTTGGAGCTACACGATCGAGGAAGAAGAAGTGGGAAAATGAGACAGCCCGGTGTCGGAATTACTCGAGGAAGAAGACGAGAAAAAAGTGTTGGTGTTATACTAAAAATATGATTTTTTTTCTCTTGGTACAAGACAAAAGAGTGAAAAGATAGCATCAAATCAGTTATTAGTGCATTTCGTGTATATATATGAATGCAGAAAATGGATATGGAGTTGGCCTCGTTTTTATGCCATGAATAGGCAATAAAGCGGCCACTGTTTTAGTAAATGATGCGGGGAAGAGTAGTGACATTGATCCACAAGAAACTCAACAAACTCTTGAAATAGCAAAAGCTAATTGAAGAAAACAGAAGGTAATAGACAAATAATTGAAGCAAATCAGACGAGCTAGGACACGAGGTGAAGCTATCAATGTGATTTTCTAACTACAGAGAAGCTTTATGAGTTGCACTATTATTGTCAAGCATAACAAAGAGAAAATTAGGAAAAAATTGACTCATTTAATATCCTTCTTCCTAATCATGAGAGTAAGCATTATGTGTTGGCCACTTTGTTTTTTTTAAATCCAATTTTTGCCTCTCTTTGATCTATTGATAGTTGCATATCTATATCATCGTGCAGGTATTGTTGGAAAATAAAGAGACATAGAGATTGGAGTATCACATATAACATTATTTGTTGATTTCTTTTGGAGAAAAAAAGAAGAAGAAAATTGACACATATAACGTTATATGGGATAATAAAGAGTATATATTTGGACAGATAACCCTATATGAGATAATAAAAAGTATTGATTTGGACATATAACCATATTTGTTGATTTTATTGCAATTATAAAAAGTATAAATTTGGATATATAACTCTATCTGGGATAATTAAGAGTATTATTTTGAAAAGATAACCACATCTGTCGGTTTCATTGCGATAATACAAAGTTGCAGCGATAAGCTTATTTGTTTATATTCTTTTGGATAATAAATAATATAGATTTGGGAAGATAGCCACTATTTGTTGGTATTTTTGAAATAATAATGAGGATAGATTTGGACAAATAACTATTATTTGTTGGTATTTTTAGAATATCAATGAGTATAAATTTTAAGGATAGATTTTAATAAATAACCATATATATATATGATGTGTGTGTGTGTGTGTGTGTGTGTTGTGTGTGTGATTTTATTGTTATTATGCAAAGTATAGATTTTGCATAGGTAGCATTATATGTTTGTATTTTTGTTAATAAACAGTATAGATTTGGACAACTAACCATATCTATTCATACAATTACAAAAATAGAGAAATTTTGAGAAGGAAAAAAAAAACAGAGGTATAGGTGGAGGTGTGTTTTACTTTGGTGCCATACATAAATAGCCTATATAAGGTTATATGTGTGTGTTATGTGTGTCGCACAAATAACGTTATATGTGTGTATTTATTTTTGTTATTAAGATGACATAGTAACACATATAAGGTTATATGTTTATTTTGTATCACACTTATAACATTATTTTTGTGTATTTATTTATGTGACAAAGTAACACACAAGGTTATATGTTATTTGTTTTACATGTGGCACATATATAAAGGTATCTGCTTTTTTTTTTTTTTTTTTGTAGAGAAAAAAGAATTGTTTGGCAAAAATAATACTTTCCGGCGAGTGTGTTAACCTTCCCTCTCACTGTAAGTAAAAATAAAAATAAAAAAATTCCTACTCACCAGATTCGCTCACCCCATGAGCATCCGGCAGCTCCCGCCGCCGGTTCGACCCCAAACACCCGGGCCAATCAGAAGAAGACACCTCATACAACATCATCCCCACCAAAAAAAATCCTCGGCCGATAATCATCCCCACAGACGGCAACCTCGGCCTTTTCTTCGGCTTCCAAAATGACAATTCCGCAACCAGCGCTAGCACCTCATCCTCCACCTCGCAAACGCCCCAGATGCACCTCTCCCCAACAACTTCGACTCCTCAACCCCTCCATCCTCCGCCGCAAGCTGCTTCTTCGCCTCTTCCTTCGATACCAAACTCCGCCGATCACCATACTTTCTCGTGAGTTTCTACTCACCTATTACAACCCACGGTGATGGTGTTGGAAAATCACTGGCGTCGATCGCCGGAGGTTGTTGCAGGAGATGGCGTCGGGAAAATCACAGGGATCTCAATCGACGATCGTGAGAAAGAGAAATGACGTTTGCGGCCTCTCTGTCTTCGTTCTCTCTTTCTCTCTCTTCTGGCAATGATAGACTGGAATGGAGAACTTTCAGCCGCTTCTGTTTAAATGCGGGGGTATTGTTAGAAAATTGGTGTAGAATGTACTGGCACCATTAAGAAAAGTTATGATGTCCTTATTGCATTATAAGTACCAATAGTATGTCCTTATGGCTGTAGACACCTCAATTTGGCCTAACGATTATTTCAAGTCCCACGTTGGGGATCATGCCCGATGATGAACGGATAAAGTAGGTTGCCTGATTGAACTTCTCGTGAACCCGTGGACTTATGGTGGGTATTTTAGGGCCACTTAGAGGACCCCATCCAGAGCCATGTAACCCTTTCAGACAGAATACAGGCATTGTCGGGAAAATCTATCTTTCGGCCGTGAAATCTGTTTGCTTGAAATACCTCCTAGAGGATCGATTTACCGCGCAGCCAGATCGGATCATCAGACGCCTAATCCATCCTTCGGCCCGCTAGAATCCTTTGCTCGGCTGCCAGATTGTTATTTTCCAGATTCGGACTGTGCTGTCAATCGTTTGATCCGTTCACAAAACCCTAGCAGCCAAATTCTGATGCTTTCGGGCTACGTAAGGAGATTACCATGAGAGTTAGAGTTGCCCTATAATTCCAATTCTAATCGTGCAATGTGATTGGTTGGAGTGAGTCACCTCCATGCCTATATAAAGGGGCCTTTGGTTCCTGAATATATAGAATTGATACATTCAATCACCCCCAAAGCACGAAATTCTGCACATATGCTCTCCAAATCCATTCTGCAAAACCCCTAAACTCCCGAATGCAGCCCCAATCCGACGATCGAACGCCTGAAGTCCAAACCTTAACCCTAGGGTTTTTTCGAGAAGCAATCCAGTTAATCAACCCTCAATCCAAAGCAATCAAGCCACTGAGGGATCAAGTGGTGGGCTAGGGGCCTTTGGTTAAGTTTATTTTCAAGTATTTATTTATCAAATCGTAGCATTTTGTCTTCTATTGTTTCTTTGTCTGGTGTAGAAGGAAACATCGGTTGGATCTTCGATCCGTTGGCCAGTACATCAACCAGAGGATCTCTCGGTCGTGAAATCCATTCAACGGCCGTGGCATCCATCTCCCTGGGACATACTATTTATTTCATGCTTTTTGATGACATGCTTTCAATTACAGTCTTGGCTTACCATTAACTGTTTAAAGGCTATTAATCGTTTACATGTTAGAATTACATAGAGCATTGTGTTAATCTTATGTCAAACAACTATTGGTCAGTGTCACTACTGGGCGAAGAGGGGTGCCTAACCATTCCCCTTATTGCACTTTTGGCTTCCCGTAGCCCGAATTCTCTAATTGTTTTGATGATAACCGTTATTGTGTGGCGATATTCCTAGCCATGAGAATATCCCGATCTTGGTTTATGAAGCAAACAACCAAACAACAAATATGATCAATCTGTATGGCATGCCCTGCTTCGGGAGGGTGTCTACAATGGCCAAATTGCCCTAAAATAGTAATGTAAATGAAAAATAATTTTTCGATTATTTTTTGCACCTTCAAAGAGATCTCAATGTGATCTATCAAATAAGATCCATATTGCAAGAAAAAATTATTGCGTAAGACCATTATTTTTTAGTTTGAAATTGTCTTCTTAAAAAATAGGTGAAAGTACATAAAGACTCCCTCAACTATCACTTTTTCTCCTGTACACCCCCTCACATTTAAAAGCGCCCATGGAGACCTCATCAACTACTCCCGTTACCAAGTGACACCTTTCTGTCTTAGAACCGTTTTCTAGAAGGTCACATGTCAGTAATTTGGGCTTTTTTTGGGACAAAAATGCCCTCTCATAGCAGTATACATCTGCAAGTCACCACCAACACCTCAACCACTGAAATAAACAACAAAAAAAAACGAAAAACAGGACGGAAGGTGCGTGAGCCCGATGGAAAGATAATCCCTTGAGTTCTGCCGGGCGTCGAGGTTGTACACCTCTGTCGCACGTCCATGGTGACGCTGCTTCTGGGCGCAGTAAGTGGTAGGAAGAACATGGAAGTACGCGTTGATGGCGGGTGAAGGGGTAGGATTAGGAGAAGGAGGTGTTGGGGGGAGGGGAGAGGTTACGGAAGGTGAGGAGGGGTGAGTACTGGGAGTCGAGGATGTAGAAGGGTTGGGATTGCTCGGATTGTTGCTGGAGTTCAATGAGGACTTGGATGAGGGATTCCTCAGAGATGAGGAAGAAGCGAGGCAGGAGGGGTCGGGGCGGGAGAGGGAGGAGATGACGGAGACGGGGGGAATGATCTGATTTCGTCCATGGCGAGAGGCTGTTGTCGACGGTCGGCAGAAGTGCAACCCCCTGATCAGAGTAGAGCTCATCGGCATTGAAGGAGATGGCCGATCGAAGCTTCCCTTCCGTTGGTGGAACTGCTAGTGGCGGTGGTGGTGGTGGTGGTCGCCGATCACTCTCCTCCTCCTCCTCTCTTTCTCTCTCTCTCTGAACCAGAACTAAGGAGGGTGGAGTAAATAATTTTAGGGTTTTATTTTGAAATTATCATGTAAGAGTATAATATAATAAGGGTATATTCGTCAATTTATCCATTCCGTTAACGGAGTTTGTCTTTGTTTCGTTTCCAGTAATTGAGGGGGTCTCCATGGGCGCTTTTAAAATGTGAGAGGGTGTTTACGAAAAAAAGTGATAGTTGAGGGAGTGTTTATGTACTTTCACCTAAAAAATAAGTACTTATTTGGATTCTGGAATGGGGCCGATTCATTGTGCTGTGACGGAGAAGGTAAATAGGAAAAGTGAGTTAATGTATTGAACAAAAAGGGATTAGGAGAGAGAGAGAGAGTGACACAGGGAGGATTGAGTATTACATTTTGACTAACAAGGGTACGACAGTCTGTTCACACAATTTATCGAGTTCCTAACATAAACCCTCAGTGCATTATCACCATCCATTTATCGGCTCTATTCTGTGCGGTATTGAAGGCTTCACAGGCTAAAGCTCTGCAGATGAAAAGTTGAAGCAAAAACATACAGTACTTACAAGCCAAGCACCTATCATGTGTCAGAGAGTTCTTGTTGTCAATGCTTGACAATTTGAGCATCTCATTTTTTTCACATTTGGCATTAGTCGCTGTTTTCGCTTTTGCACCTTTGTGGGTGCAATGCGTGTGGGGCGATCCCCAAAATCCATGTGAAAGCATGCTCACAATCAGTATTTTGCGAAAGCAATTGATGCTTTAATCAATGGTACATTACAACTGTTTAAAACGCTGGTTTGCTTTGGCAAAAAGCCATGCTTGTTTTGGGAACAGCTGCTATCAGCTTATCCCTCTAACAACACACACGGCCTAGACTAGCAAACAACCCAGTTTGTGAGAAGAAATTAAGAGAGTATCTTAAGTGCATGCCCACAGTCCATATCAGAACCAAGACTAAAAAGAACAGTACCAAGCAAATAGTATATTCTGACAAAGAGACAATCTTATAAGCAAGACAAGTCTGTCAGTATTCAATGAGCTATTTCACGTTTCGGTAAATCATCAAACAACAACCAGGGTTTCACTTCTTTACATATTGACAATAGGCTAGAGAAATATATCCCACAACATTCTGTCAAGTGGATGGATACCTACAATTCATCGTTCACAACTCGACCTTTTACGCCCGCTTATGCTGTCAATAATTAACTAGAGAAATAATCTGTTCCACATTTCGACAGAGCATTAGCTTTGCAGCCTTTAGGGCCCTCTCAGACATCTTCGCCATTAGAATCTCACTCCCTGAAAGAAAAGAAAAGAAATAGAAAAGAAAAAGAACAAAAAAGTGCAGAAACTCGATATCCAAACCAAAAGCTTATGCTATTTAGGTGAAGATGTCCCAATATTATGTTAAGTGATCACCCACTCTAGACTCAAGCAATGGGTGATTGTATTCATTAACATTTCCCACAAGTGCAGCCTGTTTTGAGGTCTGTCGAGTGTAACATTTTTTTGGCTCTATCATCGTGCAGCTTTTTTGTTGGCTCTGTCATTGGGAAGTGGGGATTACAAATTTTTGAATGTGGGTGGAACGAACCCTGCTCTGTAATCATGTAGGAATTTTATATCCAACCCAAAAGATTAAGCTATTACGTGGAAGAGGTCTCAACATTATATTAAGTGATCACCACATGTCCACAACCAAGCAATGTATGTGGGATTGTATTCCATAACAAGGTGAGAAAATTTCAAGAAACTCAATATTGTAGGGGGTTGTTAAATGATAAGGGCTTCTAGGAGACTAAATCCTAGAAAAAGATAAGTTCTAATAGCAACGATAAGAACCCTAAAAGACTAAAAGTACAATTTCTCCCCATGTCATAGTGCACGCATTAGGTGAAACAGTCTGCAGACAGTGTTGTAAATCTCGTACCGTTCTAGCCATAAAACGGAACATATACCTTGGTATTTTGTACCGGCCTATACCGCTCAATACCGGGGGTACTGTACCAGAATTTTATGGGATCTCGGCCGGTGCACAAATACTATTGTATTTTTTTTTGGATAGTAAGGCATGAATTTTAATGTATTTAAAACAAATATTGGACTCCATTTTAGTATTAATCATGTTAATTTGTTATTAAACTAGTATTAAGGTGTATCAAAATGTTACATTTAATTAATTTTCTATTTAAGTTTTTCAATCATACATAAGTATATTAAAAATAACTAAAAATGTATATGCGATAAATCAGAAACAGTACCGAGATACAAACCAGTACCGTTAAATACTGTCCCAGTAGAGAAAACGGTACGCTAGCCGGTGCGAGATTGATAACTTTGGCTCGTAGTGTGACAGTGACGATGCCTCAAGCATGGAATGGGAAACCAATGACAAGCATTGAAGAGGCCCTTGTCTTCAGTATTGAATTTTGAACAGGCCAGTATATTATGGTAAACAGAAAGCACTTCATATTTGGGGACAGAAAAATCTCATTGTCCAACAGATCCACGTAGAGGACTTTCATATCAACTACTGTGCATATTGGAAACCTGAAGGGATTTGGAGGTAGTATGTGATAGATGCAGTAAAGTATGTATAATAAATCTCTTCCACATGCAAAGGAAGAAGATAAGGTCCTTTGGGCTCCTTCAGCAAATGGGGAATATAGTTCAAAGTCTGCTTGGAAGGCAATAAGAATCATAAGATCAAAGAAGCCTGGAGTGGGGTGGCATCACCAGGTGTGGTTCTGTCATCATGTTCACAGATGGTCATTTACGTCATGGATGGCTTGCTGGGGTCATTTATCAAACAAAGGATAGGTTGACCAGGTGGGGGGATCAGTTTTGTGTACTAGGGAGGATGAATCCCATAACCACTTATTCTTTGAGTGTGGTTTCTCCTTTCAGATTTGGGGACTGTATGATATGGAAATGTGGGCCCAAAGGGTCTCCTAGGGGAGTTCACAGAGGCACTGGAGTGGGTTTCTCGATGGAGGGAAAGGGTAAATCTTCCAAAGCTTTGTGCTGAAACTCTCTTCTCTGCAACTGTTTTACCACATTTGAGGGAGAGGAATTGCAGAAGTTTTTCAGCCGAAGAAGATGGATGGGGCAAGGATCATTCAGTCCATTGTAAGCAGGGCTTGTAATCATGGGGTGGAGAGAGGCTCCCCGCTACAGCAGTAAATAGGATATCGAGGGAAAGATTGGGCCCTGCCCAGAGGGTTTCTAGCTAGTTGAGATTGTTGTGGCATCGTTCCTCTCCTTATTTTCTTTGTTGTTTTGTTTTGGTCCTAGATTCTAATCATTTCCAGGATAGCGTAAGGAGGGGTGCCCTGGTTTCAGGGTGTGAGGTCCTGGGTTGCTTTGTTCGGGTTTGGCTCTCAGATTATTCTCATTGGCCTTTGTTCTTTAATGTGGTTCGTTCATATGATTATCTTACCAAAAAGAAGCATGTTCAATAGAGCATCTCTAGTGGTTGGAGCTAATTTTTGGAAGCCAAACCTATTTTTCGTCGGGCATACGTGATTTTGCCAAATTTTGGCAAAATGGCTCCAATGGTACCAAAGTTTAGTTTTCGGCCAACTTGATTTGTAGCTGTTGGATCACTCCACATCAGCCATAGAATTGCTTCCAATCCCAGCCATTGGAAAAAATTGGCCAGAGCCATTTTCCTTGCCAAATTTGGCCAAAGAAATGGCTGAACCATTTTGGGCTCCAGTTTTTGGCGTGCAAAATGGCCTTGGAAGCCATTTTGTGGGCTTCAGGCCGGAGGTTTGGCATGCCATTGTGAGATGCTCTATGGCATCTTTTTGGGAGCAATAGGATGATTTATTGACAAGAATAGGATAACATACTCCAATCCAACCTGTCTAGATATTGCTCCGTCGTCGTTATAGAATTTCTTATCATTCACCTTCAAAATCTTTTTAGAAGAGGAGCATTAAATTAGTTTGACTTGGGTAATCTATAGGGAAACAAGGCTATAACAAACCAAAATTGTCCACAACCTGAAGTATAATCAAATGACCACCTAGTTCAACAGCACAATGGTATGAAACAGAGAGCAGTGGAGGGGAGATTTCGTGATACTTATTTGGTTATTTTAGCTCTACAAAAGGAACAGGCGAAGCTCCCACTAGGTTGAGAGGAGATTAGCTTGCAGCCCTAGCCAAGGATGAATGAGTAGGGGATGTTAGTGAGACACCCATGTAGTTGGGGGCTAACAGTATTATATTCCTCTTTGACCAGTTGACTTTGTCCTTGTCATTGCTATATATGTGATATTGTCCTTCATGCTTTGCATTTGTAAAGAAAGAGGGTGTGTATTATTTATACATAGGATCTTTTTGTATGTGTTGACCTAGTGGATCTTTTTGTATGTATAAACTAATGAAGGAAGAAACACAATGATTTTGCCACCCATCACGTAGGTGTCTCATTAACACTAGCGTAATAGCAAGACAAGATGCTAGTCGACTCTGTCTGTCTCAATAGACCTGCAGCCTGTCTCTAGTTGTCTGATTTACCTTAGTTTCAATCTTTGAAATCTGAGTTTCTTTCTTCCATCTCTGCTGCTTCATCAGATCAATAGCACATGCACGTCGTGGGCAGTCGCTGGTCTACCAGATGACTTAAACAAAAGCTGAAGACACCTTTCTTGCTTTCTATGCTTCAACAATTGACGGGCCATCGGATGGTCAAATATCCAAAAGTAGTACTTCACTCTGGGACCACTGCTCTGTTGTTATTTGTTGGCTATGTAACACCAACCACAACCACAACCACATTGCACATAAAAACTATGGTTTATTATAGGTAAAAGTAAAGTTTACGTGTTTCTTGTGTACAGCTTCGTTTGTAATAGAATATCATATATTCATATAGAGATGCCACACACCTCCTTTTACTCTAAATCACTGAGATTCAAGAATAACAGTCATCACAACCATCCAAAAAATCAGAACTCTCAGAGATTCTAAATGTATTTTCACCAACAATCTTCTTAACGACTTCTCCAGCCTTCAATTCCTAGACTAAAAAACTATGGTTTCAGTTCCTTCACAGAGGTTATTTATGAAAATTCCTAAACTACGGTTTCAATTCCTAGACTAAAAAACTATGGAGTATATTTATTGAGCTCTTTCATCACTTTCTTGTCCTTATATCCAAGGCTATTTATGAAAATTAAGGAAATCTTTCCTTACTCAAAAGTCAGTAGATACATACCAGTTCGGAAAGTCAACAGTTTGTTAAAATTGGTTAGCCCCTTCACAGAGGTTTAAAAACCAAAAGAATGGCACTACAAGCATCCAGCCGGTTGCCCTCATAAAACTAAAGAACGTCTAACATTGCTAGCAAAATGATACCATCATCAGACACCCCAATATTAGTTTCATCTACCTGCTGAACAACCAGCATGGGCAGGAGCCTTTCTTATCTGGTTGTCCATCTTACCAGGTTAATAACCTCATGGTCGTTCCTTTACAAACTGAGGAGTCCAATGCCTATTGCTACGTTCTTCCATGATTTTGCAGAAATCAAAAGTTTAAGACAGTTCGTTAAAGGAACTAGCATTTTAAGGTTATCTAAATTGGGACATTATCATTGATATCAGGATCCGGAGAGCAATCTTGAAAGAAATGTAACAACCTCTAGATCCTTGAGTTGGTTCGACATACCTAAAATCTTCCTCAATGGCATTCCAAGGGTTGTTGAATCAAGTTCATCTTCAGTTATAAACCTTTGACCCCGCTAAAATCTGCCAATAGTGAAGCATTTTTCAGTTGATGGCCTTCTGCAACAATTTGGTGATGGTATCTACAACATCCAAAGAGTGTAATGGTTAATGAAGCAACAAAAAAGACTTTATTGAGATATTAAACTTGTAATGACCCGGAAAAACAAGCACGCTAGATTATTGGCTTACACGGTGATATATCGAATACTCCACAACAAAAAAGACCCAGTGAACGAATATATGCTATTGCAATAATAAGCTTTCCAAGCAGAAACATCAAAAGAGAAAAGGACCATGTAGATGGTCAAAATTACCAAGTGGGACTTCACCTATAGCAGTTTTCTTTTTCCTTTTCTGGAACTCTAATTATGTTGCGGGGACTCACCTATAGGTGCTGGTGCAGGCACATATCTAAGGGTAGCCCTAAAACCTCTAATTAAATGGTAAGTGGCTATCGATCAGTTGGAAGTACAACAGATTGAGAACGCTTGAGGAGGAGAGGGCTCAGGGCAACTGAGAGAGAGAGAGAGAGAGGGAGTAGTGCAAAATGGTCAACCAAAAGATTAAAGTGTGCTCAACATGCATTCAGTGTGTATTGGATTCTGTTAGAATAGTTTAGTCTTTGTCCCACATCGGATAGTTGAAGTTATGTAATAAGTCATTAAGTAATATAAACAGAGCTCTCTCATGTGTTAGGGTTAATTAACACCCTAGTCACTCTCTCTCTCACCAACATGGTATTAGAGCGGTGATATCATCGAATCCTGGCACCACCATCCATCCACTGCCTACCATAACCAACCACCTTCCATTACCCTAAAAACTAACAATCTGAGCGCGCGCCTGACAATCTGACACGTCTGACGCTGAAATTCTGACGCATCATGACAACCTGACAACCATTTGAGATTTTGTCCCTTTCTTTTGATCCAATTATCAGGTTCCTTGTGATGTTGCTCTCTGTACACTAGATCCCTTAGTTTGGATCAGTTTCTCAGCTCTCTAATTTGTGCGCTGTTGTTGCAACCCTCAACCTTCACGGTTGTTTCGTGGAACTGCTCTGATGTTTTGATGCTGCTACGTTCTCTTATGGTGTTGGTGATGGGTGCTGGAAAGCACGTCCGTTTATTCCCATGAACTAAGCTTTGTCGGGGTCCTATTAGTGTTATTGATGGAGATTTAATTCCGTTTGTGGTGTTCCAGGGCCTTATGAAGCGTTCACGAAGTATTAGGAGCAAGAATCAAGAGTTAAGGATGTTCCGGTGTAGTTTGCGATGAAAGAAGAACGAAACAGTAAAAAATTGGTCTTGCTGGTTCGTACCAAGGCATGGCTGGTCCTGACCAAGGCATGGCTGGTCCAGACGACCAAGGCTGGGCAAGATTTTGGACATCCTGTTTTTTTGTTCCGACAAGAAAATTGTGGTCCGGACCATCGAGCAGCGTACGGGATTTATAATCCGTGTTTTAAAAAGTGTAATTTGGAAGGAAAAAAACTATAAAAGCAAGCCCTAGGTTATTATTTAAGAAGACGTTCTTTTCTAGCAGCCTATTGGGAGAGGCAAGAATACAACATTGAAGGAGATTTCTCCATGTTCTTCATTCGTTTTTCAACTTCAAGCGGATCTTCTTTCTCCATGGCCGGCTAAACCCCTTGTCTAGGGGGAGGATGAAACTCCGTAATCAAGTAACTATTGTCTTGTTCATTTGGTACCTTTGGGTATTTTAATTTTGGCAGTGGGGTGAAGAGAGAAATAAGGTAATGATTGGAGAGAGGGGTAATGAGTGAAGAGAGATAGAGAAATAAATGAAATTAATAATTGGAGAAATAGGGTAACAATTGGAAAAAGATATAAGGTAATGATTGGAAAACAAGTTAAGACGAAGTAAAATTTGGAAACGAACAAGGTCTATATTTTGTGTAGGGTTTTGGTTTTGATTCGAATCGATTGTGAGACTAAGAACCCTTTTCGTTTCAATTGAACGGATTGATTTTATTTTCTAATCTATTGAGTATTTGTATTCCCGGATTTCAAAATACCTAGCCTTGCAATGGTTTTCATTGATTGTGGTTGGAGTTCTGAGATAGATTATGCTTATAAGTCGGATCGTGCCGTTAGGTGGCCAAACCGTGCTACTGAGAGACGGTCCGTGCTATGGGATAGTTTATTGCCTTTTAATAACCCTATTATTTTCTTGATGATTATTGTTAGGATTTGCAAGTCCTAGCGATAATCCCTTTTGATTCGAATAAATAAACCTAACCTATACATATTGTTGTTACGCGGTCAGAGTGGATTTCAAACCCTAGATATTTTCCTCCATTGTTTTCAAACTTTTTAATTCATTGTTTTTAATTTAATTAGGTTATTCCAAACAAACCAAATCAATCAACTCTTTTCTTTCCGAACTAATCTGCAAACTAATCAAATTTGTTATAACTTAGCCATTCAGTACCCGTTGGAACGATACTCGATCTTAGCCATTATTCTACGGAATAGTAGTTAATTCTTAATTTTTATAAATTTATTTTTGACACGGAACGACGCGGTCAGTTGGTTTGCTTCTTTTGACCACTAGAAATGCACCTCACCTCTGGTACAAAGTTATGCTGCTCAATCTTGTGTTAATTCCGATTTGTTGCAATGTTTCGATTGGTTCTTCTGCAATCTGAGGCTGCTTGGTTCTCTATTCATTGCTATTCACTAGTAATATGATTTCCTTTTTCTGCTGCTTGGTTCTTCCGCAATCTGAGGCTGTTTTGTGGTGGTTTCATTATGATATATATTCGGCTACGCGGTTTTTGCTCTATTGATTATGGGGTTGGTGGCCCAATTGGAAGTTGGTTCTCTCATTGTTAAACATTTCCTTAGATTGATTAGTTGTAGACAAAGTTGATCATTATCCGTTGGTTGATTGTTGGTTTGTTTCTTTTGGGTTATTAAGTTTGTTTGAAGTGGGGTTGAACTTATATCAAAGGAGGTTATTGAACTTTGTGGTATTTGGCAGTCTGTTTAGTTCTTGTTCGTAGTTGATGTGGGTTAATGCACATATTGCATTGAGAACTCGTTGTAGTTGATTTCTGGGTTACTTGTTTCTCTAGTTGTTCGTTATTGGATTCTTGCTAGTTGTCGAGGTTCCGTTTGAAATGGCTTCTAGTTCAGTTCCTCTGGTTGTTGCTCAGTTACCCCCCCGATTCGGGTAGTACTTTATCTCGTAGCTTTAGTCATGGTTGTTGGGAGTCAAGGAGAGATGGTTATGGTAGTTTTGGTTATGGTTATGGCGGTCTTGATTTTAGCCATGATTCTGGTCATGGTGGTTGTGGATTTAGTCGTGAGGGTCGCATGTTAGGGGGAGGGTGGCCACAGTCAAGGCCGTGTTCCAAATTGTGTACAATATTGTGGAGGCACAAATCATATAGTGGAGTATTGTTATGATCTTCATGGTTTTCCTCAGGCTCATCAAGCTACTGCTTTTGACAATGTTGGCCGTTTACTCATTATGCCGACACTATGGTGACTATTTCTGCAGAGGAGTACCAACGCCTTGTGTCGAATCAGCTTTCATCTATGGGTTCTTTATCCACTACTACGCTATCTCAGACAAGTTCTTTCGTTGATTGCATTGTGTCCTTCTCTTTCTTCTACTCCTTGGGTTATTGATTTTGGCACCTCTGATCATATGACTAGTACTTCTACAGTTCTTTCTAATCGTTAGTCAATTGGCAAACCATATCGTGTTACCTTAGCCGATGATTCTACCATTGATATTACTGGTTTGGGTTCTGATCCTGTTACTTCATCTCTAACTTTGGATTCTGTATTGCATGTTCCATTAAGTCCTACATCCGTAGTAAACTTACGGAGTCCTTTAAATTGCATTGTCACATTCGTCCCTGATCGTTGTGTGTTTCAGGATCTTAAGACGGAGAGGAAAATTGGGGTGGTACTGAACGCGGTGGCCTGTAATTACTTCACCGACGAATTCACCCTAGCTTTGTTGCCCATTCAGTCTTTAGTGTCACCCTATCAACATCATTGTCGTCTTGGTCATCCATCCCTTCAGAATCTTAAACGGCTCATGTAGTCATGTTTTGCCCTGTGAAGTCTGCGAATTTAGTAAACATCATAGAGGGCTTGTTCATTTTGGAGATTTTGGATTTGAATTTGTAATGATTAGGGTAGGGAGATAAGGGTAAATGATTCGGGTAATGATGGGAGAGAGAGAAAGATAAAATGAAAGTAATGGTTGAAAATAGGGGTAATGAAGTGAATTTTGGAATAGGATAATAATTTAGAGTCCAAAATCCAAAAACTCAACCGAACAAGCCCAGAGTGTCTTTTTATCCTAGGGGTTGAGAGTCATGTGTCCCATCCTTTCCACTTAGTTCATTCTGATATTTGGGGTCCAATGCGTGTACCTAATGTTTTTGGCTTTTAGTATTATGTAATCTATGTCAATGATTACTCTCGTGTCACATATCTTTATCTCATGAAAGAGCGATTAGAGTTGTCTTCTATTTTTAAGTCATTTTATATGGAAATCCAAACTTAGTTTGATACTTGTATTCGTATATTTCGTTCTGACAATGCACGTGAATATTTTCATAATGTTCTTTCTAAATTTTTTTGATGATCATGGTATAATTCACCAATTTTCTTACGCTCGGACTCCACAACAAAATGGAGTTGCCAAACAAAAGATTCGGCATTTATCAGAGGTTATGCGTGCAATGTTATTCAAATGCAAGTTCCTAAGTCTTACCGGAGTTATACTGTTCTTACAGCCTGTTACTTGATCAATCGTATGTCATCTAGCGTCCTCGGCTGTCAAATACCCCTATACAGTTTTATTTCCTGGTAGCCCTCTCCACTCATTACTCCTACGAGTGTTCGGGTGCACTTGTTATGCCCATGTTCTGGATCCTCACCGGGACAAACTTGATCCTCAGTCAATTCGGTGTATTTTGTTGGGTACTCGCGCACTCAGAAGGTTATAAATGTTACTCACGATCTCCACGTCGTCATTTTGTTTGTGCTGATGTCACATTCAATGAGTCATTGCCCTTTTACTCGACCTTTCTGAGGCTGCGTTTGTGTTTCCAGTTAACTCATCTGAGGCTGAGTCTGTATTGTATGTTCATCAGCAGCAACTATTAACAGCCCCACAAGTACCAGCCACCACGCCTCTTTTGTCCCAAGATCCGGTTCCACCTCCACCATCACCTCGTCTTCCTATTGCTCTCCATAAAGGTACTCGTACTTGCACTACTCATCTCATTTCTCACTATATCTCATACGATCACTTATCTCCTCTTAATGCTTTCACTTCGTCAGTTTCCTCTATACATGTACCTAACAATGTACTGGAGGCCCTTTCTTTGTCTGAGTGGCGGACAACAATGGAGGTTGAGATGTCTGTTCTCCATAACAATGGCACTTGGGAATTGGTTCATCTTCCCCTAGGAAAGTCTACTGTTGGATGTTGGTGGGTATTTACAATAAAGTATCCGGATGGTACTCTTGAACGGTACAAGGTGCATCTTGTGGCCAAAGGCTATACACAGACGTACGGGGTTGATTATGAAGAGACCCTTTCTCCTGTTGCCAAAATTACCTCTGTCCAGGTTCTTATTTCTTTGGCTGTCAACCTTGGTTGGCCTTTGTTTCAATTGGAAGTTAAGAATGCCTTCCCACATGGTGATATGCTCGAGGAGGTGTGTATGGAGCAACCTCCTGGGTTATTGCTCAGGGGGGCGTTCTCAAGTGTGTCAACTTCGCAAAGCCCTCTACGGTCTTCAGCAGTCACCTCGAGCTTGGTTTGGTAGGTTTAGTGATGTTGTGTTACAGTTTGGTATGCGTCACTTTCATTCTGATCATTCTGTCTTCTCTATTCAATTAGATCGGGGGAAAATATTGTTGATCGTGAGTGTAGATGATATCATTATTACTGGGATGGCATTGATGAGTTGAACAATTTTTACAACGTCAGTTTCACACCAAAGATTTGGGTAATTTACGATATTTTTCGGTATTGGCAAGATCCAAGGAAGGGATAAGTCTATCCCAAAGAAAGTATGCATTGGATATTCTAAAGGAGATTGGATTGTTGGGAGCGAAGCCTGTAGAGAATCTTATGGATCCAAATGTGAAACTTTGTGTTGATAGGGGGATATTTTCTCATCCAGACTGGTATCGTCGCTTAGTGGGCAAGTTGAATTATCTTTACCAATACATGTCTTGATATCTCGTTTGCTGTTAGTATGATAAGTCAGTTTATGTTAGCTCCTCATCTCTCACATCGGGAAGCTTGTCTTCGTATTGTGAAATATCTCAAGGCTCATCCTGGACGTGGTTTATTTTATCAATTAAATGGTCATTTGCGTGTTGAGGCTTTTACTGATTCTGATCGGGCAGGATCACCATCTGATAGATGGTCGACAACTGGGTACTGTACTTTTGTTGGTGGCAATCTAGTAACTTGGAAGAGCAAGAAACAAATTGTTGTTGCAAGATCTAGCGCAGAAGCAGAGTATCGGGCCATGGCTCATACTACATGTGAGGTTGTATGGTTGCAAGCTTTGCTCGAGGAGTTGGGGTTTGGTGTGTAGTTACCTATCCCTATGTATTGTGATAATCAAGCAAGCAATACATATTGCTTCGAATCCGGTGTTTCATGAGAGAACCAAATATATCGAAATAGATTGTCACATTGTTCGAGAGAAGATAGATGGTGGTGTGTTGGCTACTCCTTTCGTGTCTACAGGGCTCAGTTGGTAGATATCTTAATCAAACCGTTGTTTAAACCACATTAGAGCTTTTACGTAACAAGCTAGGGTTCTGTGAGATTTATTCTCAAGCTTGAGGGGGAGTGTTAGAATGGGAGTGTTAGAATAGTTTATCTTTGTTCCCGCATCGGATAGTTTAAGTTATGTAATGTCATTGAGTAATATAAATAAAGCTCTCTCATGTGTTAGGGTTAATTAACTCTCTCTCTCGCTCTCTCACCAACAAATACTTTTTGTCAATGATCGTCAACACATCCGTATATAGAAGCTTTGGAGCAAGGCAAAAAAGCCAACTAGTTAGCTTTCGTCTTATGGGTGGAACAGAGTGGAGGTTGACTCGGTTTCTCTCATCATGGGACTCTCAGAGATGGTTTAGATGATATATGGAACCCCCTGTCAAAGGGCTTTGTCGAAGTAGATTGTCACATTGTTCGAGAGAAGATAGATGGTGGTGTGTTGGCTACTCCTTGCGTGTCTACAGGGCTCAGTTGGTAGATATCTTTACCAAACAGTTGTTTCAACCACTTTTAGAGCTTTTATGTAACAAGCTAGGGTTTTGTGAGATTTATTCTCAAGCTCGAGGGGGGAGTGTTAGAATAGTTTAGTCTTCGTCCCACATCAGATAGTTGAAGTTATGTAATGTCATTGAGTAATATAAATAAAGCTCTCTCATGTGCTAGCGTTAATTAACACCCTAATCACTCCCCCCCAACAAATACTTTTTGTCAATGATCGTCAAACACATCCGTATATAGAAGCTTTGGAGCAAGGCGAAAAAGCCAACCGATTTGCTTTCGTCTTATGGGTGGAACAGAGTGGATGTTGACTCGGTTTCTCTTATCATTGGACTCTCAGAGATAGTTTAAATGATAAACGGAACCCATGTCAAAGGGCCAACCACCCCACATCCCCCCCCCCCCCCCATTCAAGATGGAGCTATCCTTGCAGATGAGCTTGACAAATCCCGTTGATCTAGCCTCCATCCCACATACCTACTAAGATCCCGAGCAAGGTACCTAGTCTTGGGCCACGCTCCCAGCCTGAGGAGTTGTTGGAGTTTCCATAGTTATTGTGAACTCGTGGAGCTATTGATGTTTTAGAGTTAGGCACGCCGAAACACCTAATATAGAGCGATCCTTGGTGGCAAGCTCGCTCCATCGAAGATGAAAGTTCCTGCGGCAGTATCTTGAGGCAGAGGACTTCTGAATACCCAGAATACTATCATACTCAAATCTAATGGGTTGAGTTGACTTGAATTTTAATTCAATGTCATGATGAAGAAAAGTTAGTCCAACAGATGCACTAGGTTAATTACCAGAATAGAAGGTTTCCCAGTAGCCAAGATCTCATAGCAAGTCATTGCACCAGCTCTTGAAACAACAAGGTCTGCAGCTGCATATGCCAAATCCATAGAATGCAAGAACCTTCAAGAGGTTACAAATGAATTAGATTCAAAAGAATAACTTTGACATTGATACTCCAAGTGCAAAAAGGTTAAGAGCACTGTTCTTTATTTCATTACATGGTAAGAGAGACTTCGCTCACCATCTCCAATTTCAACTCTTAAGTTTGGACTAATAGTATAAATTAAAAGCAAAAGACTAAAATATACTTGTATAACTGGCCTAGAAACTAAAGTAGAGATAAACCCAGTGACCCGCATATCATAATCTTTTATTAGGTTCACATTGCCACAATATTAGAGTCAGTTGGTACACAATATTGTGTTACACCCCAGATAATTAAAAAGGTCTCCTCAATGGCATATTATCTGAGGACTTTTACCTTCTCTGATGTACAAACCAAACAAAGCAACGCCGGCTGATATCAAGTTCATGCAGTGGAAGAGGAAATTTGAAAACAGGAAATTGGAGTCATGAAGAAAACACCACACTGATGCACAAATTGTAGTGTATATATCCTGATCCATTATTTACATATTGTCAGGCTTGTTTTGTATTTCAGTTATTCATATTTCAATTATTTTTGTATTGAATAGGTATTTCGAAACCAAGTGCGCATAAACTCCTAATCTAACTCGGTAAAACAATCACAAAAAGTTCTAAAGTACACTACCAACTACCAAGAAGTCAGTTGAATTATCTGAATTTTCGCATGGGTGGTGCATTTTGAACCCTAGCTTTCTAAGTTCTAGACAGCTCCTACTCTTCTTCATACTAAATGATGACGTGCCGTATAACGGCCGGAGTTAATGAAAGATGTGCCATATAAGGGCGGTCAATCAACAACCAGGTAAATTCCCAGGAAAGAATGGAAGGATCACAACCTGCGAAGCATAAACCACGCCTTGATCTCCTACTTGTTTCTTCTGCTTGGATGGTTGCATCCCTTACTTGTTCTTCTACACCATCCATTGAAAGCAATGACTAGGGCACGAATGGAAAGGGCTGAACGTCGTTCCTTTTGCATTATATTAAACATTATTGCCTAACCTCTTTTCTTCTTCACCAAATTAACAAATCAGATACCAAGTAGTATCGGTAACAACATTGGCTATTTTCCACGTGTGTTTTTATGTAAACCATGCTTACAAGTAACAAGCTATACAGTACAGATGAACCATTTCTCACATTATCCAGGCAAGTTGGCTCATGATGTCTTCATTTACAACAGCTTGAGAATTATCTTCCAAAAGATTTAAGATGTAGTGCAGCTTGAAATAGTTTGAGAAGCATCTTTTTGCAGGCCATATGTTGTCTGTCAAACTTCCTTGCCTTTCGACTCGCCTGTTAGGGAATCACAAGAATACACCTACCTATCTTGCTCCGAATAGTGGCCTCATCTCCATCCCAGCGATGGTCAGGGAGATGTTACCTCTCCATGGTACTGTAAGATTTGAATGTCCCATTTCAAAACTTTTAAGCAGCGCTGTGTTAATGTTGCATGAAATCATTACAGTACTGTTAAAGCATTCAACTCAATACCAATTGGCAATGAGTGGAGGGCCTGCTCAGACTCATATACTAGTTTTGGAAGAGATAATTAACCGACATGGGACAAACTCCAACACTCCCCGCACGTGTCGCACGTAGAAAGGTCAACAAATGATCCATAACACTTGGATCACAGCAAACAATGGTGCACCCATTGCACAAACAAGAGGGAACAAATTCTCTGAAACCCTCACTCTAATACCATGTTAAAGCATCCAACTCAATACCAATTGGCAATGAGTGGACAGGCCGCCCAGGCTCATATACAAGTTTTGGAGGAGATAATTAACCGATGTGGGACAAACTCCAAAAAGTACCATGCCCCAAACTTGAGAAATATTACTAATGCATAATATGATTGGCATAAAAACCCCCATAAAAGGAACAGAGTTCAGCCCAGTCATTGATGAACAAGAATCCTTCATGCTAGAGAAACCATCAGACAAAGGCTGCATAAAAGGCTGGCAATTGGAACAAAAAAACTGGAAGGCCAATAAGCATGAAGGGATGAAGAGACTGCATTTTTAGCGGGCAACGGACAGTCAAGACTTCAGCAGACGGATCGAAAGAACAGAGGTTACATTATAATACCACTATGTACCATCAGTATCATTCATGCTGCCGCAGTCTAACGCACAGATTCAACACAACACTTCATAGGTGAGTGCACAGTCCACACAATACCCAATGAAACTAATTCCGCAATTGCTATTCTCCATTAAACACCATGGGAATCACCCGGTCTGTGAATTGGTTTGAGTCACAGCTGCCAACAAAAGTCAAACAACTAGAGGAGAGCAAAAAGGAATGAAGGATAGATAATAGTTAGGGCTGACGGGGCATATGTTCTACTGCCTCCTAGCATGGTAGTGAAACATGTCTAAATCCCGTAGTTAGTGAGGAAGTCAGATAAGTGATGCCAGCAGTGTATCACCAAGAATACAGTATTTCATTCTCAGAGAAGGATGTTTAACTTATCTCTCTCCGAACTACTGATTTATCTTATTGCTTTTTCAGATCCTATGGAAGATGCTGCAGAATTTTCAGGGTTTTAGCGCTAATATGATCAAAACTCCGTTGTCAGAATTGCAGAAGGAAAAGCGAATTAGAGAACAGCACTCACGGCGTAAGAACCAAATGAGAATGACTTTTCACTAGGCTCTCCATCTCATCAAATGCTTCCACGCCTGTCTGCCAAATGATAAACAAGTTCTTGCGCCGCATCAACATCTGATAGTACAAATTCCAGAGGGCAATGTTGATTGCATTGGCACCCAAGGACCCACCGAGAACCAACACAACCATCGCATCTGATTCCCCCTTTTCCACCACCGATCTTGGAAAGAAGTGCATCCTCGCCGCCACCTTCGACACCTGCCTTCGCAGTGATAACCTAACCGGATTCCCACAAACAACAACGCAGTCTTTCCTCGGAAAACACTCACGGGTCAAATCAAACGCGACAAACACTTTATCCGCAAACAAAGAGAGTACCCAATTCGCGATTCCGGGCACTGAGTTTGCTCTTGGATTACCAGTTTCACTCCTTTGAGAGCAGCAGCAACAAAGCAAACTGGGAAGGAAACATACCCACCGGTCCCAACAACAATTTGGGGGTTGAAACGGTGCAGTTGCCGCCAACTTTGAATTAGGGACTTGGTGAGGCGGTAGGGGAGCAGGAAGAGATTCTGTGGGGAGAAGAGGGGCCGGGTTAAGGGAGTGGTGGCGAGGGCGGCGAATTCGTAGCCGGCGGAGGGAACGGCGGTGCGTTCCATTCCTTTAGGGTTTCCGATGAAGAGGATTTGGGTTTGTGGGTTTCGGGTTTTGAGCTCGTCGGCAATAGCCACAGCCGGAGAGATGTGACCGCCGGTGCCGCCCGCCGCGAAAATGACTCGAAGATCACCTCCGCCGGTTTCTGCATTGTTTGCAAACACCAAGCAGATTATCCTGAAAAAGGGAACGGAGGTTCGAATTTATTTATTAATAAACACTTGCATATACAGTAGAGTAGTGTATGGGAAGAGGGAGAAAGAGCTCACGTTGGTTTGATTGGTGGGAGAGTGAGCGCACCAGAGGTGGGAAGAGAGAGGTGGTTCTGTGGATTTGGAAACTTTGGAGTGAATGAGGATTGGAAGATGGTGGGGGCCATTAAAGCCGCAGTTGTTGGAGCTTGGATTGATGCATTTCGATGTTGTAACCTTCTGGAGGAACGCGTCTTCTAGTCTAGAGCTTATTGTGTGCTCTACTGGCATCCTTTCTTTCAAGGTTGACTGTGCTGGGAACTTTTAAGGTACGGAAAGAGGCAGTTAGACCAGCTCCAACCTTCACCCTTCAATTCGACATTGGCAAAAACTCTGATCCAACGGTTTGAAAACGTGCCACATCTCCAAGTTTGATAAAAAATGACTGGTCAAATCGGTAATCCCAATAGGTCATCAATTTATGTATAACAAAATCCTAAATGGCATAACAATTTATACCAAATGGTGTAACATGAATTTAATGAACATAACATGAGTATAACATTTACTAACAAGGTATAACACTTTTCTAAAATAGGCATAACAAGACCAATAAATGGCATAACAACTGAGGGATAACATTGGTGAAAAAATGAGCATAATGGAAACCATTAAAGAGCATAACACAACAACATTAATAGGCATAACATAGAGCAAAAAGCAAAAAAGACATAACATTACCATGTAAAAGCATAATAATAACCTCTAAAAGGAATAACAAGAACCTATAAAGGGCATAAACAATTTTTTTTTTACACGATTAAATGTTGCCCCTTAATCGTGGTTTACCTTTTACTGTGACAAAAAAATTAAAATGTAGGATGATGCTATGGTGTCCCCGGTCATTTTAGGGACACCGTAATTTTTGGCATAATTTCACTATTATGAGTATAACTAAAACCCATTACAAGCATAACCAAACCCAAACAATGTATAACCAAGGAATATCCAAAAAACCAATTAAGGCATAACCAAACCCAACTAAGGCATAACAAACAAGTTATGTCTTACTATGGTTCTGTTATGCTCATAATGGTTTTGGTTATTGTAATGCTCCTAATTTTTAGGTACGTTAAAAGGACATTTTTATTGAAAACTTTAAAATAGAGTCATGACTCATTATTACAACAAACTCTTAAAAGAGTATTTTTATTAACACAAAAGGGGATTTAGGGTCCCTAACTACTGCTCCGTTTGTTCTTCCATCCTAGCAAGTTCTTTGGCTCTGAAAGCCTACAAGGTGAAGAGTTCGCCCTATTCATCTATAAGATCTGACATATTATACCGGCGTTGCCACCCAAATAATATGTTAGGGTCACCAAGGTAACATCATGAGCTATAAAACCTCAATAGTTTAAATCCTACCCACTATCCCTTAACTTATAAACAATTGATATGTTTTCCACTTAGAATCATGCATATTCAACCAAACGGTTTAACAATTATACATCCCTATTCACTATTCAATCTATCGTTGGTGTCCGTGGTTTTCCGAGTTTCTCCTACGCGACTCATCGTAAACCGTGTCACTGTTTCACTTTTCTTTTTTCAAATCAACATTTTCAAAATCATTTTTAACACACCAAACCTCGATTCCGTCGTTTCGGGTTCTCGAGTATCCTCACAATGGTTCCGCCGTCTCGTGTTCCCATTGTCACACACACACACACACATCTCACATAATGCTATCAAAATCAGTTATTATGTTGTTTCAAAAATATTTCCTTCTTCGAAACACATTTTTTCTTGTTAACCACACCCTAGGTGTCATGTTTCTGACTTTCTTGATTTCAGTGTCTCATTTTCATGCATAGACTTCCGCGGTAGGACTTTCCACATACAAAACCATAAATTATTATTGAAATCTTGAAATTAAACTAACAAGATCATCCAACTCTATATTATTTAGCATGCTCACAACCATCTCAAGATCAAAATACAAATATTCACAACCAAACGTTAAATTATTTTCTTTTAATACTCATTCTTTCTTTCTTTTTGGGAAGTTTTAAACAACATATGTTTATTGACGTACAAGTTGATATGTTCAACATACTCCCATCCTTTTCATTATTTCAAGTAAACACCTTTCAAGTACTTCATGCATTTTTTAAACATACAAGCATCATACATATTTAAAGTCCAACGGTTAAGAAAACTTTTACGTATACTTGGTAAGCAAGTAGGGATATTCTACATAAATGAGTTTTATACTTAGAGAGAGTGGTTAGGAGTATCCTACCGTGCTTCTTGGCAGTAGTGACGGCTACGGAAAGCGAGTTGGTGGTCGGACGGAGTAACTTCTTACGGTGGTCTTCCGGTAGTTTCAAAAGAGAAAGGTTTTTCTTGAAACTAGTACTTGGCTAAACTACTAATCTTTTTGGATCGAGAGGGTGGTTTGGTGGTGGTCTAGGATGAATTTCTTGAAGAACTCAAGAAGAAACTCAAGAATACCAAGAACAAAGTAAAAACAAAGAACAATGTAAGGATTTCTAGAGAGAGAAGTTGAATGGTTGGAAGGTGTGAGTTGAATGGTAAGTAAGGGGTCCTATTTATAGCAAAACATTGGCTCCCTCTCTCCATCGAGCTTTGAAGTCAGCCTCCTCACTCTCCAGTCGGAGAGCGCACTTCACGACCTTGCCATAGGTGGTAAAGGTTTGAGCCACCGCGGCCTTTCGAGCAGTCGTCAGCCCCCATTCGAACCTTCTTGCCTTCTTTTCCTCGGTTGCAATGGCATTTTGGGCGTAGCGAGACAATTCCTCAAATTTTGCCGCGTACTGGGTGACGGTCATCGTTCCTTGCTTCAGATTTAGAAACTCCTGTTCCTTAGCTGGCGGAGGGGTATGGGAAAGTACTTATCGAGGAACAGGGTTTCGAACTCGTCAAAGGTCATGGTGTCAATGTCGTGAGTTGCCTCCATTAGGTCCCACCAGTAGCGGGCTGCTCCCTTCGGTTGGTTGGTGGTTAAGGCCACTCGATCTCCATCCTGGGTAATCCCTAGAGTTCTGAGGATCATCTTAACCTCGTTCAGCCATGTCTCGGCCACGACAAGGTTGGTGTCTCCGTGGAAGGTCAGAGGTCGGCGCTTACAGAACTCGTTCATTGCTTGAGTTCGGGTCATGGGTCCGTCGTTATGGTTCTGGTTTTGGCGGTTAGGGTTCAGGGCAGCGACGAACGCTTGCATGATTTGGGCTAGATCGGGGTTTGCACCAGAGGTTTCTCTATTTTCGTTCCATTGTCCACTGCGTCGGTTCACCATCTAGGAGTAAAATTAAAAGGGGGAGTTTTAGTATTATTTTTTATTTTTTATTTGCAAACAGTAATAAGTAATTAATTGCATAGTATGCAACAGTACTCTTTAAATCAAGCAAGTTTTCATAAATAAAAGAGAGATACAATTTTAGCATAGAGTTCTACTACAAAAGGCAAGCAGAGACATAAGATACGAGTTCCTAAGGCAAGTTGGAATGATCCTACACACCATGACGGAGTCCTACGGTTGGGCAAGCCTTATTCCATGCTGCTTAGTACAATATCCTAGGATAGTCTGACTCCGAAAACCTCCTTTAGCCATATCTTGTATTCCCTTTCGGCGGCGGTCTCTTCTCTAAGTAAACGCTCACGTTCTTATGCAAGCAGCTCATCCATAGTGACGGTGGGTGGTTCTTCCAATGGTTCTAGGAAGTACTGAGAGATATTCAGCATTGCTGCCTCCATCTCTGGATCAGACATAAGATAGTCGAGTGGCTGCTCGAAGTTCTCCACAGGGGGGTGCAGGGGCTTGGATAGGTGGAAGGCTCTCAGGAGTCGCAACAGTGGGGTATCTCTCAAGTGATTGGGACTCCATAGAGCTTCCATGTCATCTTCTAACAGGGGTGTTGGCTCCGCGTGTCTTGGTGCTAACAATGACCGATAGTCAGCCAACACTTGTGAGGCAAAGGGTGGGCATCCTCCTTGTGGTACGTTTGACATCTACAACGATAGAGATAGTTATATATTATACTTAATGGTGTTGGGAGAAAAGTCGGGTACGAATAGAAACGAGTACCAGTACGCACATAATGATCATATACCAACAGAAATACATGTTCTTCATTACTTAATAAAACGAGTACAACATAGTTGGCTTGCTAGCCTAAGCTTTCTACTACGTTCCGTTTACAACAAAAGATCCCACTACTTGCTAAGCCTTCCTAACTAGTCTAGAAGATATTTGCGAATTCCACCCTATAAGCGCCTATGTCGGTCTTGTAGGGTGGTGGTGGTACATCACCGGAGTTAGCGGTTACATCCATGAAGTCAAGCATAACCCACTCCGCCGGTAACTATCCATAAATCAATATTTCCTCATCGTCAGATTGCCAGCCTATTGGTTCCTCCTTGGGAAACTCTTTGGGATCTTTTTCCTCCTCGGGATCTCCTTCCTCAGGATCTTCCTCTTCGAGATCTTCTTCGGGATCCTCCTCAACTTCCTCAACCATGTTATCGGGGGTTGCTATTGGAACTAAGGTGGGGGCTGCTTCAACATCGTTCTCTTCAATTAGAAATTCCACGTTATCAGGGGGTGCTATTTGGAATAGGATGGGTACCGCTTTGGCCCATCTTCTTCTTCCTCATTTACGGGAAATATAAGGGTGCCATGCTCTTGGTAGAAGTCGTGAGTGTAGGGAAAAGCATAGGGAAAGTAGGGATCTGCCACTAGTTGGTTCGTCATCGATCTTTGGGTGCTTGCAAGATGGTGAGCTTCAGCAAGCAGGTTGGCTTGGTAGAGATTTGGTTGGGCCATGTACAATAAGGGAATCTATGTATTAGACTTATGAATGAAGTCCTACACACAATTTGGCAACTTAAAATTACAAATCTTTTATTCATGACATGACAAAAGTACAACTTAGGAATTTATACATTGATGATTCCATCCTATATCCCAAAGGATTTACAACCGCTACTGAATCATTTGTGAGTCCTAAGTCGTCCTAATTTCTTCCGAGTTTTCCTTATTTCGTCGGGTTTCCCTCCTTAGCTACCTTCTTAGCGTCTTTGTTGCTTTTAGTTTCTCCCTCCCCATCTCCAACCTCGGTATATGGCATCGGGGGTCGGATACCGAAATACGCATGGAATGCGCTTAAGATAGGAAACATTTCGAGAAACCAAGGGTCTTTTTCGACAGGAATAGGGGTATTCTGCTGCACTCTCTCGAAATCCACTTTTTCAGCAATTACTGCGGCAATGAAGTTGGGATCTTCTAAGTATTGGATCGTTATTCTTTCTACAGTATTCCTAGGCTGGTAGGCTTCAACTAAAAGGTCAACTGAAAGTTTCATTTACAAGAAAAAATTTTATTAGTAGGTTTTTAAGAAAGAGTTTTAGTAATTATTAAAGAAAATCATCAATTTTGCTAAGTTCCACATTTGATCCTTGATTTAAATCATCATCCAATTGTTCGGGAATTCCCAGCTTGGCTGTACTTGCCAATTCCGCGCCTTGCTACAATTCAAAGATTGTTTTGACAGAATTTCACTCAATTTGGGACGGTAAACTTAAACTCAATTCATGTTTGTGCAACGGTCAAACTATCTTATGGTCTACCCATTCTACTCATGGCCGAGGTTTTGAACCTAAAGCTCTGATACCAAATTGTAACGCCCCTAATTTTTAGGTACGTTAAAAGGACATTTTTATTGAAAACTTTAAAATAGAATCATGGCTCATTATTACAACAAAATCTTAAAAGAGTATTTTTATTAACACAAAAGGGGATTTAGGGTCCTTAACTACTGCTCCGCTTGTTCCTCCATCCTTGCAAGTTCTTTGGCTCCAAAAGCCTCGAAGGTGAAGAGTTCGCCATGTTCATCTATAAGATCTGACATATTATATCGGCGTCGCCACCCATATAATATGTCAGGGTCACCAAGGTAACACCATGAGCTACAAAAACTCAATAGAATAAATCCTACCCACTATCCCTTAACTTATAAACAATTGATATGTTTTCCACTTAGAATCATGCATATTCAACCAAATGGTTAACAATTACACATCCCCATTCACTGTTTAAACTATCGTTGGTGTCCGTGGTTTTCCGAGTTTCTCCTACGCAACTCATCGTAAACCGTGTCACCGTTTAACTTTTCTTTTTCCAAATCAACATGTCCAAAATCATTTTTAACACACCCAACCTCGGTTCCGCCGTTCTGAGTTCCCGAGTATTCTCACAATGGTTCCGTCGTCTCGGGTTCCCATTGGCACACAAAACTTTGCATTGGCTCCTCTCCGTGGATTACCAAGCTACACACCCAACCTCGGTTCCGCCGTTTCGGGTTCCCGAGTATCATCACAATGGTTCCGCCGTCCCGGGTTCCCATTGGCGGACACACACACACACACACATCTCACATAATGCCATCAAAATCGGTCATTATGTAGTTTCAAAAATATTTCCTTCTTCGGAACATATTTTTTCTTGTTAACCACACCCTAGGTGTCATGTTTCTGACTTTCTTGATTTCAGTGTCTCGTTTTCATGCATAGACTTCCGCGGTAGGACTTTCCACATACAAAACCATAAATTATCATTGAAATCTTGAAACTAAACTAACAAGATCATCCAACTCTATATTATTTAGCATGCTCACAACCATCTCAAGATCAAAATACAAATATTCACAACCAAGCGTTAAATTATTTTCTTTTAATACTCATTCTTTCTTTCTTTTTGGGAAGTTCTAAACAACATATGTTTATTGACGTACAAGTTGATATGTTCAACATACTCCCCATCCTTTTCATTATTTCAAGTAAACACCTTTCAAGTACTTCATGCATTTTTTAAATATACAAGCATCATATATATTTAAAGTCTAACGGTTACGAAAACTTTTACGTATACTTGGTAAGCAAGTAGGGATATTCTACATAAACGAGTTTTATACTTAGAGAGAGTGGTTAGGAGTATCCTACCGTGCTTCTTGGCAATAATGACGGCTACGGAAAGCGAGTCGGTGGTCGGACGGAGTAATTTCTTACGGTGGTCTTCCGGTAGTTTCGAAAGAGAAAGGTTTCTTTTGAAACTAGTTCTTGGCTAAACTACTAATGTTTTTGGATCAAGAGGGTGGTTTGGTGGTGGTCTAGGATGAATTTCTAGAAGAACTCAAGAAGAAACTCAAGAACACCAAGAACAATGTAAAAACAAATAACAATGCAAGGATTTCTCGAGAGAGAAGTTGAATGGTTGGAAGGTGTGAGTTGAATGGTAAGTAAGGGGTCCTATTTATAGCAAAACATTGGCTCCCTCTCTCTCTCTCTCTCTCTCTCTCTCTCTCTCTCTATTTCTCTCATGAATTTGTTCCATGGTCTTGTCCAATCAAGCCTTTCAAGCATGCCATGACTTGTCTTTTTTATTTTAGGCTTAAGGCTATATAAGGCAAGTAGGATTAAGCTTTTTTGGCAAATCCTATATAATTATAGTCTAGAATGGGTTGTAATGTGGTAATTAGGCTTAAAGACAAAAAAGAAGAAGAAAGCATAGCTTTCTAGGATAAAGTAGGCACATACACCCACACACCTTTTTCTCTCTCTCTCTCTCTTCTTTTTTCCCATGTGTCTATATATATATATATATATATATATGTATAGGAAGAATCTAGGAAAGTAACTTTGGGAAAAGTAGTTAGGTTCAAGGCTATTAATTCTAGGTTTGCATGCATGAACACCTACAAGAAATCTTGGAAAGTAACTTTGCGAAAAGTAATTAGGTTCAAGGCTATTAATTCTAGGTTTGCATGCATGAGCACCTACAAGGAATCTAGGAAAGTAACTTTGGGAAAAGTAATTAGGTTCAAGGCTATTAATTCTAGGTTTGCATGCATGAACACCTACAAAAAATCTAAGAAAGTAACTTTGGGAAAAGTAATTAGGTTCAAGGCTATTATTTATAGGCTTGCATGCATAACAAGTTTAGGGAATAAATAATGTATTCTCAAAATAAAAACGAGATTTTTATTCATTAAAAAATTTGAGTTGTTACAGTTATGCTCATAATAGGTTTTGGTTATACTCATAATGGTTTTGTTATGCCAAAAGTTACGGTGTCCCCAAAATGACCGGGATTTTTGGGGACACCGAAGTCATTCCCGAGTATATATGTTTGGGAATGACTTTGGTGTCTCCAGTCATTTTAAGAAAACCGTAACTATTGGCATAACAAAATCATTATGAGCATAACCAAAATCCATTACAAGCATGACAAAACCATAACAAGGCATAACTTGTTTGTTATGCCTTAGTTGAGTATGGTTATGCCTTGGTTGGTTTTTTGGATATTCCTTGGTTATGCCTTATTTGGGTTTTGTTATACTTGTAATGGATTTTAGTTATGCTCATAATAGTAAAATTATGCCAAAAATTACGGTGTTCGCAAAATGATCGGAGACATCATAACATCATCCTGTTTGTTTTGCAATTATCTTCAACAACAAAATGTAACAGACGTCAGTAAAATGTATCGAGGCTATTGATTTGGTTGTTATTGTTAATTAAATTATTCTTGTAAATTTTGAGCTCCATGGGATTTATGAAGCTCTTTGATTGTTATCAAAGTTCATTATAGGAATGATAAGTTATGTCCGATGACATATGTAATGTAGAGCGATTTACTTTTATCCTTTGCAAGAATGATAAAATTCTTGTTACGTAAAAGTTAGATCGTTCTGACTTTTTAAAAGTAGCTAAAGCGTGCTTGAGTGAGGCACTATAAGACTTTAATTCCTTTAGAAGCATTGATGTGTTCCGATCATGTGGTTGTTAATATTTGATTATGAGCGATTTTGACGAGAATTACAGAATGGATAAGATATGCAATCTGAACAGTTTAGATCGGTCATCAAAAAAAGTTATTCGACTACTTGCTTGAAAATCTAGACATTGAACCTCATTGTTTCCAAACTAAGTCTTCTTCTTTAGTGTGTACAGTAGTCATACAACCGCAATACACTCACAACGATCAAGACTGCTCACTTCGTTGTGGTTGATGTTTTAAGCATTTTCATAAATTTTTGATCTATTGGGTTTATGAAGCCCCACTATTGGGACGCAGGTTCACTTGAAAATGTTATTTTACGTCCAATCATGTGTATGTTGATACTTGATAGTCTTCATCCTTTGTAAGAATGAAGTTAATGATATTATCCAAAAAGTAGACGGTTCTAATTGAGAAAATTTATCTCAAGCGGTGCTTGAGTTGTGCACTATAAGACTTTAATGCCTTTGGAAGCATCGAATGGGTTTCGATGAAGGCGTTGTCGACACTCGATTATGACCGATTTTGACGACAATGATAGAATCAATAAGATGTGAAATATTAAGGGTTCAGATGGATCATTAGAAGAAATTACTCGGCAACTTTGTTCAAAATATATATTTTCAACTTCATTGTCTCTAAAGTAAAGTGTTGTGCTTTATTGTAATGTACGGCAGTCTCATAACCGGAACATGATCAGGGTGATCGAGACTGTTAATTATTGTGGTGGTTGTTTTAATCATTCTCGTAATTTTTTGGGTCTACCGAATCTAGGATCCCCTTGATCGGAAAGCGGTTCTATTATTAGAATTAATTTTATGTCCGATCAAGAGTCTATCGATATGTGATAGACTTCATTATCAGCAGTAATGATTTAATACGTCATATTGTAAAATATAGAAGGTTCCGATTGACAAAAAGAATGACAGGCGGGACTCGACCTATGCACTATAAGACATAATTACTCCAGATGCATATAATGCGGTCTAATCAAATGATCGTTTATATTTGATGATATATATTTGTTCATGAGTGATAGTATAATTTGTAAGACTTGAAATCCTAACGGTCCAGATCGACAAAAAAATTAGTATGTGTGGTGATGAAGTTCATTTTTTGTACGTGTTGCACTAAGCCTTCTTAAAAATAAGTATTTATCTGTGATTTTCAAATTTAAAAATAATATATTGATGAAAATAATTTTTGTGCAATATGGATCTAGACCTAGGCACATCCGTAATATTAGTGCATGAAGGCCATGCAAGAAGAAGAATCCCCCAAAATTTGAAATTTGCCCTTTTAAAGTGAGGAGGACGTGGAGGTTCAAAGACCACCCAAATCAGTTTAGAAAAAACTTTCCCCCAAAATTGTCTCCGTCACTCTCAACTCTCCACATCGAACCACCGATTGTTATAGTTCTCTCCACACCACCGCTATCTCTCCTCCCTCTATGCCACCCCGATATACTCTCAATCGTTCATCTCTCCTGGTAAATTATCACCGACAGAAACTGTGTGGTAGCACCAATACCATCAGACTCCACCAGCCATCGATCTCTTCTCTCTCACAGGTCTCTCTTTCTCAGTTCCCTCTCCACTAATTTACATTTGATTTTAGAAAAACCCACAAAACAAATTAGGATTTTTTTCTTCTAGATTTCATAATATTAGGGCTTTCTAAGCCTCATCAAAATTGGTAGGTATGCAAATAGAAAAAGAAACAACAATTGACTTGCATTAGCTTCAAATTCGAAATCAGATTTGGTGAATTTGAGTTAAGAATGCATCACCCAATATTTAAGTTCTTGTATCATTGGCCCTTCTATAGACTCCTCAAAACCCAATTAGGCCGATTCCTTTACTGTGCACGCCTACAAAACTTTTATTGATGTAAGCCCCAAATTCTCATATTTTAGTGCCTTTCCAATTTGGTTCTAGTAGCACCACTTGAATAGTGATTTTCTTTGTAGTTATCCTATATCACTTTCTAGAGAACACACTCAAGATCTTGTTAGTGACTTTTGGGAGTATGAACACGCTCAAGTGAAATGCTTTCACGAGTTATATGCTTTTGAATTTCAATTAGAGTATGGATGACAAGATATTCTTGAAAAACTAAGTCAGTTGCAACACTTGGACATTAGAGTTTGGATGGCTAGATATTCTCTGAGCATGAATATCTAATAAAAGAAAAGAAACAGAAAGAACTTATGTGCTTTTGAATTTCACTTATTCGAGCTTGCGTTCCCAATTAATGTTCTTTGGTTTATTGGGCTATTTTTCAATTGCGTCCCCATATTGCTTGTTTGTATAATGAAATTTGGAGTGGCAATAGTAAAATTTTAGAGTGACAATAGCAAAATTTAGAGTGACATTAGTAATTACGTGAGTGACATAAACATGGTGGAATGAAATTGTAATTCTTTTACTTTTCAATTATAATAGCTATTCTTTTATTTGGATGAATAACACTACAACACAAAAGGCCTATTGCGAGGAAATCATATTTCGTCGCTAAAAGTACATAATCAGCGAGGAAATTTAATTTCTTCGCCTTTTCTAGCGAGGAAATACATTTTCTCGCCAAAGGTCTTTTCTAGTAAGGAAAACTAGATTTCCTAGCCAAATGTAACTTTTTGGCGAAAAAAAATTTTCGTCACCTTTTCTAGGACTCATTAAATTTTTTTTATATGTCTTACCATCATGATATTACAAATACATATGAATAATATTAATCAACTACATAGTCCCATACCATTATTAAATTTATTTAAATAAAAAGGTGATGAATGGGGGAAAATAGTTTTCTCGCCAATCGCATTGAATTGATGAAAAATCTCATATTTTCTCACTTTTCTTATTCTAATTAGCAATGAAAAATATGTTTTTCACTGATTATATGCATTCACTTTGCCCCAATTATTAATTGTTGACGGTGTTAGTTTGTTCAACTTGCAATAAAATTTATTGTTTGAATAAAATATTTTAATGATATGCCAAAAAAAAGTTCAACCCATAGTTATAAACCCAATCAAAAAGGACCAGACACACGGATTATAAGTTTGGGGATGAATGATTATATGCATTTAAAAAAAGGGATATACAGATTGCTTTTCGTAGTGTAACTGGTTAATCCATACAAAAAAAATTAATGAAAAGCTAATAAAAATAAAGTACTTAATAATTGTAGTTATGTCTTATTAAAAAATATCTCAAAGTTAGATAGTTAATAATCTAGTTCCAAAACATGTAAGGTTAACTCATTTAAAAAGAAACATAACAAATTATTATTGTCAAATGTAATTGAGTTAAGATTGTTAGGAACACACATGTACATACGCAGTAAGAACAGATTCACCCACTAAAAAATGTCATATTTGCAAAAATTTAAAGTGCTCAGACTATAATTTAGGCACTACAAACGGTTACTAAACTCAAAGAGAATTAAAATTAAGTATAAAATAAACAAATTTAGAAAGGTATAAAGATTTGTAAAAGGTATATAAAGAAAATATTAAATTAAAAAAAATCAATAAAAGCGCATAATATTACAGATTTAAGAAAAAGTTTAAAGAAACACTACAAATGGACTAAAATTAGAGAAAAAAGGTTTAAAGAAACAAATCTAGAGAGGTGAAAATACATAAAAAAAAAGAAAAGAAAAGGATATATACAAAAAAATGGTAAAGGTTTGCATTGGAAAAGAAGCTGGTGGGATGGATGGAGCGCATGCCTCCATAGAGGAGACCACGGTTCAAGTTTGCGCGCTAGCAAAGGACCTGGGAATTGTAGTGGTTTTAGTTTCTAGACTTTTAGCGACGAAAATTTTCCTCGCCTAAACTACAATGGTTGAGGAATTTTTTTCTCACCTATTGTGTAAACATGACGTTAGTTTAGCGAGAAAAAACTAGAGCGAGGAAAAAATTTCTTGCCAGTTGTGTTACAAAAGGAGAGAAAATATATATTTTTTCTCACAAATACCATTTGCAACGACCTTTTGGCGAGTAAACTAAATTCTCACTATAGGCCTTTTGTTGTAGTGAACATTTCCATGTGGACACTAAGTTTCTAATGAGGCATAGTGTAATAACTCTGAATTTCAATAAATAAAAATTTATTTTTATATTTGAAGTTATTATTTAAATTGCTTGGATTGCTTTCTATTTTCTTTTAATTCATCATAATTACACTTTAGTCCTTAAAAATCCATTTCTTGACTTAAAGCCCTACTTGGTTAGTATAGTTCACTTCTAACCGACTAGTTGGAGAAACCAAACTATATAGCATTTCACCTAGTTACAATTCCCTCACTCTAGATGGACTTTTTTGACCATCCTTGAACCTTGTGAACTTCTCCAACCCTAGATTAGAAAATTATTATTTATTTTCTTTTATTATTTAGTTTTTCTTCTTTAACCGTTGGACGATAAAAGTTATGGAAATTTTTATCCATTGGATAATAGAAACCCTAGATTTTCTATTTAAGATATTTTATGCTAGGATATCATAGTACTTATATATATATATATATATATATATATTTGCTTAAAAGGACATTTTAGTTATTTAATTGTTATTTAATATGAAAATTTTCTTATTCCTTTTATCCATTGGTCAATAACTGCTAGGGAGATTATTATCCATTGGATAATGAAGCTAGTCTTCTTATCAAGTACTAGGGATTAATAAATAAACCATTTACTTGATTTTTCATGTGATGTTATACCTATATTTATATGTGCATGTGATGAGCACCCAATATTACAGATATTTGGTGCGACTAGTCCCGTTTTAAGTTGTTTTATCTTACGTTTATTAAGCTTTCATAGCGATATTGCACGTAAGGTAGGTTTTTGTGTGTTTCAGGTAATTCGTGCAAATAAGGCACATTCGAAGGCCAATGAATGCTCCGGAAGCTTCCAAGTACCCGAAGACCCTGTCGGCCCCCTAAAATCTGTCTAAGTATGGAAAAATGATTTTCTGAAAAAGTTTCGATTTTCGAGATAAAAAATGGCGGTAATTGATCATTGAATTTTTCTAAGAGTAACTACAAAGTTACAAGGTTTTATTCGAAGAGCAAGGTCATGTTTTGAGCCATTTTCTCTTGAGAAAAACGTGCAGTTTTCCATTTTGTACTAAAAGTGAGGGGTTGACATTTTGATTTAAATTGAATCTTGAAATTCTGGTAATGCCATTGTTTCCAAATGGGGGGTACTTTCTTATTTTCATTAAATAAATTAAAGTAAAGGAAAGGTAAAAGAAAGGTTTAAAATGTAGCCTTTACTTAACTTTAGAGAATGAAAATAAGTGCTGAGAAGCTGTGAAGTTGCTGGGAGCTGTTTGCTGAAGCTGAAGCCTGAGCCTGAAATCTGCAGTTTTGAAGAATGTTATCGATAACATTCCATTTGTTATCGATAACATTGGTCCCATTTTGGTGTTTTGAAGAATGTTATCGATAACATTCCATTTGTTATCGATAACATTGGTCCCATTTTGGTCCAGAAGTTGTCCAGACCTGAGGGTATCGATAACATTTGGTTTTAGTTATCGATAACTCTTTTCTCCGGGGAAGAATTTGAAGAATGTTATCGATACCTTTGCTTATGGTATCGATAACATTGGTCTCCAGCAGATATTTTTACTGCTTTTTGGACTTTCCATTTCTGGAATACTTGCCACTTTTGGCAAGTTCAGGGATATTTTGGTAGAGGATGAGGTGCCTTGTATAAATAGGCCCCTCTCTCTCTCTCCCTCATATAGATAGAATAGGTAGATTTTTATGTTTTAAGTCTTTTTATTCCTAGAACTCCATTTTCATTGCTTTCAAGCTTTTGTCTTTAATTCCTTAACAACTCAAGTAAGTATTAGTCGTTTATTGTTTTCTCGTTTATTAATGTTGTAGCTACTAGTTGGATCTTTATATAAATCAAGTTTATTTCCGTCTTTATCGGTTAATCATGTTTTCTTCCTTGAGTATGTTTTCTAGTCTTTTTTCTATGAGTGAGTAGTTAATTGGTTCGGTCATGGGGTGAGATGAACCCTACGAATTAGTCGTTTAAATGGTTTCGCTTAAACTTTAGTTCGATTTCAAGGTTTTGAATGAATTTAACTCATGATTTCCTGCACTGATCATGGGGTCGGTGGCTTCTTTGATCAATGAAGTCTATCGCTTTGTGCTACATGCTCGATAATCTTACGCGTGCGAACGATCTATTTTCGTCTCTCACTTGCGTTAAATGAGTTCAGTTTGAATTAATGCCTTGAATTGAGCTATAAGTAGTCTTCAGTTTTTAATTCTTCAAGTGGAATCCGGACGGTTTCGGTTCACTCATGAGTTAGATGGAGGAACCGTTTTATGGCTAAGTCGTGGGTCAATCAATCCCTTTGATTCGACCCTTGTTAATCTAGTTTAATTTCAAGTTTAATTTCGTTAACCGAATCAATCCCCTAGTTGGCCGCTCGAAGGCCTCGCTGCATACTTACTATCTAATCCAAATTCGCTGAAGAAGTTTTCTCTGTGGGAACGATCCCGGTCTTACCGGTTTTATATGCTATCAACGACCTAGCCCTTTGCTCGGGTGCAAACCTTATTAGAGGATAGGTTGCGTGGTAAGCAAATTTTGGCGCCGTTGCCGGGGAAGTCTTATTATAGCTTATTTGGAGGTTTGACAAACCACTGTAAGTATTCCACTTTATTTTACTTTGTGCAATTCATACTTAATTTAGCGGAGACCTCTAACCGATCATCTTATCCAACTTGAGGTGTAACGAAGCTAGATTAAGTATCGATTGCCTTTTCTTTTCCTTTTTTTTTTTTTTTTTTTTTGTTGTTGCCATATAACGTGGTGGTGGCTTAACCCCACAAAACTGTTTTGAGAGAGGTGGCGGCATAGCCCCTCTAGCCTGTTTATTTATGTCTTATCTATCTAATAGAATGGTGGCGGCAAATGGGGAAATCGTCTCCATGACTATGTGGGAATCCCCTTATCCCTATCATGCTTATCCATCTTCCTGCATAGTTGCCCCCACCGCTCCTACCGTTAATCTATTTAGGATACAAATGAAATTTTCCAATTTGTTGCCCCGCTTCCATGGCATGGATCATGAACACCCTTACAAACATGTTGCGGCTTTCAAGGAAAAACTTGGTACCCTTGGTGCCATTGTGAAATCAGAGTCCGCGTGGGTGAAATTTTTTTCTCTCTCTTTAAGGGATAGTGCCAAAACTTGGCTCAATTCCTTGAACCCTCAATCTCTGCTGACTTGGGTTGATTTGCTAAATGAATTTTACAACAAGTTCCTTCCCATTTTTTATAAGTGGGTTCGAAAGAAACAAATTCAAACCTTTGTTGAAAGAGAGAATGAGACATTTTATGCATGTTGGGGAAGATACAAGGATTTGCTCAATGCGGTCTCGAATAATGGCTTTGAAAACTTTCAAATTGCTAACTATTTTTATGACGGACTTTCTTCAAAGAGTCATGCTTTCATTGATATGTTATGCAATGGAAAATTGTTTGATAAAGAACCCGCTGAAGCCTTAAATTTCTTTGATCGGATGGCTCAAATTTTACACTCTAGGGTTTTTGTTAAACATTGTCAAGAGTCCAACTCAAATGCCATGGAAGAGGATATTGAGACGCCTATCTTTGTTAACGCTGTTAGTTTAGATTGTGACAGCTCTTCAGAGTCTGCATGGAATGATGAGCTTATTGATGAAAGTGAGGTCCAGAGTTCTCCTCTTATGGATCCTCCTCTTTGTGACACTCCGGGGGAGAAATGCCTCATCGCTAAGGTTGTCTCTTCCAATCTTCCGTGTCTTGATCTTTCCCCGGAGGAATTACTCCTTGCTCACGAGATGAACATGCTTGACACATCGGGCATCTACCATGAAGATTCGTTGGCAAAGCCTCTCACCGCTAAGGAAATGGATGTCGAAGTGGATTACTTGTATTCTTTGTTGGCTAAACAGGAAGCTTATGATCCAATATTTGAAGAGTTAGAGCCCATGAAAGCTACATTTGTCCCTTCGAATTCTCCATGCCTTGATCTTCTCATCGCTAAGGAAGTGGATGGCGAGGTAGATTCCTTACACTCTTTGTTAGAAAAACAAGATGCATGTAGGCCTAATCTTGAGAAGTTCTCAATGCTAGAACTAACCGATTTTCTTGGTGTTGATGATTTTGATTCGGTTTATCATCCTTATATTGTGGATTTTGTCAACTCTTTGAAAATTGATTTTGTTTGGGCTATGCACTTGGTGGAATTTCAGTTTTTAAAACAAATTCGACAATTGCTATACTCCAAGTATCTATTTTTGTGGCATGGTCGGATTCAATTTTTGAAGCATAGTGTGGAGTGGAGTACTATGTTCATTTTATTAGCTCTCATTAGTTTGATAAATGTTCTAAGCCCACGTTTGGCTGAACGTACATAAACTCTTTCTTTCTCTATCTCTTTTCTTTTCCTTTCCTCTTTTGATGGTCTGGTATAGCCTCCCGTCTTCAGCTCAAAGTTGTTGCATGACTTACTCTACAACACTATGAGTTGGATATGGGGAGAAAAGTAGTACCCGTGTAATCACGTGACGATTTGGTGGATTTCAATACTTGTCAATTTTTGAGCCCGGATAACACGAGCCGGGCGGTTCTAATGTCATTTGCTTCTTAGTAGGTAGTTGGTTCTTAAGTCTTTTGCAGGGTAAGCATGCTACCACACCAGCCTTGGTGGTTTAGGTCTAAAAGCTAGGGTGAGTGAGGCATTCAGGAGCCCTAAGCATGGGTGTGATTGCGTGTCACGGTTGTAAGACCAAGAAAGCCCCAGCGATGACCTTGTGTGACTAGCTATGGTTCTGATGGAGGAGCCGAAAGAGTGAGCCTTGAAAGCAGTTCCAATGACGAAGGGAAGCAATGACAAGAAAGCCTCCAACTTGGTCGAGGTATACGGGGGTTGACATTCTCCCGGAGGTACAATCTTTTGTTCTTTCCTCTCTTTACTATTGTTCTTCATGCTATGAGGACATAGCATCGTTTAAGTTGGGGGGAGGAATATATATATGCTATATATATATGTTCATGAGACTTGTCTTATTTTTCTGCTTTTGGTAAATTTTTTAATTTTTTTTGTGCAATCCTCCCTTGTTAGTAGTGATTTCACTTTGTAGATACTTTAATTATGCTCAATTGTGTCAATGGCAAGAGTCGTGTATCCCGTCGAATTCGGTTGTGTGTTTGAATCCATGTCATTTGCATATACATGAATTTTGATGAATAACTTGAGCCTAAAAGTTATGTCAAGTGTTGTGCATCGCTTAGAGTAGAGATTCGTTCTTAAGCATCCCATGTTGTTTGTTCTCATTTCCCGCAATTGCGTAAATAATATCTTTTGTTCATGCTTGAATAGTGTATATATCTTTCATGCATCTTATTGGAGTTGCTAGCGTACTTAGGAAATGATTCAAGGCATTTTTGCTTGATTAAACCACATAAGAGTCACCTCGTCCTTATTTTGAACCATAGTCCGAGTCTCTTCCATTGCTCAAACCTAGGTAACCGGATGTTTGGAGGGTTGTGTGTCAATAGTTTTCAAAGATTCAAGGTGGTTTGGGTGGTATGAATGTGATAGAAGTGGTTGGGATGTGAAAAGACAAAGAATTGGTATGTGATTCTCTATCTCTCCTCTCCCACTACAAAATCTAAAGCACCAAATTTTCATCTCCCTCTCCAAAGCTCTCAAATTAGCCCCTCAATATCTCTTACTACAAATCTCAATTCAAATGACCCTATTCTTCAAAGAAAGATCAAAGAAATGCTATGAAAGAGCAAAATCAAGAGGGTTGAATACTATGATGAGAGGATTGGTGTGACATATGGGCTAGCATACATTCCGGATGAGAAAGAGTCCGATGAGGAGGGGGAGCTCGATGCTCAATACCTTGAGGAGTTGAATGTGGATGACGATTATGTGTGTTTGAGTCGGTGGTAGTAGTTTTTGTAGGTTTTATATAGTAGTTTTTCTTTATTTCTTCTTTGTAATTTTGTTTGGTGTTTGGCGATATGTGGCCATGCCTTGGGTAGTTTAGGGTCGGTAGTGGCCAAGGGTAGATGAACCATGCAAGTATATGGCCACTACATTTTTGTAATCCCTTTCCCTTTGTATCCAAGGTCGTTATAAGCTAATAAAGTCCTCCGTTGATCTTTTGTACGCTAGTTAACTCCGTTTGATGCATGATTGATATCTATTGCTTTTTGAGTATGATTTGTCCCTTCTTATGCAAAGTTGTCAATAATTAGCTTTCCTTTCGTTCTTAGCGCTCTTTTGATAGCATGAGTAGCTTTTTATCTCTAGCTATTGCATTTACTCGCTAGCGCTTATCATGGGATGTATCGTGTATCTTAATGTGTGAAAAGTCGAATAAAAGCGTATCCTTGTGAGTTTTGGAGTTGAAACTCGAAGTGGTGCATATGTGCTTGGCTGCTCTAATATGGTATAGTTTGTTGTTAATCCTAGTTCATGGCATGTTTGTGCGTGGATTGCACGTGATCGGATTTGAAGGGGTGTTTTTGGACTCTTGCCAAGTTGTAGTTATTGAGCATAGCTTTTGTATCTTCGTTTGGGGAGGATTGTATAGCTTAGGTAAATGCATTTTGTTTTAGTTTGCTAGGGACTAGCAAAGTTTAAGTTGGGGGGCGTGATGAGCACCCAATATTACAGATATTTGGTGCGACTAGTCCCGCTTTAAGTTGTTTTATCTTACGTTTATTAAGCTTTCATAGCGATATTGCACGTAAGGTAGGTTTTTGTGTGTTTCAGGTAATTCGTGCAAATAAGGCACATTCGAAGGCCAATGAATGCTCCGGAAGCTTCCAAGTACCCGAAGACCCTGTCGGCCCCCTAAAATCTGTCTAAGTATGGAAAAATGATTTTCTGAAAAAGTTTCGATTTTCGAGATAAAAAATGGCGGTAATTGATCATTGAATTTTTCTAAGAGTAACTACAAAGTTACAAGGTTTTATTCGAAGAGCAAGGTCATGTTTTGAGCCATTTTCTCTTGAGAAAAACGTGCAGTTTTCCATTTTGTACTAAAAGTGAGGGGTTGACATTTTGATTTAAATTGAATCTTGAAATTCTGGTAATGCCATTGTTTCCAAATGGGGGGTACTTTCTTATTTTCATTAAATAAATTAAAGTAAAGGAAAGGTAAAAGAAAGGTTTAAAATGTAGCCTTTACTTAACTTTAGAGAATGAAAATAAGTGCTGAGAAGCTGTGAAGTTGCTGGGAGCTGTTTGCTGAAGCTGAAGCCTGAGCCTGAAATCTGCAGTTTTGAAGAATGTTATCGATAACATTCCATTTGTTATCGATAACATTGGTCCCATTTTGGTGTTTTGAAGAATGTTATCGATAACATTCCATTTGTTATCGATAACATTGGTCCCATTTTGGTCCAGAAGTTGTCCAGACCTGAGGGTATCGATAACATTTGGTTTTAGTTATCGATAACTCTTTTCTCCGGGGAAGAATTTGAAGAATGTTATCGATACCTTTGCTTATGGTATCGATAACATTGGTCTCCAGCAGATATTTTTACTGCTTTTTGGACTTTCCATTTCTGGAATACTTGCCACTTTTGGCAAGTTCAGGGATATTTTGGTAGAGGATGAGGTGCCTTGTATAAATAGGCCCCTCTCTCTCTCTCCCTCATATAGATAGAATAGGTAGATTTTTATGTTTTAAGTCTTTTTATTCCTAGAACTCCATTTTCATTGCTTTCAAGCTTTTGTCTTTAATTCCTTAACAACTCAAGTAAGTATTAGTCGTTTATTGTTTTCTCGTTTATTAATGTTGTAGCTACTAGTTGGATCTTTATATAAATCAAGTTTATTTCCGTCTTTATCGGTTAATCATGTTTTCTTCCTTGAGTATGTTTTCTAGTCTTTTTTCTATGAGTGAGTAGTTAATTGGTTCGGTCATGGGGTGAGATGAACCCTACGAATTAGTCGTTTAAATGGTTTCGCTTAAACTTTAGTTCGATTTCAAGGTTTTGAATGAATTTAACTCATGATTTCCTGCACTGATCATGGGGTCGGTGGCTTCTTTGATCAATGAAGTCTATCGCTTTGTGCTACATGCTCGATAATCTTACGCGTGCGAACGATCTATTTTCGTCTCTCACTTGCGTTAAATGAGTTCAGTTTGAATTAATGCCTTGAATTGAGCTATAAGTAGTCTTCAGTTTTTAATTCTTCAAGTGGAATCCGGACGGTTTCGGTTCACTCATGAGTTAGATGGAGGAACCGTTTTATGGCTAAGTCGTGGGTCAATCAATCCCTTTGATTCGACCCTTGTTAATCTAGTTTAATTTCAAGTTTAATTTCGTTAACCGAATCAATCCCCTAGTTGGCCGCTCGAAGGCCTCGCTGCATACTTACTATCTAATCCAAATTCGCTGAAGAAGTTTTCTCTGTGGGAACGATCCCGGTCTTACCGGTTTTATATGCTATCAACGACCTAGCCCTTTGCTCGGGTGCAAACCTTATTAGAGGATAGGTTGCGTGGTAAGCAAATTTTGGCGCCGTTGCCGGGGAAGTCTTATTATAGCTTATTTGGAGGTTTGACAAACCACTGTAAGTATTCCACTTTATTTTACTTTGTGCAATTCATACTTAATTTAGCGGAGACCTCTAACCGATCATCTTATCCAACTTGAGGTGTAACGAAGCTAGATTAAGTATCGATTGCCTTTTCTTTTCCTTTTTTTTTTTTTTTTTTTGTTGTTGCCATATAACGTGGTGGTGGCTTAACCCCACAAAACTGTTTTGAGAGAGGTGGCGGCATAGCCCCTCTAGCCTGTTTATTTATGTCTTATCTATCTAATAGAATGGTGGCGGCAAATGGGGAAATCGTCTCCATGACTATGTGGGAATCCCCTTATCCCTATCATGCTTATCCATCTTCCTGCATAGTTGCCCCCACCGCTCCTACCGTTAATCTATTTAGGATACAAATGAAATTTTCCAATTTGTTGCCCCGCTTCCATGGCATGGATCATGAACACCCTTACAAACATGTTGCGGCTTTCAAGGAAAAACTTGGTACCCTTGGTGCCATTGTGAAATCAGAGTCCGCGTGGGTGAAATTTTTTTCTCTCTCTTTAAGGGATAGTGCCAAAACTTGGCTCAATTCCTTGAACCCTCAATCTCTGCTGACTTGGGTTGATTTGCTAAATGAATTTTACAACAAGTTCCTTCCCATTTTTTATAAGTGGGTTCGAAAGAAACAAATTCAAACCTTTGTTGAAAGAGAGAATGAGACATTTTATGCATGTTGGGGAAGATACAAGGATTTGCTCAATGCGGTCTCGAATAATGGCTTTGAAAACTTTCAAATTGCTAACTATTTTTATGACGGACTTTCTTCAAAGAGTCATGCTTTCATTGATATGTTATGCAATGGAAAATTGTTTGATAAAGAACCCGCTGAAGCCTTAAATTTCTTTGATCGGATGGCTCAAATTTTACACTCTAGGGTTTTTGTTAAACATTGTCAAGAGTCCAACTCAAATGCCATGGAAGAGGATATTGAGACGCCTATCTTTGTTAACGCTGTTAGTTTAGATTGTGACAGCTCTTCAGAGTCTGCATGGAATGATGAGCTTATTGATGAAAGTGAGGTCCAGAGTTCTCCTCTTATGGATCCTCCTCTTTGTGACACTCCGGGGGAGAAATGCCTCATCGCTAAGGTTGTCTCTTCCAATCTTCCGTGTCTTGATCTTTCCCCGGAGGAATTACTCCTTGCTCACGAGATGAACATGCTTGACACATCGGGCATCTACCATGAAGATTCGTTGGCAAAGCCTCTCACCGCTAAGGAAATGGATGTCGAAGTGGATTACTTGTATTCTTTGTTGGCTAAACAGGAAGCTTATGATCCAATATTTGAAGAGTTAGAGCCCATGAAAGCTACATTTGTCCCTTCGAATTCTCCATGCCTTGATCTTCTCATCGCTAAGGAAGTGGATGGCGAGGTAGATTCCTTACACTCTTTGTTAGAAAAACAAGATGCATGTAGGCCTAATCTTGAGAAGTTCTCAATGCTAGAACTAACCGATTTTCTTGGTGTTGATGATTTTGATTCGGTTTATCATCCTTATATTGTGGATTTTGTCAACTCTTTGAAAATTGATTTTGTTTGGGCTATGCACTTGGTGGAATTTCAGTTTTTAAAACAAATTCGACAATTGCTATACTCCAAGTATCTATTTTTGTGGCATGGTCGGATTCAATTTTTGAAGCATAGTGTGGAGTGGAGTACTATGTTCATTTTATTAGCTCTCATTAGTTTGATAAATGTTCTAAGCCCACGTTTGGCTGAACGTACATAAACTCTTTCTTTCTCTATCTCTTTTCTTTTCCTTTCCTCTTTTGATGGTCTGGTATAGCCACCCGTCTTCAGCTCAAAGTTGTTGCATGACTTACTCTACAACACTATGAGTTGGATATGGGGAGAAAAGTAGTACCCGTGTAATCACGTGACGATTTGGTGGATTTCAATACTTGTCAATTTTTGAGCCCGGATAACACGAGCCGGGCGGTTCTAATGTCATTTGCTTCTTAGTAGGTAGTTGGTTCTTAAGTCTTTTGCAGGGTAAGCATGCTACCACACCAGCCTTGGTGGTTTAGGTCTAAAAGCTAGGGTGAGTGAGGCATTCAGGAGCCCTAAGCATGGGTGTGATTGCGTGTCACGGTTGTAAGACCAAGAAAGCCCCAGCGATGACCTTGTGTGACTAGCTATGGTTCTGATGGAGGAGCCGAAAGAGTGAGCCTTGAAAGCAGTTCCAATGACGAAGGGAAGCAATGACAAGAAAGCCTCCAACTTGGTCGAGGTATACGGGGGTTGACATTCTCCCGGAGGTACAATCTTTTGTTCTTTCCTCTCTTTACTATTGTTCTTCATGCTATGAGGACATAGCATCGTTTAAGTTGGGGGGAGGAATATATATATGCTATATATATATGTTCATGAGACTTGTCTTATTTTTCTGCTTTTGGTAAATTTTTTAATTTTTTTTGTGCAATCCTCCCTTGTTAGTAGTGATTTCACTTTGTAGATACTTTAATTATGCTCAATTGTGTCAATGGCAAGAGTCGTGTATCCCGTCGAATTCGGTTGTGTGTTTGAATCCATGTCATTTGCATATACATGAATTTTGATGAATAACTTGAGCCTAAAAGTTATGTCAAGTGTTGTGCATCGCTTAGAGTAGAGATTCGTTCTTAAGCATCCCATGTTGTTTGTTCTCATTTCCCGCAATTGCGTAAATAATATCTTTTGTTCATGCTTGAATAGTGTATATATCTTTCATGCATCTTATTGGAGTTGCTAGCGTACTTAGGAAATGATTCAAGGCATTTTTGCTTGATTAAACCACATAAGAGTCACCTCGTCCTTATTTTGAACCATAGTCCGAGTCTCTTCCATTGCTCAAACCTAGGTAACCGGATGTTTGGAGGGTTGTGTGTCAATAGTTTTCAAAGATTCAAGGTGGTTTGGGTGGTATGAATGTGATAGAAGTGGTTGGGATGTGAAAAGACAAAGAATTGGTATGTGATTCTCTATCTCTCCTCTCCCACTACAAAATCTAAAGCACCAAATTTTCATCTCCCTCTCCAAAGCTCTCAAATTAGCCCCTCAATATCTCTTACTACAAATCTCAATTCAAATGACCCTATTCTTCAAAGAAAGATCAAAGAAATGCTATGAAAGAGCAAAATCAAGAGGGTTGAATACTATGATGAGAGGATTGGTGTGACATATGGGCTAGCATACATTCCGGATGAGAAAGAGTCCGATGAGGAGGGGGAGCTCGATGCTCAATACCTTGAGGAGTTGAATGTGGATGACGATTATGTGTGTTTGAGTCGGTGGTAGTAGTTTTTGTAGGTTTTATATAGTAGTTTTTCTTTATTTCTTCTTTGTAATTTTGTTTGGTGTTTGGCGATATGTGGCCATGCCTTGGGTAGTTTAGGGTCGGTAGTGGCCAAGGGTAGATGAACCATGCAAGTATATGGCCACTACATTTTTGTAATCCCTTTCCCTTTGTATCCAAGGTCGTTATAAGCTAATAAAGTCCTCCGTTGATCTTTTGTACGCTAGTTAACTCCGTTTGATGCATGATTGATATCTATTGCTTTTTGAGTATGATTTGTCCCTTCTTATGCAAAGTTGTCAATAATTAGCTTTCCTTTCGTTCTTAGCGCTCTTTTGATAGCATGAGTAGCTTTTTATCTCTAGCTATTGCATTTACTCGCTAGCGCTTATCATGGGATGTATCGTGTATCTTAATGTGTGAAAAGTCGAATAAAAGCGTATCCTTGTGAGTTTTGGAGTTGAAACTCGAAGTGGTGCATATGTGCTTGGCTGCTCTAATATGGTATAGTTTGTTGTTAATCCTAGTTCATGGCATGTTTGTGCGTGGATTGCACGTGATCGGATTTGAAGGGGTGTTTTTGGACTCTTGCCAAGTTGTAGTTATTGAGCATAGCTTTTGTATCTTCGTTTGGGGAGGATTGTATAGCTTAGGTAAATGCATTTTGTTTTAGTTTGCTAGGGACTAGCAAAGTTTAAGTTGGGGGGCGTGATGAGCACCCAATATTACAGATATTTGGTGCGACTAGTCCCGCTTTAAGTTGTTTTATCTTACGTTTATTAAGCTTTCATAGCGATATTGCACGTAAGGTAGGTTTTTGTGTGTTTCAGGTAATTCGTGCAAATAAGGCACATTCGAAGGCCAATGAATGCTCCGGAAGCTTCCAAGTACCCGAAGACCCTGTCGGCCCCCTAAAATCTGTCTAAGTATGGAAAAATGATTTTCTGAAAAAGTTTCGATTTTCGAGATAAAAAATGGCGGTAATTGATCATTGAATTTTTCTAAGAGTAACTACAAAGTTACAAGGTTTTATTCGAAGAGCAAGGTCATGTTTTGAGCCATTTTCTCTTGAGAAAAACGTGCAGTTTTCCATTTTGTACTAAAAGTGAGGGGTTGACATTTTGATTTAAATTGAATCTTGAAATTCTGGTAATGCCATTGTTTCCAAATGGGGGGTACTTTCTTATTTTCATTAAATAAATTAAAGTAAAGGAAAGGTAAAAGAAAGGTTTAAAATGTAGCCTTTACTTAACTTTAGAGAATGAAAATAAGTGCTGAGAAGCTGTGAAGTTGCTGGGAGCTGTTTGCTGAAGCTGAAGCCTGAGCCTGAAATCTGCAGTTTTGAAGAATGTTATCGATAACATTCCATTTGTTATCGATAACATTGGTCCCATTTTGGTGTTTTGAAGAATGTTATCGATAACATTCCATTTGTTATCGATAACATTGGTCCCATTTTGGTCCAGAAGTTGTCCAGACCTGAGGGTATCGATAACATTTGGTTTTAGTTATCGATAACTCTTTTCTCCGGGGAAGAATTTGAAGAATGTTATCGATACCTTTGCTTATGGTATCGATAACATTGGTCTCCAGCAGATATTTTTACTGCTTTTTGGACTTTCCATTTCTGGAATACTTGCCACTTTTGGCAAGTTCAGGGATATTTTGGTAGAGGATGAGGTGCCTTGTATAAATAGGCCCCTCTCTCTCTCTCCCTCATATAGATAGAATAGGTAGATTTTTATGTTTTAAGTCTTTTTATTCCTAGAACTCCATTTTCATTGCTTTCAAGCTTTTGTCTTTAATTCCTTAACAACTCAAGTAAGTATTAGTCGTTTATTGTTTTCTCGTTTATTAATGTTGTAGCTACTAGTTGGATCTTTATATAAATCAAGTTTATTTCCGTCTTTATCGGTTAATCATGTTTTCTTCCTTGAGTATGTTTTCTAGTCTTTTTTCTATGAGTGAGTAGTTAATTGGTTCGGTCATGGGGTGAGATGAACCCTACGAATTAGTCGTTTAAATGGTTTCGCTTAAACTTTAGTTCGATTTCAAGGTTTTGAATGAATTTAACTCATGATTTCCTGCACTGATCATGGGGTCGGTGGCTTCTTTGATCAATGAAGTCTATCGCTTTGTGCTACATGCTCGATAATCTTACGCGTGCGAACGATCTATTTTCGTCTCTCACTTGCGTTAAATGAGTTCAGTTTGAATTAATGCCTTGAATTGAGCTATAAGTAGTCTTCAGTTTTTAATTCTTCAAGTGGAATCCGGACGGTTTCGGTTCACTCATGAGTTAGATGGAGGAACCGTTTTATGGCTAAGTCGTGGGTCAATCAATCCCTTTGATTCGACCCTTGTTAATCTAGTTTAATTTCAAGTTTAATTTCGTTAACCGAATCAATCCCCTAGTTGGCCGCTCGAAGGCCTCGCTGCATACTTACTATCTAATCCAAATTCGCTGAAGAAGTTTTCTCTGTGGGAACGATCCCGGTCTTACCGGTTTTATATGCTATCAACGACCTAGCCCTTTGCTCGGGTGCAAACCTTATTAGAGGATAGGTTGCGTGGTAAGCAGCATGTACTTTCTGGACATAAAACCCTAGATTTCCTTGGTACACTAGTATTATTTTATATTGGGGTTATGTACCAATTTGGATTAAGTTAATGGGGAGTTGTGATCTACCTAAATTACATAGTACTTAGTATTATAAATATTTATACTTGGATGAATATATATATATATATATTACAAAGTACACATGTGTTAATTAAATTGTTTAATAAGAAGATCTTGGCCTTAAAATATCCTTGATTCAAAGTACCATAAGTACATATTATTTTATGTTTACTTGTAAATCATAGCATATATATATATATATGTGTGTGTGTACTAATGTAAGAGAGAGAGAGAGAGAGAGAGAGAGGGAGGGAGAGGGAGAGAGAGAGGAGGGCCGAGAGAGATAGGGGAGAAAGAGAGAGAGAGAGAGATGGCTGAGAGAGGAGAGAGAGGGAGAGAGTGATGTGTGTGCATGTGTTGCTCACTCAACCTAGTCAATCTCTTTTGGTCAATTTCTCACACAACCTTAGTACAATCAAATCTAGATTTTCCTTACTCTTTCATTTATAAACTAGTCTTCTATGAACTAGATAAGACTAGAAACCCTTAGAATAACCTAGACTTGTCCTAGCAAGGAAGAAGAGAAGAGATTGATTGTCCTCACCATGATCTTCTTACATCCTTTCAAATCTAAGATGATATTATTTCTATATTCCATTGTCCTATTTTGTACAATTACCAATTTTTAAACTTGTACAATCCTCCTTTTCTCCACCAATCCTTCCATAATCCAATCCAAAGGACTAAATCTAGCCATGCAAACCTAGAACTAGGCCTTGATCTTTCAAGAAAGCTTGACTAATTGAATAAAAATGAGATATGGAGAGAGAGAGGGGGGGGGGGGGGGGGGCGGCCTTGAGGGGGGAGAGGGCGAGCCTTGCCTATAAATAGCAAGCTCACTCCAAGCTTAAACTCATACCTTCACTCATTGCTCCAACTTCTCTCTAGAAATTCTAAGTGTTCTTAGTCAAAAGTTCAAAGTTTCTTGAGTTTCTTGAAAGTTCTTGAGAGCAATCACCAAACCACTTCCAAAACCACCATTAGATCTTTAAAGTAGCTTAGTTTAGTTAGTAGGTTGTTTCTAGGAAGAGAAAGGTCCATCTCTCTTCCTTTCGAAGCAATCCGGAGCCGTTACGCCGCCGATTCGCAAAACCGACGACCGAATCCCCGTAGCCGACCACTGCCAAGAAGTAAGGTAGAAATCCTAGTCCATTAACTCTATGTATAGTATAGAATCGTTTAGAACGTCGTTAGTTCAAGTAGAAGTAACTTTGATCATTATTTCCAAAGTAAATAAGGTTATCTTTGTTTAGAATGTTTGAGATGCATGATGGTTAGTAAACTTATTTTTTGTATACGCATGTTGGAATAATCAATTTGTCATTCGAAATAAACGGAGGTTGTCTTGTACTTCCCCACAAGAAGAAATAACGGTTTTTGAAAGATAAGACGTTATCATTTTACTTTGATCTTTGAATGGTTATGAGCATGCTAAATGGTATAGAGTTGGATGATCTTGCTAGTTTAGTTTCAAGATTTTGATAAGTGCTTGTTTAGGTGGAAAGTCCTACCGCGGAGTCTATGCATAAAAACAAGACACCTAACCAAGAAAGTTAGAGACATGGCACCCAGGGTGTGATTAATGAGAAAAAAAATGTGTTTCTGAGGACCATTTCGAGGGCATTATGTGAGATGTGTGTGTGAGTGTGTGCCAATGGGAATCTGGGACGGCGGAACCATTGTGAGGATATTCGGTAGCCCAGAACGGCGGAACCGAGGTTGGGTGTGTAGCTTGGTTATCCGTGGAGAGGAGCCAATGAAATTGTTTTATGTGCCAATGGGAACCCGGGACGGCGGAACCATTGTGAGGATACTCGGGAGCCCGGAACGGCGGAACTGAGGTTGGGTGAGTCAAAAAGAAATTTTGGAAAAAGAAAAGTGGAAATAACGACATGGTCCACGATGAGTTAGAAAAATCGGAAAGCCATGAACACCAACGTTAGTTTGAATAAGGAATATGGATTTGGTTAACTGTTTTGTCAATATGCATGATATATGTAGAATCGTAGTTATTATGATCTTTTGTTCATAAGTTAAGGGTTAGTGAGTAGAGTTATACTATTGAGCCTTCGTAGCTCATGGTGTTACCTTTTGGTGACCCTAACATATTATATGGGTGGCGACGCCGGTATAATGTGTCAGATCTTATAGATGAACAGGGTGAACTCTTCACTTTGGAGGCGTTCGGAGCCGAAGAACTCGCTAGGATGGAGGAACAAGCGGAGCAGTAGTTAGGAACCCTAGTTTCTTATTTTGTGTTTAAAATACTCTTACGAGAGTTATATTGTAATAATGAGCAGTGACTCTCTTTAAGTTTTTTTTAATAAATTGTCCATTTAACGTACCTAAAATTAGGGGCGTTACACATAGGACTTTTCATTTTTGGGTCATATTTTGATTATTCAGACCGTTCAACTTTTTTAGAAAATATTTTTAAGGGTACTTGTGAGAAATCAGCTTAAAATATGACCAGAAAGTGCAAATAGTTTTTCAAAAAGTTTACATATAACTATTTTATGAATTAAAAACTGCTTAGATCAAACACTTTCAGGTGATATTTTGAGCTGATTTCTCATGAGCTCCCTTAAAAATATGTTCTAAACTAGTTGAACAGTTTGAATCATCAAAATATGACCTAGAAATGAGAAGTTTACATTTAATTAACAAAATGAGGGATCTCTCATGAGAAGTGATTGTCCATGTGGAATGGTAATTCCTTTCATTTTTTAGAGAATCAAACACCGGAGCAGATATTCCATAGGAATAATCATTCCATTCCACTTCCCATTTCATCAAACCAAACATAACCTAAAGGGGAGTGGATTGGGAGACCTTGTATTGTCCATCAGTTGGAGTTCAAAATTTCTGGTGCCATATGAGTGATGACTTTGGACCTACACAGTTATGGTTTGCTTTCGGGAAAACTTCAGAGAAACAAATTGTGTGTTTGGATGGATTTTTGAAAATTTTTGAGTTTGATTTTTGGGGTAATGAGTGAAGAGAGAAATTATAGTAATAATTGGAGATATGAGTAATAAGTGGAGAAAGATAGAGAGAGAAATGAAAATAATAATTGGAGATAGGGGTAATGAGTAGAGAAAAAAAATGAGAGTAATAATTGAAAGTAAGAATAATGAATGTTTTTTGAGAAGAAATTTTTTTTTTCAAAATGCAAACCGAGCAAAGCAAAAGTCATGCTAACCACATGGATGTAACTATATAGGATCGTGTGTTGCACGTGGGAGGGAAAGCAGACAACGTTGTAGCAGAGCCTCAGAGGTGGGTCGTTACAAGAAAGTACAATCTCTCAACCATGAAGCACTACAAAAAAATTTGGTCTTTGGAAAGATGAATAAAAATTGCCACAGATTACATGTTTGTTTTTGTCACAAATAGTATGGGTAACCAAAAATTAGTATTGGCGATCAAGACCGGCCCAAGGGCAAGACCCAAGAGGCCGCCGCCTTGGGCCTCTATATTTTGGACAAAAAATGGGGCACCCTTTCCTAGATGAGTATATATATTTTCTATGCGCAACTATAATATAAACTTCTTTGATGGTTTAGTGGTAAAGTGTTTGCTCTTCCACACAAGATGTTTGAGTTCAAATCCTGGTAGGGTACCTTTTTAAAGTGTCTTTTCGCCAAAAAAATTTCTCTTGACACACAAATTGGACTGCGATTCAAACCTGAGTTCACTGAATATTATTGCAATCGCACAAGCCATTAAGGCAGACATATAAATCATGTTGAATTGTATGAACGAAAATGATATATTGATACGTATTTCTGTTTATTATCTTTAAATTAGAAAATTTATGTAGGGCACTATTCCACCATTTGGCCTAGGGCATTCAAATACTTTGGGCCGGCCCTGTTGGCGATGAAATATTTTTTGTCAACTAAAGATTGTCAAGGATTCCCACATGGGAAATCTGTTTTTCGTCACTTATATATAGTGCCTTTTGATGAAAATGAATAATTGGTGATGAAATTTTTTGTTACAAAAGACGTTTTCATATGGGAAAAAAGTCCTACTTTCTCGCTCATGTTGGGTTTCAAACTCGAGTCTCCTGGGTTTCGCGCGCAAACTTTAACCAACTGTACCCCAAGCGCTTTTTAATATATATTTGAAAAATCTAATAACATATGTATTTAACATTAAAATGTATTTTGAACGTCACTTTGAACCTTTAAACGTTAAAATTAACAATTTTGATAAACATGAATATTGTAGCCCTTTGTGTTCTTGTTCAAACCCAATTGTTAAAACAAATGCAATTGAGTTTGAACAAAGAGTTATTTTAAAACAAATGCAGAAAACAGAGTGTAAAAAATTGCTAACACACACACACACACACACACATATATATATATATACACATATATATATATATGTATATATATACATGTATATATATATATATACACACACACACACACAAGAGCATCGCCAACCAAGCTCCATATCACCAAGGTGTGGAGTAGGACTTCAAATGGGCTTCAAATATGTAGACCAACACAAAAATGGAGACTCATCTCCATTTCTAATTTTCACAATTCTTCTTTTGTAAAATTTTATTTTACCCATTCTTTCTTTTGATGTCAAATTCTAGTACCATCTATATATATTATTTGTTGCATTTATGTAAAATATGGGTACCATAAATTGGTATTATAGATCCAATAGTCTCGATACTTTAAAATGAGACTAATTTCAAATATGTTTCCAATAATTTAAAACTCATCATTCTGTTTTTTTTTTATTAACAAAGAAGAAATTTCATTAGAGAGAAAAAAACTCATCAATAATATTCTTTGTAGTTTTAGAAGAGGAATTTGTACTGGTTCTGAAAATGATGAGTTCAAAGTTTTGAAAGTAATATTGTACAAACCTATTTTTGACAAAAGAGTGGGAAGTTTTGGGGTTTAATTTTGGATTGAAAGTTAGGAGATAGAGATGAAGATTTTGTTGGGAAACCGAATCCCCAAGACCCAGTAATGACGCGTACAGATTAAACAACAAAAATTGTAAAACCCTATAAAGCGGAATTAGGGTACTACCTCAACTCCCTGCGACACGGACGCTGGTTGAACTTGTTATAACACGTCTTGTTATAAACCACGAATACTGTTCGACCGTACCTCACGATCTTCTATCGTATTCCCTGCACATCTAGAACACGAACCGAGTGTGGACTCTTTCGTGATCTGTTTGCTCTCTCTAAGTCTGCCTCTATTTTGTGAATAATAGAAGAACATTAATCTGACCTAGAGAGCATAACGTGTATATATAGGGCTACGATAGGGACCTAATGAGTAATAAGTCTGGACTTCCAGTGTAAATAAGAAAACCTAATTCCACCAGGATTCTATTTCTTATTTCACTAATTATAATTCACCCCACTACAGAATTATAATTGCACTCTCGTCCTTATCTCAATTATATAACGAGCTCCATGATATTAAATACTTATTAATCTTCCCACATTAAAATTACAGATACCCGTTGATTAAAATAAATTACTAACAGATTTTGGGTTGGATCGATGTAATTAAATAGGAAAAATCTTCAAACTTACTACTTTGGGTCTCCAAAATGGAGATGCTCTAACAAGGTTCATATACAAATTGCAACAAATTGTATGTAATCATAAATGTTGTACCCGGCCAGATTGTTTTTGAGCTAGCTCTCTCTTTCAATGATACCTACGTACTTGGGAAATTTTCCAAACACAACTTTATAATCTCCGTGTATACATTGATTCATGGTCCTTGTCTTAAAAGCCCCAAAAGAAGTGGTGCTTATTTACTTCTGGAAGGAATCATGCACACTTTTGTTTGGATACATATCTAAGCATACATATAGCATCAGAATTTTATCAGACTCCAATGTTCCTCCTTAGCTACAACAAAAGTACTTCTATATATATACGAACAAGAAGGAAGAGAAAAAAATTAAAAAAGAAGAAGAAGAGCAAAATAGTAGTAGAAACATCAGAGAAGTGCAATTTTCTTCTCTCAATATGCAAAGTCCAAATATTACAGCATAATAACAGCAATTAAAATTTGTAACCTACGTACACCTACATTAGCTGCCAGTTTGGTGCACAGAAGCATGTCTGTAACAAATGAAGCAACAAGTAAGATCACAAACAAGTGCAAGTTGAGAACAATTTTTCTTAGTTTTGTTAGGAATACGATGTTGTTCTCCTAACACTATTAGTCTTTGTAACAATTTTAAAGATTATTGATTTTTTTTTGCCAATAAAAAAAAGATTGATGAGAACAATCAAGAAAATATCACAAGCATTTATGGCTCTCAATATATAATGTTTTGAATGATTTATAACTGAATAGAAAAGAGGCTTTACTCACAACCTAATTGTTTTGGAGTATAACTCCAAATTTAGTACATACTCGTTAATCAAGTCTTTAATTAAGACCACTTAACAAGAAGTGTCTGAAGTGAAGAATTGTGACTTTACGCAAACATCTGAAACTTAGAAGGAAAAAATGAAGATAAATTTCCAAGATGATAAATTTACTTCCACATTAATTTGAAGGTACGGCCTAGCAGAAAATCGCTTCAGATGATCACGACCACAAGTAGTGTGTGTTTTCCGTTAGAAACGTTTCGGAAATGGGTACTGGCTCCAGCAGGAAAATCCACTGGCCGGGATTTTGACAATTATCGTTTTACCACCAGAAAGGTCAGATTAATATTCTCCAAGAATGGCATTCTCCAACAAAACTGCATCACAATTCAAAGTGTGAGGCCCAACATAAAAGTAAAATAACAGAAGCATATAATTATGCAAATCGATCACTAAGAAAAAAGGAATACGATCATGCAAAAGGGCGCCATGGCATGATTCCAAACCGGCTTGAATTTCATTGCTAGAGCAACCCGAAGTATAGTTTCCTTCCAAACTCAGAAGCATATTATGCCAATCAACACTAATAACACGAAAAGTTCAATTAAGGAACCCATTTTTTAGTACTGGTACAAAATTTATTTTAAATAATATAACAACCCTGAAACAATTTTTTGTAAGGAATTTTACTACTATATCTAGTTTTGAACTGTTTCGCATCATGTCAGAGAAAAAAATAAAAAAACCTGTTTCTTATCATGCATTACAAAACTTAGACAAACCATGGAAATGAGGAGAAGAAATAATGACACACAAAGATAGATTCCCAGCCACTGTATTATGACTAAATAAGAGTCTAATGATGATACCAAATAAAGAAATTTTACTCCAATTTAATTTGTTGGTCAAAAATATAAACGTTTTGACACTCTGCAGATTTAATTCTCTTAAGCCAAATTTTGAACTACAATGGGACAGCAGTGATTGAAGCAAAATAAAATAGGACAATCGATTTAGAAGGAAAACAAATACTAAAAATTTGAAGGAGGCAGTACAATAATTTACCAAAACAGGAAAGCTGATATATGAGAAATCAGGGGGTAGAGAGAGAGAGAGAGAGAGAGTATGAGGGTGAAGGGGCTGAACTGATGGGTGATGACAGAAGCATAGAGAGCACAAAGAAGTGAGATGCAGACTCCTTTGCTATAATTGCACTTCATCCTCTGTGCTCTCTATCTTCTGTCAACAACAGCATTTCACCACCACAATCTTTCCCCTCATCCTTCTTATCGCTTTTTCTAGCTACTGCAAATATTTGTATTTTGTATTTTCAATATTAGCAAACCAGAAGGCTGCTACCCTTAACAGAAAGCTGCAAACCAGAGAGAGAGAGAGAGAGAGAGAGAGAGTTGTTTGTGGTGGGTGACCTATCAAAGACTCACTCTAGTGGGCTCTATTTATAGAAAGAAAAGCTAAAAAGGATAACAAGGGTGGATAACTACTACTGGTCAGTGGTCTCTCAAGGGGTACCAACCAACCACTGGGCACATCTTTCGTCTGTACTTACTACTTGTAACCGCTTTCTCACGCGGGGAGGGAAACCAAATATATACCCCACTGTAACTTCTTCATTATAATCCCATGATCCTCTTGCATTGCATGTATAGTACCATGCATACCCCACACTAACTAATCCTATTGTTTGTCTATTTTTGTGGATAGTCGATGATCGACTAAGGAATTGTAGTGTGTGCTGGAAATGTGGTGTTTGTGGTGGTGGAGTTTGGTTCCTTGCCGTGTTTCAGGACTTCTCTGGAAGCAAACTTAATGAAGTGAATGGAAATGAAAGAAGAATAACAAAATGGACTTTATTATTCCTCAAAGTAGAAGTCAGTCGACTGTGAGAACACAATCGAATGGACGGTTAAGTTACAAGCTACTCCTAGAGCGAGAAAAGTAAAGTACAGATAAAAAGTAGAAGCCTTTGGGCGATTGAGTGGGGTCCTCTAAATGTCTTCTGTACTTGTATTTATAGGCTGTCTTATATTCTTCCCTCCTCTAATTTGAATTGGACGGTTACTGCCTTCGTAGTTTCTCATCTTGCCCCACGATCTACATGGCAGTTATTTCTCTCCTGATGTGCTCCTTCTTCAACTGCCCATCATCACGTCTCTACATGTTCTTTGCCTGTATACCATTTGTTTGACACGTGTTCCTGACTTCAAACATGTCTCTGGCCAATTGATTAGTCCATTTGATACTTTGTCATTATCGAGCTGTAATCAAATTAGCTCATTAACCATTGCTATGTGTCATTTTAGCCCAGTCGATTAGTAATGCCCATTTTGCTAAAATATGGTGCAAACAATGCCCCCCTATTTACCTGAGTTAAGTATTAACTTTGGTAAATATTTCCCTTAGTTTTAAATCACCCCTCTGTCGATATCGACGGGTGATAACTTTTTTTCCGGTGTAAACATTTATGCCCCCAACTCCCGAAGAGTTTTACATAAATTTTACACCAACTGCTAAGGCTTAATTCTGCTGTCGAAAACCATGTGTTGGCTTTGCCGCTGTTGAGCTGTCAATCATTATTGGATAATATTGCCTCTGTCAATTAGGCTTCCATTATTGACTTAAGAATTTTCCAATCGACTGGAAACGTCATAAAAATGTTCCAATCGACAGGAATAAAAATCCATGGGCAACTGGGGTCTAATTACATAATTTAAAGACACATGGATTGAATACATGTCCTCAACATAGCCTATATACAAGTCCATTGATGTTGAGAATCTGCTTTTATCATGTCCATGCATGAACCCATAGTGGATCATTTTGTACATCAACCATTTATGGTCTAAATCAACTCATCGACCATTTTCATTTTGTTCAGTCGATTTTCGATTCTAGTCGAGTAACTTTCACGACTTGACTTGCTTTGAGTTACAATTTTCGAGCCACATAAGTTTTATAATTGGCTCTTCTAAAGATGAGTTTGCCCCCCATGTAAACTCGATATCAAAAGAGGGCTGTTTCTCATTTCAATCATCCTTACTAAAATCTGGATGAAGGAGACATAGATGCCAACAAGACCTTTCAAAATTTTCCAGTCGATGAACCAAGGCCTTTTTTTTTAAAACAGTTGAAAATCATAAACTATGAAGGCCTTTAGGAACACAAGTGGCGTCCAAAATTACAAGTCTCTGCATGTCCACTATCGACTGCAAAGTGTTCAAGATCGCCTGGACCAAGCAACCAATCCAATCGTTGCCATATATCCAAAGATGAATTTCTGCCCTCTAAATCCATCATTAAAAGGAGGATTATTTCTCGTTCTATATTTTGCTCACCAAATTCATTTGTCTAAACTATACAATACCGGGCAACTATTGAATATATATTCGACTGCAATAAAGCCTTTCTGACTTTAAACCGCTGTCGAAAGTAATCATGGTGACATTTCAAACCTTAAATGTCACCGTCGAATGGTGGCATGCCCCTGTCGATTAGTTCCTTTGACGAAACTTTGAGCAAATAGCTCACTAATGCCCACAACTGTACAAAAACAGAGAGCATCGTCTATAATTTTTATCAATTGTGAATTACAACCGTAAATCCACGCTGGGCATATTTATTTCAAACACAGCCAATACAAGAGGCCTTGAACATATGAACAGCGTCGATCAAAAATTAGTATCGAACATATGGTCGTTCATGATTCACAGCCATGATTGATTTGAACTCATACTTCATGGGTAAGTTTTCACCAATCTTAAGGATCATCTTCTACTTCGACCATTCATGGTCTAAATTGAACAACTCTAGTCGAATCATTTTCACGATTCAACTCCATTTCAGTTTCAATGCCAAAGCCACTTTCTTTACATAATTTGACTTTTAAAGATTAGTTTGCCCCTCATGCAAACTATATATCAGAAGAGGACTATTTACCATTCTGGGATCATAGAAGAGGCTATTGTTCACTCTCGACTGGTTGCCCCTTTTGACCAAAGATCTTCATGGGCAAAATGTTTTACTGATCATAATGTTTTTTTTTTTTTTAAAACAAAATTGATCAAAATTGGTTAACCCCAGATTGTTCCAAAAATGGGCCAATAAATGGCTGGCCTCTTTTGAACAATAAACTGGTTCAAACCTTAAAGTGTTAGGCTTCCATGCAAGATTTATGAGCCCTTGATTTTGGGGTTCACATTTGTTCAACAAATGGGCGGCCTTCCATTTGATAACCGTTTCTGATACCGTAAAAGGAACCATGCATGGCCAACAAAGCCAACAAATGGCCGAAGGAAAATCATGACAAATGGCCAACAAAACTGACAGACAGCCAACAAAGCCGTGTTGGAACCCTGTTTTTTTAATTTTGTTCCACATGTAAATCACGCCATGTGGTTTTGCTACAAACGACGGTGATTTGTAGAATCGCCAGACAGTCACTTCTTCTTTTCTTTTTCTAGATGATCCAAGAGTTGGCCAACAAATGGCCGTTATTCCATTTTCGCAAAATGTTCAAGCCTCACATGCAAGGCTTTCATTTTCACAATGAACTTTTGCCATCACTTCCAATTTAGTGATGGTGCGGACAAAACTATGGCCAAGTTGGCCACTTATATTTGCCCAAAATTGTAGAAAAGCAATGATTACTATCTACACCTCTTAACCAAAATTGGGCATATTTCAACCAAAACCAATATGGAAACCAATACAGATGGCTTTTGAAAAATCTATACCTCTTACGAATATTGTTGATCAACAATTGAACAAATGGTTTTGGGGCCCTTGTCGTTGACGTGTAGTGTGCCATCGGAGGCACATATTGGCTTTGAAAAATACCAAATCCAGGCGGTACGTTGAAACCATTGGGAATGTTTCCATTTTGGCCATTACCATATTGACTTCCAATTCCATTACTTCTACTAGTATTTGGAACCAGTTGATAAAAATTCATTGGCCTTGTTGGGCTAGGCCTAGGTTGATTGGTTCCACATGGAATTCGATTCACTCCATTCAGAGATTCAAAAGTAGGATTAGTATATACCTGTTGAAGATGCCCCCCAGGCATATCTGAAGTTTCTAGAGTTCTCTTGTCGTTAGGCAAACCAATGGAAAAAGGAATTTCTCCTTCTCCTGGTGCAATCAACTTTCGTAATAGAGTCGAAAATTCTTGGGCTAAATCATCTTGTGGATTTGCCACAACGTAAGTCAAAACTTGAACCAATTTCCTGACTTCGTGTGCCATTACTTCCAAATTAGTAAGATGCCCTCCTTCTAGCGCCAATTCTTGTTTGTCTATTTTTGTGGATAGTCGATGATCGACTAAGGAATTGTAGTGTGTGCTGGAAATGTGGTGTTTGTGGTGGTGGAGTTTGGTTCCTTGCCGTGTTTCAGGACTTCTCTGGAAGCAAACTTAATGAAGTGAATGGAAATGAAAGAAGAATAACAAAATGGACTTTATTATTCCTCAAAGTAGAAGTCAGTCGACTGTGAGAACACAATCGAATGGACGGTTAAGTTACAAGCTACTCCTAGAGCGAGAAAAGTAAAGTACAGATAAAAAGTAGAAGCCTTTGGGCGATTGAGTGGGGTCCTCTAAATGTCTTCTGTACTTGTATTTATAGGCTGTCTTATATTCTTCCCTCCTCTAATTTGAATTGGACGGTTACTGCCTTCGTAGTTTCTCATCTTGCCCCACGATCTACATGGCAGTTATTTCTCTCCTGATGTGCTCCTTCTTCAACTGCCCATCATCACGTCTCTACATGTTCTTTGCCTGTATACCATTTGTTTGACACGTGTTCCTGACTTCAAACATGTCCCTGGCCAATTGATTAGTCCATTTGATACTTTGTCATTATCGAGCTGTAATCAAATTAGCTCATTAACCATTGCTATGTGTCATTTTAGCCCAGTCGATTAGTAATGCCCATTTTGCTAAAATATGGTGCAAACACCTATACTCGTTTGTTAATTTACTACTCCTCTCGCAGACTTGGTTAATTACATGGATTGGATCAGTTTGATCAACGTAAGCTGAAAGTAGTAGCAGTAATAAAAGCACGACTTGACATTGACCGATTAGTCTGATCAAAATTAAGCTATGATTATTGTGACCAGCCTAAATGGAAAAAAATAAAATAAAATCCTTGTCGATCTCTTGGCCATTACCTTAGGCCTTTTTCGGTGAAAAACTTTAGTATAGGTATCCAATTTAGGGATTTTGCAGCAATATTGGTTTTGTTAATTCATTTCTTATACAAGGTACCCATTTGGTGAAAGCCATGTTATGTTTGGTCCTACCAGTGGTTCCACCTGAGATGATATAAAAAAAAGTACAGAGTACTGTTGAATGATTCTGTAGATTTTGTATTGTACTGTAGTACTATAATACCAGTCCACAGTTTCGAATTGCACTGATCCTCTCTACAATGGATCGATATTTGTAGTACAGGATAGTGGAGTAGGATTTCATGGAAATCATTTCAACGTGAACGTCGTGATCGATTATTCATGCAAATCAACTCTGATGTGCAGTTATGATATTCAAATCTTTACCTTTGTTTTTTCCACTTCCGTGGGGACCAAAACTTAACTCAATTTTTTATCACCCTTGGTGGTTAATTGGTTTATTAAGTTTTGAGGAGTTAAGTAACTGAAGAGAAAAATTTAACATCATTGTCAAATTTGACATGAGGAAAAATGTCAAATGACATCTAAATATTTGACATTTTTGTTAAAGTTGTTTCACATGACAATTCTTCTACGTAATTTGCGTGCCATGTCAAATTTATGACATCTTTAGTTGTAGATGCGCTTGTCAAAGAGCTGTCTTAGCTTTTCGTTTTTGGTATTTGGTACCACCTTTTTCTTTTCCTTTTTCTCTTTTTTTTTTTTTTTTTGGTGCAAGGGCGGTAGGACTTTTTAAACATTACAATCTACAGTTCAACACAGATGTCTAAGGCTACAATAAAAACTCTTAGCTAGATTAAGATGCAATTAATGTGAAGTGATGTTTTGCGTTCGCATGGTTAATTGACTTGCTCACTTGCTATCAGCAACTGGGGTGGACCATTGCTCATTTGCTTGTTTATTGGTTCTGTCTTAGCGCATGTGGGTTTTGTTTTGGTTCGGCCGGGTAGTTTTAGCTAATTTTATCTGTTTCGATTTGGTTTAGTTTTCTATACATTAGTAGAGAAGCCTTTTGGTCGAGTTATGAGGTCTGGAGGTGTTTACAATCTTTAGATGTTAGGTTTGGGTTTTCTTATCCCTTTTGTTTTGATTGGCATATATTGTCTTTCTCATTTTGGTATTGGGTGGCATTTACCGTTGTGTATTTGCTCCGTTTAATCTCCGTATAACTTCTTCCAAGTTAATAAATTTCTTTTGCCTAAAAAAATGGTGGACCCAACATAGGGTACGTGGGTTCACTTGCTACCAGTCAGTTGCAGTTTTTTGTTTTCATGTCTTGTTTGGATTCAAATTGGAAAAAAATTTCTAACTCCAAAAACACTCATTATCCTTACTTTTAATCATTACTCTCATTTCTCTCTCCTCTCTCAAATCATTATTCTTATTTCTCTCTCTTACTCTCTCTACTCATTATCCATATCTCCAATTATATATTACCCTAATTTCCCTCTCCACTCATCACCTTAAAATCAAACCAATTTTTTTTCAAACACTCATTCAAACAAGACATAAGAAATTCGGGAATTAGACAAAAGAGAAGTGTGTCCGTGGCAACCAATAGTGTTGCGTTTAAATTCGACTTTGACATTCAATGTTTTACATCATAGCCACATGTTCCAGTGGCCGCGCACGTCTCCGTCACGTTCACCGCTGCACTAGCCACGAGTGTGCCACCGTACTGCGCATTCACATCAGCCACAGCCGTTCGCCCTCTGTCCAGCTCTCTATGTTTGTACACGTATATTTATGTATGTTCTTTTCGGTTGGATTTGAAAATGAGTATTACCTTCTCAGTGAGAGAGTTTTACTCCTAAATTGAAGTATTTTTTTATCGGGATAAAAGATTTTATTAACCTTTGAAAAGAAACAAAGATTAAAATAATCAAAAATATACCGGTGAAAATGCCACCCGAGAAACCACACCAAAAGGAAAGCAAGAAGTCAACTAAAACATGGAACACCCGCTAAAACAACCCAAATACCCTACAACGACAAAAGACAAAAGGCAAAAGAAACAAAACCGAAAACTAAAGGACAAAACCCAACATTCGCTAGACCTCGGGATTAAAATTCCACAAAGAGAGAGGCATCTTCCTCGAATGCATCATCATCCTCGAACTCCACATAATCTTCCAGATCATTAAGAGCATTAATTCTCTCTGCCATTTCGTCCTCCTCCATTTCAATTATTATCTTTTAAAATAAAATTCCTCTCCCCCTCTAAATTGTATGCCTACCGTTGAGCCTATATCCATCACTTGGCGAGCTCTCTTGAAAATAAAAGTATTCCTGTTCCAGTGATATACTGTAAACCACAAGAGGCCGCGTTAATTATTCTGGAATTTGATCTTTATAAAAAGTTGACATTTAATCCAGGCTAATTTAGTTGGTCATCCTTATAGTTGGTTGATCTTGTATCAAGGCTAATGTAGTTTGTCACCATTATAGTTAATTGGTTGATCTTATAGATGCATAAACTATAGCTAGAATTCGTCGAATAGTCCATGATAACTATAGTTGGTCCATTTATTCGCGACAAACAAACCATGCACACCTTTCTTTTACGTAAGAATATTTTCATGTTGATCACATATAGTACGCTGATCACCTCATGACTAATTGCTTGAGGGGGTTAAGATTGAGCTCCATTAGTGGAACGACTTCTAAAACTATGAACAATATAACGGTTCATTTGTCGGACAGATAAATTTTTTTGATGGATAAGAAAGAAAGGCGAATAAAGAAGTGGATATGTTATGAGAGAAAATTAGCAAATTAAAAAGAAGGATTGACTTATATTTGGTTTGAGTACCAGTTGATATAGGTAGTAACAGTGGACGATGTATGAATTTACATAATAAACTTATCCTAGGGTGGAGGATGGGATTAGCTAGGCCCTTCCAAGGGCACAAGCTCTTTCCTTTACTTAATAAAGCACATATTTTAAGACTCGTTCACATACGCTTAAAGAATATTTACACGATTTTATATCTTTTGATGCACATAAATCGATGTTACCAACACTCATCAGACATAAATATTAGGCGAGACTAGAGCTGGGTAATGGACACGAAACACGATAACACGACATGAACTAGACACAAAATTAGCAGGTTAGGGTTGAGCATTTCAGACACGAAACACGAAAATGACACGACTCAAGAACACAAATTCTAAATGGGTCGGGTTCAGGTTAAACACACGAGACACAAAATTGACACGACCAACACGGTAACTAATCCGTGTCACCCATTAACACGATATATATATATATATATATATATATATATTAATATATGGTATATCTGTAATTCTATATAGAGTTGGGCAATGGACACGATAACACGACACGAACCGAACACGAAGTTAACGGATTATGGTTGAACATTTCTAACACAAAACATGAAAATGACACGACTCGAGAAACATGAATTCTAAATAGGTCGGGTTTGGGTTGAGTGGTTTGTGACACGAATCCGACTAACACGACACGAACACAATCTGACACGACCTGACCTGTATCCCAGGTCTAGGCTAGACCCGAGAGAAAATATGTAGTGGGTCCATCCATTTAATCAAGCGATCAAGTCTGATGGAGCAAGGAGGTACCACAACCAAGGAATCATACAAGAAAAATGAAGTTTGGTTACGAAATTTAATTTCGTCAATAAATGAGTATATTTGGCGACGAAAAAATAAATTCATCACAGTTTCGACAACTTTCGTAACGAAACAATTTTGTCACCAATTATACATATTTAGCGACGAAAAAAATATTTTCGTCACCAAAGGTACCCATTTGGTGACGAAATACATTTTTCGTCACCGAAAGCTTAAAAAAGGTGACGAAATTATTTTTCATTACCAAAGACAATCATTTGGTGAAAAAAATGTATTTCGGACATAACTCTTTATCAAGAATTGTGATTGAGATAATTCAAATTAGGTTTGAATAATAACTCAAATGCCTACAACTTTCATGTTTTATCAAAATTGCTAATTTTAATGTTTACAGGATCAAAACTACATTCGAAATATATTTTCAAGTTACACATATATGTTATATATTAGATATTTCAAATATGTACTAAAAAATATGTGTGGTGCAGTTGGTTGAAGCTTCTGCTAAAAACTTAGGAGACTTGGGTTCAAAACTCATCAGGAGTAAGACGGATTTTTTTCCATGTGAAAACGTTACCCAATGTAATGTAATTTTTCGTGTAGTGAATTTAGATCGATCAAACAAACTTATCATAATTAGTAAAGCTGACAGATTATATTTCTATAACAATTTCAATTGATATATTTCTATAACTTCGTTTGGAGTTTTACTTACAAGTCATTAGGGTCATTCAAAAAAATCGTTCGAATCGTAAAATAGGTCTGATTAGGACCAAACCGTCCTAGTTGGTCTGGTTCTACGGTCAGGTTATGGTTCCAAAAAAATAGGAACCATTAATTTTGGTTCGGTTACTGATTCTCAATTAATAAACCGTGGTTAGAACCGAACTGGACCGTTTAAAACTAAAACAAATATATAAATACATATGTGTGTAATTAAATATGTATTTGAATTTGGTACATTAATCTATTCCTTGCTAAACTTAATGTATTTAGAGATGAAATCTTATTTGTTAGGAAAGATTTTAGTTTCTTCCTTTCCTATTCCAGCAGATTAGCTTTCTATTTTTTAAATTTTATGAGTTCATATTTTTTGAATAAGTGTTTGGATGCTTATTGGATAGAACCTGAACAGAACCAAACCGGATCGGTCTTGCGGTTTGGTTCTACTTAGGTTCCATGCATATATTGGTTAGGTTCTGATTCCCAATTTTCTAGAATCGTTTGAAATGGTCAAGTTACTGATTTTCTAGAGAACCGAACCAATCTGGATCATGTACACCCCTACAAGTCATTGGTGCAACTAAGGGGAGGAATTAAAATTTTAAAGACAAAAATAATGTGCATGTGCCCAACTAAAAGAAGAAAACCTCAAAATTTATTTGTCACCATCCTTTTATATGTACCCAGTTTATCCATATGAGACGGGGGGAGTGGCAAGAGTTTAATGTTAGCGCAACTCTTTTCCTAAAGAAAAAAACTTACTCATGGCTGAACCATGAGTAAAGTTTTTACAGCAGAATCAAAATACCACCGTTCTCGTCTACTCCTTTCCCTTGGGTCTGTTTATATAAGTAAAAAATTAAGTGTTTTAATTTTTAATCCGTTTGAATCGGCATGAATTAAAATCTAATTTTTCTAATCATTTTATCCTAAAAGGTCATAATTAATTTTTGGCTCTAAGGTTCTCACATGAGAGTTCTAAGAGAGCCATAGAACCAAATGAAGAGCAGAAATATAATTATGCGAGCCTTATAGACAAATAAATTATGACCCTTTAAGATAAAATTGAAACGCCTCAAATTTTGGGAACGTTAATTAGGCAATTTTATTGAAAAACTAAATAGAGTCTGACTCGTTATTACATCATAACTCTCACAAGAGTACTTTTATTACACAAGGGAGGGAAACTAAGGTTCCTAACTACAGCTCCGCCTGTTCCTACGTCCTTACCAACTCTTCGACTCCAAAAGCCTCCAAGGTGTACAGCTTACCCTGATTATCTATAAAGTCTGACACATTATACCAGCGTCGCCACAGATATAATATGTCAGGGTCACCAACGGTAATACCATGAGCTATAGGAGCTCAATAGAATAATCCATACCCACTAACCCTTAACTTACAAACAATAGATCATAACATTAATAGTTAATAATGACACATCTGCAGTTACTATTCAAACTAACGGTGTCCATGATTTTTTGAGTTTCTCCTACGCGACTCGTCGTGGACCGTGTCTCCATTTATCACTTACCAAATCGACATTTTCAAAATCGTTTTAACACACCCAACCTCGGTTCCGCCGTTCTGGTCTCCCGAGTATCCTCACAACGGTTCTGCCGCACCGGGTTCCGATTGGCATACAAAATTTGCATTGGCTCCTCTCCACGGATAACCAAGCAATTCCTCACCACGGTTCCGCAGCTCCGGATTCCCATAGGAATGCACACAACCTCACAATGGTTCCACTTATCCGGATTTCCATTGGAACACACACACACACATTTCCACAATGAGCAAGTCCGGCCACATTGCGATTTCAAAACACATCTTGTCATTAACGCACCCTAGGTGTCATGTCTCTATCTTCCTTGATTTTTGTGTCTCGTCACATGCATAGACTTCGAGGTAGGACTTTTCACGTATACATAAATCATTCATTATAATCTTAAAACTAAACTAGCAAGATCATCCAACTCTATGTTATTTAGCATGCTCAAATCACAACTTAAAGCATAACGCCACATGTACGGACGCTCTTGGAGTGGAGACCACTTATGCTTTATTTACACAACCACCAGTAATGCAAGTAATCACAGCAACGTGTATATATTCTCATAACCATTCTAAAGATCAAAATACGAATTCTTACAATTAAGCACTAAATTTTTATCTTTCAAAACTGTTTTTCTTTCTTTTTGGGAAGTTCGAAAGAACATATGTTTAACATACTCCCCATCCTTTTCAAATTTTAGGGAAAATACCTTTCATGTTCACATGTATTTTAAACACAAAACGTGAATATATTCCACTAGAATACGGGGAATCTACGTATATGAACTTTATACTTAGAGAGAGTGGTTATAAGTATTCTACCATTCTTCTTGGCGGTAGGGCGGTTATGGAAAGTACGTCGGGTGGAGTAACTTCCTACGGAATGCTTATGGTAGCTTCGAAAGAAAAAGATTTCTCTCGAAACTAAGTCTTGACTAAACTATTTAAGCTTTTTGGATCGAGAGGGTGGTTGAGTGATGGTCATGGTTGAGTTTCTTGAAGAACACAAGGAGAACTCAAGAACACCAAGAATAAGAAAGAATAAGAACAAAACACAAGCTTTCTAGAGAGGGAAGTTGAAAGATTGGAAGGTGTGAGTTAAATAGCAAGAATGATGTGCTATTTATAGCAAAAGTCTTGGTTATTACCCAATGAATAAAATTTTTCCTAGCAATTATTATCCAATGGGTAAAGATTTTCCTAGAAAAATAATATGCCAAAAAGGTACATGTATCCATATATAAATATATTTGAGTACTTAGAAAATCTAGTAAAATACTTTACAAGGTACTATATAATCATTTTAAGATTTTCAAGTATCCAATAAAAAAATATAAGATCAAAATTTCCTAATAAACTAATCTAATAAGCACATGTTCCTATTGTATTATTATATTAGAGTACTTTAGTACACATATTTTTATATAACAAAATCTTCATAAAATCTAGGGCAATATATTTATAAGGTACATATACATATTTTTTTTTATAAAATAAACTCACATGGAAAATTTAGGAAATGACTATTTAATAAAATTCTAGTAATTATTGGTAGACTAACCTTATTATCCAAGGGGTAAAGTTTACCCTAGCATGTATTCACCAATGGATAAAAGAAATAAGGTGTGTGTGTGTGTGTGTGTATATATACTCCCTCCGTCCCATAATATTTGTCCGGTCCGCAAAACGGAGACTACAAAATAATGCATTTCTTTCAAGAAAAAATTCAAATTTTTTTCACAAGTTAAAAGAACTCGTCGAGATCTAGTAAGTTGTTGAATTTTTTTCCAACTTTTCTTACAAAAATAGTATTATTTTTACGTGTCCGTTTTGCGGACCGGACAAATATTATGGGACGGAGGGAGTATATATATATATATATATATATATATATATATATATATATATATATATATATATAGTCCCCTTCTCCTAAGGACCACCTTAACTTAATAAAATAAGGACCTCCCTTTCCCAATAGAATTTCAATGATCCAAGCCACTCAATGTGTTCAGAACGTGATTTTAAGGGTACCCGCGAGAAATCAGCAAAAAAAAAAAAGACCGGAAAGGCTTCATCCGGGCAGTTTTTGTTTATTTTTTATCAAACGGTTCAAATAAAAACTACTCGGATGAAACCTTTTCGGGTCATTTTTTTGCTGATTTCTCGCGGGTATTCTTAAAATCAATTTTTGAACATATTGAGCAGCTCGGATCATCGAAATTCGAACAGAAAATGGGAGAAATGGAGAGGTCCTTATTTTAACTAAGATAAGGACCTCCTCATTTGAAAATGACTGTGTGTGTGTGTGTGTATATATATATATATATATATATATATATATATATATATAAGTATGACCAATTATAAAGGTACAAGGAACTATGTGATCTTTAACTAGATTTTCAAATCAAAATTCCCTATTAAAATAGGAAATTGAAATCTACACTCCATTTTTTAACATCTACACTCCTTTTTTTGTCTTTTAGCAAAAAAATTACATACACTTTCAACACTAAAATCCAAAAAAAAGAGTGTAGATGTTAAAAAGGGGAGTGTAGATTTCAATTTCCTTAAAATATTCCAATTTGGCACATGTTTCCATTAAACTACTAGATTATGTACTTAGAGAATCCTAGGGTATTTATATTATATGGTATATATACACATGTCAAGTATTCAAATATATAAGTAGGTACTTTTAGGTACCATATAATTTATCAAGATTTTCAAATATCAAATAAAATATATTACCAAGATATTTCCTATTAAAATAATTCAAGTAGTACTAGTACTTATATATTTATTAGTGTATTTAGAAATCTAGGAAATTAGATTTACCCATATATTTAATGCATATGAACACATGAGAAATTCTAGGAAGTGATTATTTAAATAAATCTTAGTACTAGTTGGGAGATTGACTCTATTATACAATGGATAATATTTTCCCTAATAGTTATTGACCAAAGGATAAAAGGTTTAAGGAAATATATATATTCTTGAATAATATTTAAAATACCCAAATGTCCTTTAGGTATGTGAATATAAGCTTATATATAACTATAAATGAGTACTTTATCAAATCTAGTACAAGATATTTTTAATAGAAAATCTAGGTTTCCTATTATCCAATAGATAAAAATTTCCCTAACTTTTATTATCCAATGGGTAAAGGTTCATCTAGGGTTAGGAAATTGTAATTAGATGAATTGGTAGTTTGGTTTCCTACAACTAATCGGTTAGAAGCTAACTATATTGGCCAAGTAGGATCTCTAGCCAAGAAATATAATTTTTAAGACTAAATCTAATTATAACAGATTATTAAAGTTAAAAAGGAATTTTAAAAGCAAACCACGTAATTTAAATAAAATTCAAATATTTAACGAAATTTTTATTTACCAAAAATCAGGTCGTTATAAAAATGATAAAAAAATAAGATTTATGTATTAGTTCAAACGGATTAAAAATTAAAGTACTTAACTTTTTGACCATATTTTTAAATATAAAAATAGTCTAGAAAAATTAAGTGCTCCAATATTTAATTAATTTGAACGATGCAAAGATCATATTTTTTTGATAATTTTTTCCTAAATAGACATAATTAATTTTCACCTCTAGAGCTTTCATATGAGAGCTCTAAAAGAGCGTAGAACCAAATGAAGAGCAGATAATTAATTATGAGAGCCCTACAGACAAAAATCAATTACGACTCTTTAAGATAAAAAGATAAAAACAAATATGATCTTCGTACTGGTTCAAATGGATTAAAAATTGGAACACTTAATTTTTTAGACTATTTTTATATTAAAAAATATGGTTAAAAAGTTAACTGCTCCAATTTTCAATCTATTTAAACTAGTATGAAGATCTTATTTCTCTGATCATTTTATCTAAAGCATCATAATTGATTTTTGTCTGTAAGACTTTCATAATTAAGTATCTCATATTCGTTTGGTTCTATGACTTTCTTAGGACTTTCATATGAGATTCTTGAAGCCAAAAATTAATTGTGACCCTTTATGATAAAATGATAAAAAAATAATATTTGAACCGGTTCAAATGAATTAAAAATTAAAAAACTTAATTTTTTAATTATATTTTTTAATAATGTAAACGGACCCAAGGGAAAGAGATAGACGAGAGCGGTGCCGTTTTGATTATGCTGTAAACACTTTACTCACGATTCAGTCGTGAGTAAGTTTTTCTCTTTCCTAAATTGGGAAAGAAGCACTGGTTAAAAAAGTTTAACTGTTGGTATGTGCAATAATTAATCCCAGACAATGGTATTTTTCTGTGTGTATATATATATATAAAATCTTTTTTTTTTTTAAAAGAATATATACACATCTTTGAATCGGCCAAAAAAGGGTACATCTTTATGGGGTTTTTTTTTTTTCCTCTTCTTTTCCTTTTTTTATCAATTTAATTCTGTGTAAGTGGATGATGTTTCGGCCATGTGCATTAATGGGCCTTTGAAACCACCTTGCAACTTGCCAAGAAGCATGGAGAACAGAGTAGAAGCCAAAAGCATCCTTCAACACACATCCCTTATCCCCTCACTATTCTCTCTCTCTCTCTCTCTCTCTCTCTCTCTCTCCTCAAAAGTCGAGTGTATAACACCAAATGGGGCGGTGGGTTTTGTTGGGGTGTTTAAAATTCCAAAAGACTCATCGTTCTACGTGTCACCACCCCATGGCATCCTCTCTTTATGAGTAATTTTTCGGTAGTGGGTATATCCCACAGTATCCAAACGGCACATTTGAGTCATTCAATGCATTTTTAAACGATTCGGATTGAAATCTTCTTTCTTTTTTCACCCCAATACTTTCTCTCTTCTTTTTTTCTCTCTAAATCCGAACTGTCAAAAAATGCAATAAACAGCTTGAATATACTAAGCGGACATTATGTGGCGGCTCCGGGAATTTTTCCCTCATCTTGATGAAGCTCCCCCGAAAGTAAATACCAAAAAATCTAGACAGCTGTCTGGGTGGGACTTGATCACGTTATATATATACACACACACAATTTGTCTCCCATGAAGACTACCTCATTTTAATAGAATGGGGACTTCTCTTTTCCGATCAAATTTCGATAATCCGACCCGTTCAATGTGTTCAGAACGTGATTTTGAAAGTACCCGCAAGAATTCATAAAAAAAATTGATCGGGAAGGGTTTCATTCGAGCAGTTTTTGTTTATTTTTTATCGAATGGTTCAAACAAAAACTGCTCGAGTAAAGCCCTTCCTTTTCATTTTTTTTCCGATTTCTCATAAGTACCCTTAAAATCACGTTCTAAACACATTGAGCGGCTCATTTGAGAATATATGAGAATATATAAGTTCGTTTTGAATGAGGACCACCTCAATTTAGCTAAACCACGGACCTCCTCATTCCTCCCTTTTTTTGATCGAATTTCATTGATTCGAGCTGCTTAATGTGATCAGAATGTGATTTTAAGGGTACCCGCGAGAAATCAGCAAAACAAAGAACTAGAAAGAGATTTATCAGAATAGTTTTTTATTGAGCAGTTCCATAAAAAACAGATCAAATCAAGCCATTTTCGGTAATTTTTTTTTTCCAATTTCTCGTTTGTATTCTTAAAATCATATTTATCTATATACACTCTTTTTTTTTTTTTGACATGTATCTATATACACACTTATGTGTCCGGAAGTTATATGGAAAAGAGTCTTGCTATAGGGATCGACTTGTCCCCTACCGAAATAGTACTGATGGTTGCGCCGGGCCTTCTCCGATCACCGAACGACCGATACGAGCCGTCCAAAAATTAAAAAAGAAAAATGAGGGGGTCCACATGGGAATCAACGACATCTGATATGTATAAGGTGCTTGATCCAAACACCTTATTTTTCATATATATGTTTGGATCAAACACCGTACATACTTCGGATGCTGTTGATTCCTACAAGAACTCACTCATTTTCTTTTAAAAAATTTAGATGGCTCGGATCGGTAGTCCGATGGTCAAAGACGACCTGAGGTGGCCGTCGGTATAATTTCGGTAGGGAACCGGTCGGTTCCTATAGCTTTATGTGGATATTGAAATATAGCCATCATAGAACGCCGTTGTTTGACTGCCAAAAACTAATTCAATTTTCCTTTTGATTTTCTCTCAGATGCCATTTTTGGGATAGAAGATATTTGTGAGGGGGTGGCTTGCCTTTTTTGGCCCAATAATACTGATTGGGGGGACCACCAGGGCGGCCTCCGTCCTCTCTCCCTCTCTCTCTCTCTCTCTCTCTTTCTTTGTGACAATCTGTCTGAACAGTGTGGAACCTCACCCAAAACGCATCTTTTTGACTGGTCAGAAATTAGTGATTCTATGTTACGCACGCGATCCAATCCGGCGTGAGAAGCACGCTGCCATCACATGCTGGAATATGTGCATATGGGTTTGCGACCGGGGATGCTTCAGAATTTTTGTTCAGGACAAAAACGTAAAGACAATTTTAGATTGTTTACGTCCGTTTTTGACACCTAATTCTTGTTAAGTATTGAATGGCCATTTAATTGATATTTAATTAAATTAGACCATAAAGTAAAGAGTTATTGAGCTGAGATTAATGGGCCAATGTAAGATCAATTGGGCCCGTTTAGTTTCAGTCCAATCCGAGTGTGCACCCAAAAAGTCTTGGGCTATGGGGTACATTATTTGAAGAATAAAGGAGGCCCATTTAATCTTTACAAGGCCTTTTACATTTTGAAAGCCCATTGGCAGTTTAATCAAGTCACCAGGAAAAAACCTCACGGAGGAAAAGAAAGCAAGTTAGCGGGATTATTTTGCCACATGGCCATTTGACCTGGTCAAATGGCCCATGACTTACCAAGTGCCACGAGGATAGGAAGTGGAGGAAACCCATTATCCCATTAACTGCCCATGATCCCGAAGAGAAAAAATAGGAAAGACCCACTAGCCTTTCTCAACTTCTGGTAACTACCCACTCACCCATGATGGTGCAAACATGGGACACTAGTCATCATAAGAGGAGGGCGGGAAAATCCATCTCATGCAGATGCATAGATTCTTAGACTATAAATACTAGTTCTCAAGAAAAAAAAAGGGTTTCCACACCAATCAAGTCCAGCGCTTAAACCAAAGTCCTCACAGCGAAGCAACTATTTTACTTTTCCTGCATTCACTCAATTACTTCTTTAAGTAATTCGGGTTTTACTTTTTCTTGTACTCAACTTTATTATTCCGACATAATAAAGTTCGTTTTTACTTTTACGTTGCTCTCTTTCCTACACGGCTAGGAAATAGCTAAGTCGACGCTCGTTGTGGCAAAACCACAAACCATCACTGCAATCTAACCCTTAGGTTTGTAACACATTCGCTCTTACGATCATGAAGTCAAAAGGAACATCCATTCCTTACGTTGGACGCGACAAGTCTTGGCACGCCTACTCAATCCTTGAGCCGTTTTGCGACCAAACATCTTTTGGCACGCCCAATGGGACCTTAATCGTCGAAGGGTTTTATCATGGTGAAGAAGCAGCAACAACAGTAGGAGCAATCGAATCCACCATAGAGTTCTGAGGGAGTGGCAGTCGACGTGCCAGTACTCCATGAGGTTGGTCCTCTGATCAACGCTCAAGATCTTAGCGATGCTACCGACAGCGTCAAAAATTATATGTTCATGGCAGGACGCGAGATCTCCCATGGCGGCACACAGTCAATCTTATAATCGTTCTCTCAGTCCTTGGAACCTCTGACCATAGCAGTCCACAAAATGGTTGCTACACTTACAGAGAGGCTACCGCTCGCGTCTCAGCAACAAGGCTTTCCACAGTTTGGTATTAATGGTGACGGTCAAGACCAAGCTGGCTCAAAGGTGGCAATCCCACCTCCTCAAGCCTTTCACCACGCTACTTCATCAATAGCCCTGCACTCGGGGGCAAAAAGAGAAGGGAGTTGTGATTGGAGGAGCCCAGACGCCTTCAGCAAGTAACGATCAAATGTTTGTTTTGGTTGAAAACCAGACCAAGCCTGACAAATCTCACAAAACAGACAAAAGGCCTTTGCAAGGAAGCCAGGGCTCTGGAAATGTAACGACCCTGATTTTTGATAAATAAAAATTTCGTTAAATATTTGAATTTTTATTTTTAATTACTTGGTTTCTTTAAAAAATTCCCTTTTTATTCTAATAATCCGTCATAATTAGATTTGAGACTTATAAAATTATATCTTTTGGCACCGAACAATTTAGTCATTTTCTAAAGACAAGTATGCTTATAAAAGCACTTGTATATTTTCCTAACGAGTTAAATAAAATCTTTAAATTACATTTCTTGGCTAAAAATCCTACTTGGCAAGTAGAATTAGTTTTCAACCGATTAGTTGGAAGTACCGAACTACCAATTCACCTAGTTACAATCTCCTAACCATAGATGGGCATTTTTGACCATCTTTGAGCCTTGTGAACCCCTCCAAACCCTAATTGAACCCTTGGACCTTATGAAGTAATCATATTATATTCCATGACTTGTCATTTCAAACCTTATTCTATATTATTATCCCTTTACCCATTGGATAATAAATGTTAGGGAGATTTTTATCCCTTGGGTAATAGAAATAAGTCAAACCAAATCCCATCTTCTTGCTTACAAAGGAAGCAAATATAGCCTAGTCAATACATACAAGCCTAGAATCATAGCCCTAAACCTAACTCACCCACCAAAGTCACTTCCCTAGATACTTATATATAGGTATATGTACCTTATAAAGTAGTTTACTAGATTTCCTAGATACACAAATAACTTCATATATAAGTACACATACCTTATAAGTTATTTCTCCTAGATTTGCTAAGTACACCTATATACTTATATATACGTATATGTATTTCATAGCCATTATTATATATTCTAAGGAATCCTAGACCATACTCATAACCTTTACCCATTGGATAATGAATATTAGGGGAATTTTTACCCCATAGACAATAGGAAACCTAGATTTTCCACCTAAGGTACTATTCTAGATTTATTAAAGTATATATATAAGATTAAATAGTCCTATGTACTTCATAGATTATTATAAGCATAAGTAATCTCAAGTATATAATACCTCACTCCTTTAACCATTGGTCAATACATGCTAGGGTAAACTTTACCCCTTGGATAATAAGGTGAGTCTACCAATTAGTACTAGGATTTATTAAATAAATCACTTCCTAGATTTTCCCATGTGTTTATATGCATTAAAGATATGTGAATATCTAATTTCCTAGATTTCTAAGTACACTAATAAATATATAAGTACTAGTACTTCTTGACTTATTCTAATAAGAAAATCTTGGCCATATATTTTATTTGATACTTGGAAATCTTGATAGCTTATATGGTACCTAAAAGTACCTACATTTATATTTGAAAACTTGGACGTGTGTGTGTGTGTGTGTGTGTGTATGTATATATATATATATATATATATATAATAGTATAATGGAACATGTGCCCATTAGGTTATTTTAATAAGAAATTATGACTTGAAAATCTAGGTAGATCACATAGTACCTATGTACTTTTATCTATATATACTTGGTCATACTCATATATAGTTATATAATATACATTGTTCAAGAGAGAGAGAGATAGAGGGAGAGAGAGGGGGGAGAAATTGCCGAGAGAGGGGGGAGAGAGAGAAAGAGAAAGAGAGAGGGAGAGATTGGATTGTACCTTGCCTTGGTCTTCCATCTTTTCAATCTATGGTTATATATTTCTCCAAGCAAAATCTATCTTCCGATGTCCTTTTATGTTCTTTTAATCACCAAATCTTGTACAACCCCTCCTTTCCTCCACCAATCTTTCCAAAATCAAATCCAAAGTACCAAATCTAGCCATGCAAGCCTAGAACTAGGTGGGAGATGTACAAATAACCCATAACCTAACCTATCAAGCTTTCAATCAAGCTTGAGAGAGACATGCCTTGCCTATAAATAGAAAGCTCATCTCAAGCTTAAACTCACACCTTCACTCTTTGCTCTCACTTCTCTCTAGAATTTCTAAGCTTTCTTAGTTCCAAAGTTCAAGGTCCTTTAAGTTTCTTGAAGTTCTTGAGAGCTACCACCAAACCACCTCCAAAAACCACCCATAGATCTTTAAAGTAGTCTAGTGTAGTTAACAAAGTTGTTTCTAGGAAGAAAAAATTCCTCTCTCTTCCTTTTGAAGCACTTCGGAGCCGTTACGTTGCCGATTCGCAAAACCGACGACCGATTCTCAAAACCGACCAATCGCCAAGAGGAACGGTAGAATCCCTTGTCCTTAACTCGACGTATAGCATAGAACCGAATGTTGGAAAGTAGAATGTCCTTAGTTCAAAGTTTAAATATTCTTAACCGTTTTCTCTAAGTAGATAAGGTTATCTGTCGTTTATAATAGTTGAAATGCATGATTGTTAACAAGTTTAACTTGCTAATAGAAGAGTGAGCATGTTGAATAAACGACTTATACTCTAATAAACATATGTTGTTCTAAACTTCCCACAACTGAAGAAAGAACGAGTTTTAAAGGATAAAAATTTACGCTTGATTGTAAGTATTCATATTTTGATCTTTAGAATGGTTATGAGAACGTATACATATTTACTATGACTTCTTACATTACTTTTGGTTGTGTAAATAAAGCACAAGTGATTTTCACTCCAATGGCGTCCGTACATGTGGCGTTATGCTTTAAGCATGTTAAGTAATATAGAGTTGGATGATCTTGCTAGTTTAGTTTCAAGATTACAATGAATGATTTACGGTTACGTAAAGTAGAATGTCTTACCGTGGAGTCGATGCATGAAAACGAGACACGAAAATCAAGAAAGTAGAAACATGGCACCTAGGTGTGGTTAATGGAAAAACGTGTTTTGAGAAATAAAATATTTTTGAAACTACATTGTGGCCGGACGTGGTAGCCCAATGTGAGTAGTGTGTGTGTGTGTGTGCGTGTGCCAATGGGAACCTGGAGCGGCGGAACCATTGTGAGGATACTCGGGAACCCGGAGCGGCAGAACCGAGGTTGGGTGTGTAGCTTGGTATCCGCGGAGAGGAACCAATGCAATTGTGTGCCAATGGGAACCCGGAGCATCGGAACCATTGTGCGGATACTCGGGAACCCGGAGCTGTGGAACCGAGGTTGGGTGTGTAAAAAAATGATTTTGGAAATGTTGATTTGGAAAATGAAAAGTGAGAAATGGAGACACGGTTTACGAACGACGCGTAGGAGAAACTTAGAAATCACGGACACCAACGTTAGTTGAATAGTGAATATGGATGTGTCATTGTTAATTGTTTTGTTAAATAAGCTTGTACTATGTGGATCTCACTGATTCTATGCCCTATTATGTGTAAGTTTAAGGGTTAGTGGGTATGGATTATTCTATTGAGCTCCTGTAGCTCATGGTGTTACCTTTTGGTGACCCTGACATATTATACTGGGGGCGACGCTGGTATAATGTGTCAGACTTTGTAGATGAACAGGGTGAGCTGTACACCATGGAGGCTTTTGGAGCCGAGTAGCTGGCTAGGATGGAAGATCAGGCGGAGCTATAGATAGGAACCCTAGTTCCCCCCCCTTTTGTTGATTAAAAATACTCTTGTGAGAGTTATGATGTAATAATGAGCCAAACTCTATTTAGATTTCAATGAAATTGTCTATTTAACGTTCCCAAAATTCGGGGCGTTACAGGAAAGGACAATGGAGTTACTCAGACTCCTCAAAGTTGTGATACTCGGGGGGCAGGTTCTATCCAGAACCAGCAGGCACAAGAGACACACCCACAGCCGCCTCCTATGCCAAACGTGTTTATGGGAAGGGATCAAGTCCTCAACTTGCTTCAGGAACAGTTAGGACCTGGATTCAAATCTTTGGGCGGCCACTGTATGGAAAGCCTCATACAAAAGAGGTGGACAACACGCCTTTCCCAAAGGGCTGTAGAGTCCAGAATTCCAGACCTTTAATGGGGAAAACATGCAGTCGATAGTGGAACATATTGCCAGATTTCAAGTTCAATGTGGAGAAGCTAGGACCATTGGTGCTCTTAAGTTGAGGCTTTTTCCCAATTCTCTTACTAGGACAACCTTTACTTGGTACATCAATCTTCCACCCAATTTAGTGCAGGCCTAGGCTTAATTGGAAGAAATGTTCCACCAGCAGTTCTACAGGGTAGAACTAAAAGTGATGTTGGTAGACCTGTCATGCTATCGTCAAACCCATCTCGAATCTGTGGAGTCCTACCTTCTACGTTTCAAGACTGCTCGATTTAAGTGCAAGATTGTCCTTCTAAAGGCCGAATATGTGCGCATAGCATTAAACGGCATGGGCTTCAAAATGAAGAAGAAGTTCTATGGGACAGAGTTCAGAGACTTATTTGAGTTGTCCTCTAAGGCCTCTCATTATGAAAGGCTCTTGGTGGAGGAGCAGGATAGGAAGACAGCATCTAAGGGAACATATTTTCGCGATCCTAACTATAAGGTTGCTGTAGTGGAGACAGAGGTAGACCTAGATGTGGCAGTGGCTGAAATCATCAACAAGAAGCCATATGTTATCAAGGCCTTTGTTAAAATGAAGCCAGAGAACAGCCTATCCAGAACACTCTTAATAGGCTAACCAGGGCCTATACTTTTGATGTTGGCAGGTCTGAGGCTATCTTTGATCAGCTCCTTGTCGACAAGTTGCTTAAACTGCCTTTTGCAAGATTCCAATCTCGGAAGAACTGATGGGCAGGGAGTATTGTAAGTATCACAACTCTTACAGTCATACAACTAATAATTGCATAGTATTTAGAAATGATATCCAAGATAAAATTGAGCAAGGAGAGTTCAAGTTCCCGAGAAGAACAAACAACCCATGGGGGTCAATGGCAATCCCTTGCCCTCAAGGCTAAGTACAAATATGGTTTCTGTCAACATGAGAGGCATGCCTAGGGCTGCCCGTAGGCAGAAGATAAGTTTGGGAGCCCCTTTCAGAGAAGTCTACAATTGCGGCCCAGACAGGTATTGGGATCCTTTTAATGATGAATGGGATTATAGGTCGGAATGGGTCAAAAGGATTGAGAAGCAGAAATCATGGTGGTCCAGACCTAAAGGGGTGAAGAAACTAGAGAGACCAACTTGCTCCATGATATGCACAGAGTGTGGACATCATGCCAGTCCTAGCAAGCCAGCCCTGAAGAGCATTATCGTAGGAATGGTTGAAACCAGTCCTGAAGAGCCAAGCAGATTTAAGGGAAAGAAGGTTGTACGTGAATCTGTGTTCAACCGAATTCAGCCAGAGTTGATTGAAATTGAAGATGAGCTCGTCAACTTTAGGATTTCTGCTCCTTCTAAGGACAAGCCAAGGGCTGTGAGACCTCCAGTCACTCCTCCAGACGAGTGGCACAGGGTTGAACATCCCAAGTTCCCTTATGAACCTCCACCTTAGTCAAAATCTCAGAAGAGGCGCCGCCAACGATTTAGGCAAGCAGCTAGAAGGGCTGAGGAAGAAACAGATTTACTGGACGACCCAATGATTGAAGATGATCTTGAGGAGGGGAACATGAACATGGAGGTCGCCAAAGAAGAGCCTTTGGTCAAAAAACCTAAGGCTAAGAAAGTACATAAGCCCTTGGAAAGGACTGTGGAATAGGCTATCATTGAGCTTCCTCGAAGGACTTTACCTAAGAAACAAGCCCCTGTGAGGAAGACATATAAGGTGGCTGTTACCAAACCGCCTCCAAAGTAAGCTACTGTACCCAAGAAACAACCTCTTTTGGAAAGAACTCTTAAGGAGGCTAGAGTTGAGCCTTTTCCGAGACATGCGACTCTACTCAAGAACACAACCCTTGAAACAAGGAAACCAGACTCGGGGGGCAAGTCAAATATGAAACCACAGGCCAAGAAGTTCAGGCCTGGACAGAGTCCTAATATGCAATGCAACATGGTTGTGATCCTACCAGTAGATCTAGAGTCCAAAAGCAACACTCCAACATCTATGGAGGGAGATGTTGTAGAGATGGGGCAGACAACTGAAATTTTAAACGAGTATTTCTTTGTAGGACTGAATGGGCCTTCAGTGATTGTGCTAAAGGATGAGACTGAAGGAAAGACTGAGGATCGGGCAGCTAGCGTGATCTCTGAGAGGCCAAGTTTCACGATGAACAAACACATCAAGCCCTTGTGCATCGCTGGTAGTCTCGACGGGTTGCCAATCAACCGTATCCTGGTGGACAATGGGTCAGCAACCAATCTCATTCCTAGGTTTATGATGCAGAAGTTTGGGAAGGCTGATCAAGACCTAGCCTCATGCACTTCAACCTTGACTGATTTCACTGGGAAAGAGACAACTTGTCAAGGTATTTTGATTATGAACTTAATAGTCCAAGACCTTAACAAGACCTTTCTTTGTTGTTAATTCACATTCTTCCTTCAATGTTCTACTATTGGGGAGAGATTGGATTCACTCCTGTTTAGCAGTCCCTTCAACACTTCACCAATGTCTTATCTTTTGGAATCAAGACGATGTGGAGGTGATACGGGCTGACTGCAAACCTTTCCAGGCCTCTACTAATCATGTCGAGGCCCGTTTATACGATGAAGGGGTTGGTCCAATGAAGGTGGCAGGTCTTGATAAGTATGACCATCACAAGATAGCCCCTATTCATAACAACAAGTCAGCGGAAGAAGTGAAAGCACTTTTTTAAGAGTTAATCGGTCCTATGATCACAAAGTCAAGCAGGCCGATTACAACTTCATTCAAATGCCCTTCTCAATGTCAGTAAGCCCTTCAGAAACAGAGAAACAGGTGGCCCTTCAGACCACATTATCAAAGTTTGAAGATTATTTACTAGAGAGGAGGCTGATGGGAAATCAAGAATCAGAAGAAGATTATTCGGCCTATGCGGCTGAAGTAATCAACGAGGATGAAAATCTGGTTGAAGATCTGATTGAAATCCATTTAAAAGACCTTACAGCAGCCCCATCCAAGTTGGATGATCTAGAGGCTAACGTGCAAGATCCTTTGGAAGAAGTTAATTTGAGAGACTTGGGGAATCCCAGACCTGTATATATTAGCCAACTACTACCAGAGAATGTGAAAGAGATCTTCTGTCAAACATGGATCGAATTGAAAGATTGTGACTGAATCTTGAGGAGAGATTGCCTACATATCCGTTTTCAAGGAATCAGGTTAGCACGTAGTTCAGGCCAAGGTTCAGTCATGTGTTTTACCTTTCCTTTTGTGCTCTAACTTTTGCCTAGAACCTCCTTTTCAAGTTTTTGGTCTAGTGAGCTTTCGACTTTTTGCCTATTTATTTTTACCTAGATCGCCTCCTTAGGTTTTTGGTCTAGTAGGCTGCTTTAATTTTTGCTTGAAACCACCCACCCTTGTGGTTTTCAGTTCAACGAGCATCTCTTAGGGATAGTAACACTTGAGTTGATCTAGGCTGACCAAGGTATTGAATTGGTTGCCATCGAGATCAATGAGCTTAGCAGCACCCTTAGACAGGATAGTCTTGATAATGTAAGGCCCAGAACGCTTCGGTCGAAATTTCCCGCGAGGATCAAACACCGGAGCACAGATCTCTTTTGTGACCATATCCCCTTCTATCAAGTCCCTGGACTTCACTTTCTTGTTGTACTTGAGCAATTCTTCTTTAATACCCTTGAACATGGTACAAGGCTCGGAGCCATTTGAGCTTCTGCTTTCTGGTTTGGCATCTGGAAGCAGGGGGATTCGATGCTTCTTTATTTTAGGATCAACATCAAGTGTGCCTTTGTGAGACCATGCCAAGACGCCGATGGATTCTTCAAGCCTGTCTGACCGGGCGGAATGCTTCTTTGGGGACAGCTTTGAACCAATTTGAACCATCCAGGGGTCTACCTCCTTTTTCAAGTTCTTTGAAATTACTTCTTCTTTTAGAGGCTGAGCATGCCTTTTGTCTTCCCTTTCGATGAGGGAACGCAATTCAGTGGGGATGTTCCCATCAAAATCTGTTCTTTCATCGTCGGGGTCGACACAGTTTATATAAAAATTAGCAAAGTAGTCGGAAGCAGGATCATGCATTTCATAAAACCCTTTAGGGTTGCCAAGTATAGCAAAAGACTCGATTTGAAAATAGAGGCTACGACATGGAGGGCCAAAAGGCAAAAACTCTGACTTTGAGCTAAACTTAAACTCGACCGACTCTGTGTCAGATTGATTCAGACGTGTCATCAATGCAAGTTAGACGCGGTGTGAAGATGCAGTTTTTAATACTACCCTTAGCCTCCACGATGAGAGAGGTAGGATCTTCGAGAGTGTTGAGCCCAAGCATCAGCACTTCAGTCTTTCAGCTTCTTCTCTTTGATGCAATGGCTCAAAGCTTGACAGTAAAGTAATTGAAAGCTCAGTGGTGTCCTTGCAGTAGCTTTATTGGAAGAATGAAAATGCGCACTTCATCGTCGTCCGTGTCTTCCTAGACTCTATAACTAAAGATGAGTCCATCTTATGACATTCAGACACCGCAAAAAATCCTTGGATATCTTTTGTGAGATATATCCTTTTGAATCGATTAAAACTAAGAGATATCAAAACCAGTCTTAGCCTTTGACGATTCCGTTCTCGAAGTTTCAATTTTTGAGTCTGAACAACTCAGTGTAAATGTTGTGATACCTTAACCGGGGTGGCGTAAGCAGCACTGTGCTAGAGCCTGAGCGGTGTAAGTGATTAGCATTTAACCTAGGTGGTGTGAGTATCACGTCATTCTCTCCATTGTTCCAAGTTTTCGGCTTGAAACCTCGATCGGGCATTAGAAAATGACTTAGAAAGTATTGATTTTCCAAAGTCTCGTTGATCCAAGGATTTTAAAATTTTGACAACGTGCACCATCGAGATGTATGACTCTTCATTAGGCCATGACAGTGTTCTAATAAGCACTAGATAGACTTGACAAGAGACTACCTAAAAGCCACCATATCATGCTCCTACGCAAAACGGTACGTATGTACAGTGCATGCGATTGGGAAAGCAGTAACATGTAGACAATATGGGGGTTAGATGCAAGTAATCTTACCGTTTGGGCAGCTGTCCTAGTTTGTAAAGTTCTAGTGCTTTGTACATGAAGAGGCCGGTTTTGGTTTAAAGGGGTTCCTCAGACTAAAGCCAAGATATACCTCCCGTTGCCGGCGTATAGTAGTGCAATAGTCGAATGACAAAATGACTCATCATCGTCCAAGGTTGTTGGGGATTTGAGGAATCTGAGCTCCAGTAAACTGTGCCGGTTACACAAAACACCTCAACGGGGCTAGCCAACTACAATGCACATGAAGAATGCCAATAATTGATTAATGAGAGAGAATCGCAACGTTTGCAAAAATACCTTTTAAAATGTGGCTCACTTTATTAATCAATACTTGGAGAAAACTACTCAAGCGAATAATCGGAAAAGTCCCAGTCTGGATTGGATGCGGAGATCCTGTTAAGTCACCATTCTATTCTTCAGCAACGCGGAGCATACTGTTTTGACAGACTTTTGAAGGATTGTTCTCCAAAGTATTAATTTCCAAATAAAGACTAATGCAATAAGTTCCCAGCAGAGTCGCCACTGTGGGCACATGCCCCTATATAAAAATCGGGTGCGCCCTTTTTGGAAAGCGAGGCGAGACACTTCGATTCAGAGTCGCCACTATGTTTTTTGCGGTAAACCACCCAAGGAACCGAACTTGAAATGCTTGCTACATTTTGATTGGAAAAGGTTTTGGTAGACTGGTCCGTCGTCACCTTTTGATATCTGAGGTTCGGGAGTCAGGTTACGAGAGGGGAAGGGTTTTAAGGCACCCTTCACGCCCAATCCGGAGATCGGTCTCTACTAGGGCATTTGCAAAATGTTTCATTTTTTCTCATTTAATCGATTTTTAGCTAATTAGGATGGGGGAACAGTTAAAGAGATTAAAAACTGTAACATGTTGGCAGAATGTGATAAAATGGCATGCTCGCTTTATTGAAATAGTTAGCATAGGATGAAAACAGACTCCTGTGGGAGTTTTAAACAAACTGGAAGACACTGTTCTGGAGAGACATGAACCGGAAGAAACTAGCATGCACTAATCTAGTCACTGCATGTTCATTCCATCTGCGTATGCTACTCAAGAACTTGCGTACATCAGTAAGCCTAAGCCCACAATTCTTATTTTCAACTCTTTGGGTTATGGAAGTGACCAGTGCACACCCAGGGCAAACCAAACAGTTTATATAGCAATTGACTGCATTTATATGTTTTTCCTACTACAAACTAGGGCTTTCTCTAGTATGTAATACTAACTTAGGTATCGGAGGGCCTTTGCCAAAGAGAGGCAAAGATGCGCTCACCCCTGTCTGTTTTGCATATTAGGGTTCTGGCATGAAGATAGGGTTCTGGTAAAGAGGCACGTGAAGTCGTACATCCAATGTGCTACTATTAGCACCAAGCTATTTTTATCCACTTGCACTATCCATGCTCAATTGACTTGGGGTATTTAGGGAAACCCAAAGCGCGCAACTTGATCCGCTCATCGGCTAGTTCTTTCCATTCATCGGCCTTGTCTTCCATTCCCCAACCTATGGCCATCATGTTGATGTCAGTTTCAGATGGGATGGTTATGATCGTCTTAGGTTGATTTTCTAGGATAATATGGAGGGTTGGGTTGAATATGGTGGAGTTTGGGTTACTTTGAGTGGAGGTAAGAGAAATCTGGCTAATTTGTGGGCCAGAGTTGTGTTCAGGCATGAAATTGGAGATGACGTCAGGTTTTGTGGGAGGTGGAGTTTGGACAATGCCATTGTCGATCAGGTCTTGAATCGCATGATAGAGGTGATAGCAAGAATATGTGAGACGGCCAGGCATTTGGTGGTAGGTGCAGAAAAGGTTTGGGTTGTGGCTAGGAGGGGGATTTTTGGGTAGAGGAGTTCGGGCCAAGGGCTTGAGATGGCCAGACTTGACAAGTTTCTCCACCACAAAGAACAGAGATGCCTCGAAGATGGCAAAATTCCGAGGTTGGGTTGGGGGCAGTTGTTTTGTGGAGCTTGGACTTGATTGACATCCGCAACACGGTTGGAGTTAGAAGGAGAGGCATTGTTTCCACTTGTGGTCACGTTGGCGTAGTTGCTACTACCAAACAACGTGGTGCTCTTTCCAGAATAGGCACAGGGCTTTACTTTTTGAGTAGAGGTAGAAGAGAAATCTCCCCTTTGGCAGAATTCTAGTTTACAACGCTTCCTCAATGGCCAAACCAGACTCCAAGAAAGTCTCGAAGTTGACAAATGCTTGAACCAGCACGAGATTCTTAGCATAACCAGGTTGAAGTTATGGGAGATGATGCGAATCTGATCCCTCTCGCTCCAGCAATCAGTCATTAGAGCGGCCTTGGCCCTCAACCTCTTGACAAAATCAGCTTTGTCAGCAAAGGACTACTTTGCTTCCATTTTTGTAGACTCCAACTCTCAAGTATTCATTTTGAGTTGAGAGTTGTAGTTATATTGTGCAACAAAGGCTGCCCCAATATCTTTCCAAGTTCTTCTTTTGGAGATGTTGAGAGAGAGAGACACCATTGAAAGGCAAGGCCAGAGAGGGTTTGAGGGAACATTTGCGCCATGGCGTCATTTTTGACCCCGTGCTGTTTCATGGCAGCATGGTAACCCAATAGATGAGTTTTTGGATCGCCAATCCCATCAAACTTAGAGAAGTCTAGCATTTGAACATCTCGGGAAGCTTAGCAGTTGGAAAACGGTAGAGTCAGTCCATGTCAATGCCACCAGCCCCCAGTTTCTTAGATTTGGAGATAGCCTCCTCGAACTTGGCCATTTTGGCTATCAGAGCAGCTATTTCAAGGACAACCACTTCAGCGTTAGGGATTTGAATTTTGAGCTTAGGATTGGGTATCTCCACCTCAACTCTCGGCGGAAGTCGTTCATTTATAAGCGCTTGTAAGTTGGTCATAGTGGCATCAGCCTGATCAGCCCTTTGCTGCATGATACCCATGTTATGTTGAAGGTTTGCCAAAATGGCGGCTTGGTCTTGTGGAGCATCAGCCATGATGAATACTTGTGAGGGAGTTGATGATGTTGATGAAGACGTAGAGGAAAGAGGCCATTCGTGCGGTGAAAGTGGCGGTGAATCTGCCCTTGTCGGTAAATCTGCTAGTGATTCTATTGCGACTGACTTAGGTCAAAGCCTTGCAAGTCTTCTTCTGTATGGACCCGGTGGACAATCCTAAGCAGGTTTGGTTCTTCCTTTGGGTATTTGCTTGCTCGGTGCAATGGCTTAAAACTAGACAGTAAAGTAATTGAAAGCTTGGTGGCGTCGCTACATCAGCTTATTTAAAAAGATTAGAAAGGATGCAATGTACACGTCGTTGTCGTTGGTGTCCAAACTAGACTCTACCACTAAAGACGAGTCGGTCTCGTGATGTTCAGATGCTACCAGAATCCTTAGAATTCTTTTCAACGGTGTGTCCTTTGTTTATATCGACTAACACTATGAGATGTCAAAATAGACTACACCTTCGACTATTCCAGTTTTGAAATTTCAACTTTAGAGTCGGAACAACTCGATATAGATGACATGGCACCATAACCCTGATAGCGTGAGTGGTAATGCGCTATTTGTTAGGGTGGTGTAAGTGATGGGGCACTTTTAACCTCGATGGTGTTAGTATCACGGCATCATTTCTTTGTTGTTCCTTATTTTTTGTTTGAAACCTCAATTGAGCATTAGGACTTAGAAAGTCTTGATTTTCCAAAGTCTCGTTGATCTAAGGACTTTGAGCTCGACAACGTGCATCGGGATGCACAACTCTTCATCGAGTTCAACAGCGTCCTAGTAAGCATAAGAAAGACTCGAAAGAGAGACGACCTAAAAGCTGCTGTAAAACATGCTCATACACAGAACAATGTGTATGTACAGTGCATGCTATAGGGAAAGCTGCAACACATAGACAGTATATAGGTGTTAGATGCAAATAATCTTACCCTGCGGGTACCTGCCTTAGTTTGGAGAGTTCTAATGCTTTGTATACGTAAAGGCCAGTTTTGGTTTGAGGGGGGTTCCTCGAACTAAAGCCAAGATATACCTTCCGCTGCAAAGCGTAGCACAGAGCAATGGTCAAACAGTAGAATGACTTATCATCATTCAAGGTTGTTGGGCATTTGAGGACCCCAGGCTCCAGTAAACTGTGCCGATTACCCAAAACACGCCAACGCAGCTAGCGAACATCGATGCAAATGAAGATGCCAAAAGTTTGATTAATGAAATAGAATCGCAATGTCTGCAAATGCCATTTAAATGTCGCTCACTTTTTTAATTGATACTTGGAGAAAACTACACAAGCTAACAATCAAAAAACTCCCAGTCAGGATTGGTCCGACGCGAGGATCCTATTTAATCACCATTCCGTTCTTTAGTAGTGCGAAACTCACTATTTTGACAAACTTTTGAAGGATTATTCTCAAGTGTATTAATCTCTAAGTATAGACTAATAATGAAAGCCGTCAGCAGAGTCGCCACTGTGGGCACACGCCCCAAAAATCGTCACGAGACAAATGGGTGTGCCCCTTTTAGCATGCGAAATGATCAATTCAGGGTCGCCACTTGAAGGTTCGCCACCCAAGGAACCGAACTTGAAACGTAACTCTCTATTTGATTTGAAAAAGACTTGTTTTTGGTCCGTCGTCACCAGAATATCTTAGGGTTGAGAGCGAGGTTATAAGAGGGGAATGTTTTTAAGGCACCCCTCTCGCCCAACCCGGAGATCGATCTCTACTCGGGCATTTGTAAAAGCATTTGCGAATCTATTTCATTAATCATTTTTTTTAGCCATTTAGGGCGGGGGAAAAGTTTAACGGGATTAAAACTGTAACATGTTTGCAGGATATGATAAATTGCATGCTCACTTTATTGAAACAGTTAGAATAAGACAAAAGCAGACTCCTATGAGGTTTTAAATAGATTGGAAACCATTGTTTTGGAGTAACATGCACAGGAAGAAATCAGCATACATTGATCAAATCACTGCTTGCAGATCAAACTTGCGCGCGTCAATAGGTTTAAAGCTCGCAGCTTTTACTTTCATCCCTCTAGGCTTTGGAAGGACAAGTGCACACCCATGACAAACCGCGCAGTCAAAATAGCAGAGTAATATATAGTTACCGACAATTGAATGGGCTTGAAAGCCAAATAAATGAATATACACCCCATAAATAGTGTAGGGATAAAACAATGGCATAAGCCAAGTTACCCATGCAAAGGCCACTCACTAGTCAACGATGAACCAGCGCGCATGGGTCACCTACTGTCGCATGCAGGTTTGAGCCAGTTTACCAGTGTTTGGTTTTGCATGTCCTGGGTTCTGGAACATGTCCAAAAAGACCCCAAGGATATTCCATTGAAACCGAAATGAGTATTGAAAGACAGCTAGCATTTCTAACATGGAAAAGCAGTAGACTGATTTTTAACATGCTTGTATTGGTCTATATACAAATATTAGCACAAAATAACAAGATTTCTAGTCTCCAAGAAAGATCTGCGTGCGCAGCCATGAAATGGCGCTCGCGAGCTATGGACCTGCGCTCATTGGTCCCCTGTATCATGGTTTTTGAAATCTTGCTAGCTTTAGGGCCAGAACTGGTATTTGATTACGAACCTTGGCCCTGCTAGCCCCCCTCAGAGATTAGAACAGAATGCAGTAGGTGTTTATACCTTTGATTTGTAGGTTTGAAAGAGTGATTGAGCTTGAGTTTGAGGTTTGAATGGTGGTGTTTGATGGATGATTGTGTATTGGTAGATCAAAGATGAGTAGTGAGTTGCTTGCTTCTCAATCCTTAGGGTTGGTTTGGTATGCTCTTGGCGTGTCAAGAAGATAATGAAACTTGTAACCCTTTGCTTGTATGAGTGTGAGGGGTAAATATATAGAATGGAGAGGGAGAGGGGCTTCAATCATCTATTATTTAACGACCCTGGTTTTTGGTAAATAAAAATTTTGTTAAATATTTGAATTTTTTTTGAATTTCTTTTAAAATTCCTTTGTAATTTCTAAATAATCCGTCATAATTAGATTTAAGACTTATAAAATTATATCTTTTCGCACCAGACAATCTAGTCATTTTCTAAAAGACAAGTATGCTTGTAGAAGCACTTGTATATCTTCCTAGTTAGTAAAATATGTCATTAAATTATATTTCTTGGCTAGAAATCTTACTTGGCAAGTAGAACTAGCTTCCAACCAATTAGTTAGAGAAACCTAATTACCATTTCACCGAGTTTCATTCTCCTAACCTTAGATGGACATTTTTGACCGTCTTTGAGCCTAATGAACCTTTCTAGAAACCTAGTTAAACCTTTTGAACTCATGTATATATCCATTGGGTAATAGAAACTAGGAAAACTATTTTCCATTGGATAATAGCATGACTTGACTACCCATCATTGTACTTTAGACTTGTCATATCATAAATAGTGTGACATGATTACATATCCAGTGGATAAAAAAACCTAGGAAAGTTAGTGACCATTGGTTAAAGCCATGTCATCATAGTATCCTTAATTTGTCATGCCATGAATAGTATGACATGATTCCTTGTCCATTGGGTAATAGAAAGTAGGGAAATTATTACCCATTAGTTCATAAGGTGATTAGAAGTATATGTATCATTGTACTTATCCCAATCCATGTGCCAGTATACTTTTCCCAACTTATAGGATAATATACTTACCCAATTCTATTTGTTGTCTTATCTAGAATAATCTTGACACCACCATCACCTTTTACCGATTGGTTAATAATTTGGAGGGTAGTTATTATCCGTTGGTCCATAAAAATAAGACTTGCACATGTGAGCATAGTACTTCAAGCAGGCACGATAGGTAGACTAAAGAAGTAACCATGGCTAGTTTTATACTCTTACAACACCCGAAGCCACTCCAAACAGAGGTCTTTACTGCCATCTCGTTTGTCACCCTCGCCTGTCAGGACACTCACACCGCAACGGTCCCAATCATTTCCAGGGACTTCGCGGTAATCTTCTCCACAAATCCGGTTATCTACCAAGTCCCAAGCTTCATCAAGCTATCCTCCCACTCCCATTTCAAGAAGGGCAGACAATGACGCCACTATCACTGAGCTCCAGGATCAAATTGCCTATTTACTAGCTAAGAAGGCAGCAAGAGGTGCTGAAGACAAGAAAGACGAAGAAGAAGCAGAAAATCCTCAAGATTTAGAATTGGCAGAAAATCCTGAATTGGCAAAACAAGTTAAGAAGATCAAACACGCTTTAGCCTGTTCACAAGGGGACCAAATTCTGGACTTTGAAGGATGTTGCCTCTTCCCAGAATCTCAATTGCCTGAACGATTCAAGATGCCAGACATCGAGAAGTTCAATGGGACTGGTAACCCTACTAGTCATGTCCGCTATGTTATCAACACTTTGAAGCCGATGGGCTCGATTAATATGCTCATCACTCAGTTGTTTCAAAGAACTCTCACTGGAAGCGCTCTCGATTAGTTTCTCACTTTGGAATTTGTGCAATATCAAACCTGGCTAGAAAATGCCAATGCTTTCATCTAGCAGTATGAATACAATGTCCAAATTGAGTTAACTACTCGAGATTTGGAGATGACTAAGTAGGAGTCAAGCGAAGACTTTGCTACCTTTGTGGCCAGATGGGGAGAAGAAGTCGCTAAGATGAAGAACCGTCCTTCTGAGGAGGATCAAGTTAGGATAGTTGTCAAAAATCTGCAGCCTAAGTATCTCAGGCATATTTACACTCAGACTACCACCGATTTCAAAAGCCTGCATGCTACTGGGCTACAAATTGAAGACCGGATTAAGCTGGGGCTCGTTGGGAAAGAAGAAACTCCCCCTCCACCCAAGAAAATCTTTCCTACCCGTACTTCTCATGCCTCTGTAAACAGCCTTACTCCAGTCTTAACACTAGGGGTGTAAACGAGCCGAGCCGAACCGAATATTGGTATGTTCGAGCTCGGCTTGATCAGAATTCGTCTTGCTCGAGCTTGGCTCGAGTTCGAATTGAGCCGGAAAAGTTTGGCTCAAGCTCGGCAAACACGTACAAAGCTCGAGCGCGGCTCTTTAGTATTCGGTCTTGAATAAACGAGCTGGCTCGGCTTGGCTCGAATTCGTCAACTTTTCAGCCTTAATATTGAAAAATTGGCTAAACGAGCCGAGTCGAACCGAATATTGTCATGTTTGAGCCGAGCCGAGCTGAACCTATATATTTCAAGCAAAGACAAACCTGTTCGTCAACCTATATATTGGCATGTTCGAACCGAGCCGAACCTATATATTTGGAGCTGAGACGAACCTGTTCAAGCCGAGCCCTGCTAGGTTCGAGCTCAGCTCGTTTATCAAACGAGCTGCAAAATCGAGCTCGAGCTCGGCTCATTTATCCTTCTAACTGAGCCAAACCAAGCCCTTACTGAGCTGGACCAAGTCGAACTCGCGAGCTGCTCAGCTCATTTACAGCTATACTTACCACAAGATCCTTTCCAAGCGCTCATACCAAAACTCAAATCGTCCCCGCCATAACTTTGATCCTCTCTATATGACCTCATCCCAAGCCTTAGCCATTCTAAGCCGTCAAGGGCATCTCAAGCCTTTGAACAACCCGCCTCCTCAGCCACCTTACGGCCCAAGCTATGATGCTAACAAATAGTGCACTTACCATCAACACCCTGGGCATGAGACAAGCCGTTGCATGCATCTCCTTCATGATATCCAGGATCTCATTGATAGCCAAACATAAAGCCACCTAAACCCAATGTACAATTCAACCCGCTTCCCACTCACAATGCTGAACCACGGCCTCGAAACATCAATCTCATAAGCCTATCCAACAGCTCCACCTATAACACTACCTAATACATCATCCCAAACACCCTAGGCTGAACCACATTTGACCTCCCCTGAGGATAACAGGTGTCATGTAACGAAAGAAGAGTTTAATTTCCCTTACATCTATGCAATTGGTGATGGGGATTGGTGGTTGGAAGTAAGCCAAGCCTTGCCAAGTGATTGGGAAGCCAAAAGGATAGAGCCTGCTGATCCTTGGAACACTCAAGAAGAGGAGACAGGTCATCTCACCCGAAGTGGAAGGGTGTACAAGCCACCCAAGCTTAGTAGAGAAGGTTCGGTCGCGACCCGAGTAATGGAGGAAAAAGAAGAGGAAAGTCAAGGAATGGAACCTGAAGAAGACATAGTATTAAGACAACTAAAGAAAATTCAAGCTGATATTTCAATCTGGGGACTACTCATGTCTTCTTATGAGCATTGCAATTCCTTCTTTAAAGCCTGGGGAAAAGCCAAAGTTCCCACCAATATCACTCTTGAGAATCTGGTAAGCCTTATAATGGCATCCAAAGCCCCAAAACCAACAATAGCTTTCACTGACAAGGATCTGCCTCCTGAAGGTCATGCACACAATAAAACTCTATACATCTCCCTCAAGTGTCTCACTAAGTGGATCCTGCTGGTTTTGGTGGATAACGGGTCCGCTTTGAATGTATGCCCTCAAAGAACCCTCGACAAGTTGGGGGTTGATACTACTGACATACACCCCTCAAGCCAAGGCATAAGGGGGTAAGACAATTCAAAGAGAATAGTGGTTGGGTGTGTTACCCTACCAGTGGATGTGGAAAAGATCAAGAGAAATGTGGAATTCCATGTCATGGACATACCAGCCACCTTCAATCTCTTGCTGGGAAGGCCTTGGCTACATGACACTGGAGCAGCACCTTCCACTTTACATCAAAAAGTTAAGTTTGCAGTAGACAGAAGTGTTGTGACCATTCTTGGCGACTCATCAATTCAAATTCATTTCGATACACCTGTGCAAGAAGTAGGGGTCGAGGAAACCTTTCTTACTGGGTTCAATCTTGAGAAAGCAACTGCCATACAATCATTGATGGCTGAGAGAAGGTTTTACATAAGCACCCTGGCCATACAAATGATGAAGAAGCAGAACTACTTTCGTGGATTGGGTTTAGGTAAAAGATCACAAGGGATCCCACAAATGGTTGATTTCCCGCACAATCAATACGCCTTTGGTCTTGGCTATAGCCCGATAGAGGCCGAGATAGAAAAGAAAAAGCAAGAATGCATGGAAAAGGCTAGGGCAAAAGGAAGCATAATCAAGGAAAAGGCATTTGTGATCCCAAAAATGCTCAACGGTTGGTTTGTAAGAGAAGGCGATGACTTTCCATTTTGAGGCTTCGCAGAAACATGGGAAGATCCAACCACCAAGCAAAGGTATCCTGGGATGCAAATCTTCTTCGATCAAGAATGGACTGATAGTGACATAGAAGAAGAATCAACAAACTCATTGCTTGTCCCCGAAGACTGGATCGAGGTGCTAGTAGGATTCGACCTAAAGATTCTGTTTGGCAAAAAAGAGGGTGAAGAGGAGTATAAAACTGTGAAAGGCAAGGAAAAAGGAGCAAACCCCGAGATGCTACAGTAATTGTGAAATCATGGCTAAAACATTAAACATTACTTTTGTTTCCTAAATCAAGCTAGGACATGTTTTGGGCCCCTGCTTGGGCATTTTCTATGACTAAACAAATTCCCGTTTCATCTTTCCATTTTATGCTTATTGAAAGGTTTGAATCTCGAATTGCAATTGCCAATACACTACAGTCTCTTTGCCCAAAAAAAGAGGGGGTCAGGGGGGGGGGGGGGGGGGGGGGGGTCGGGTTTTGAGAATCAAATTCTTTATGTTGTTAACAAGAAGGAAAGAAAGGATGAGTTTTGATTGCTTAGAACTAGGTTTTTGTCAAAACTTAGAAAGAAGACGCTATCTTCGCAAGAACACTTATGGTTAGCTTGCTCGTCATGAAAGTACAGATACATAGGAGGAATATCTCCACCAAATTCCTCTCCAAAACATAGATACCCTCTTGTGAGAAATGCTCGTTGGGTAATCCAAGAAACCCAAGCAAAAGTAAGAGCAAAGGCCTGCTAGGGCAAGAAACTGCAAAAAGTACAGCCTATGCAAAAGTTAATGTATTCAAAGACAAGCTCGCTTGGGACTCAACCTCCATTAGGTAACCCAGGCAAAATCTAGAGCATGTGAGAAGAAAACCAAGAGTGGAAACCCAACCTCAAAGGTGATGGTTCTTGGAACTACGTAAAAGACCTGATTCCCTGTTTGGGATGCGTAGGCAATCTCACTTTGAGATGCGGCCTAAACATTTGGACATAAGGAAAAAACCAAAAGTCATAGCTAACCCTGCATATTGAGCTCGCAATAGATGAGCTTAATCATTTGTGAAAGAATTGACAAAAACCAAAAGTCACAAGAGTCGTTGCTCTTCCCCTCTGACTCAAAGGTCATCAATATAAAGTACAAAAAATCTGAGGGATCCTAAACCATGACAAAGAGACTGTAGCAATGGCAAAAGCAAATGAAAGGTGTGAATCGAATTCAAGCATAAGGAGAACGGCACTTGGCTAAAATGAAAAAGTCCAGCTTCTTTAGGAAATGGAAGAATGGAATCTTCGGCCGAGGGATCCATTCCTACGTCAAAGTTTTGATTTACCAACCCAAAGAACAGTTTTGCTGCAAAATTATTTACTCATTCAAAAGATAGCAAAAACCTGTTCAAAATAGTTTTAAAACTATGCTCTAGAGCTATTGCATAATGCCGAAGCATCTCGGGGACAAACATGAGTTTAAGTTACAAACTTGCCAAACATGCTGAGGTTACTTCATAAAAATAGAAATCCTTGTCTATTTTAGGACTAATAATACAGGTACAAAAAGAAAAGCAAGCTACTGCCCATGACCCCTCTTGGATGCAAGTCGAGAAGAAGAAGGACGAAAGCGCTCAAGATCTGGGACACTAATCCTCTGTCCCTCGCCTCCATCATTAACTCTAGCACTTCCATCGCCAGCTCTGGTACTCCCTCCCTCACTGACACTAACGCTCTGAGTAGCACACACAGTCGGCATCCGCTCCGCTTCAAGCTGCAAAGTATGGAATGTAGACATTCAGGTTCATACCACAATATTGAATGGTAAAGAGGAAATCAAAGGAATACGTACCTTAGCTATCCGGCTGCGTTGCCTCTGGACCATGGCCTCTGCACTCTAAAATGCGTGCAACCATTCTTGAACTATGTCAGTAGGCACTTGTAGAGGAAATTATGGTGGTCATAACAAAGCATACCACGGGAAATCCAAAGCAACTGAAAATTCACAATATTACCTGTTGAACTCCAGCAGGAAGCATGTAGTGCTAAGTGACACATGGAGTCAGCGTCAAACGCTCCTCTTCTCCGTTGGCATTATGGAAAGAGACGAAGCTAGGAGCCCGTGGCCAAACAAGAGGAGCAGTAGTGGCAGTGGTGGTAGGCGAGGCTAGCAAGGCTAAACGAAAAAGCCAAGTAATTTGCCGCCTAGAGAAAATCCGTAGCTGGCTGTCTCTCTATCGAGCAAGGAACAAGCCCTCCCCTGTCAAAAGATGAGTCAACCTCATACCAGCTGGAGGAGGAAGAGGAACAAGTTGCAATGCCTCCAAGCGCGGGAAGTACTGGCTTGCCACTCTCTCCCCGAGGTACCAAGCCCTTGAGAAAGGCCCCTCTTAGAGGAAGTGCTAGCTATCCAAAGTACGGGTCGAGGTCAACTCCAAAGGAGCATCGTCAAGCAAGGTATCCCATAGATCGAATCACACCTGTGATTAAGGAAATAGCATCAGTACAACGAAGTGGAGAAATCTCACGAAGATGCATCCTACCTGATCCACCGTCAAACGATCCAAAACTTGCCTCCAAGCCAGAAGGTCCATAGCAGGCGACTATGTCTTCCGAACTCCTTTCAACCAGCGGGCCGCCTGTAGAACAAACCTAGGCTCCCTATGCCTCATCGGAGAAGGAAACTGTAACAAGTACTCGAAAGCCCAGAGCTGCAAACAAAGATAAAGACCAACATAAGTTGCAGAGATTAAAGCAGCAGAAGGACAAAAAAGAAGGGTAAAAATATGTACCTCAAGAACACAGTGGTGCTGACCTAGTGAGAGACTAACTCCCCGGGAGCAAGCACTGAGGTGTCCATACAACGTAGCCAAAGCGGGAGTCCCCCAGTCAAACTCCAATATAGTCTCCAGGTTCATTAAAGCAGCCAAAAACTGAACATGCACCGAGTTCCCTTTGTTGCAAAACAAAGTCTATCCAAGGAGGTAAAAGAGGAAGGCTCGTACTAGCTGAGAAATAGATACCTCAGTAAGAATACCTTCCCGATCATACTGTGCCTAGAGCCATGAATAGGTGACATGACCGCTCTCCGATACGTCAGGGGTCTTCCCTAAAAGATAGTCAAAAGCACCCTCTCGTTCATGAATTCTTGGGTCAATCAAAAGGGTATCACCACAAACTCTCAACCTGTGAGAAGAGCAAAATCACCAGGTGTGATTGTCATCTCTCCAGCCTCGGGGAAATGGAATGTATTCATGGTGTCCCACCACCGTTCCACTAGCGCTGTAGTCAGTCCTAACTCTGCCTTCGCAAGATGAAAACTGAGTATCAAGAACTCAAAACCAAAGTGTTGATGAAACCAAAGTGTTGCTCCGGCTGTCTGTGCAGAACCTCAAGCGGAGTATCGCTAAGAGGAGGGCGATACTGCAGTGAACTGCCACACCCGATTACGTGAACCTGAGGGACATACATGGTGGCGTCAAATGGTGGCAAAGCATTATTGCCCATATCAGAAGGAGTCTCAAACTCTGTCTCAAGAGGATTGGGTTGCGAAGAACTCCCTCCGACAGTGGGTGTATGACGGCTCGAGAGAAGAACAAGAGTACTCAAAACCCCACCAAGAACCGTGGCCTCAACGGCCGGAGCCTTGCCCGAATCTCTCGGTGCAGCAGTAGAAGATGAAGGAGCACCGGTAGTGGTGTTGACCGGAGGTGGAGGCGACGAAGCCATGGTGGCCAAGAAAAACGACGACCGAAATGATGGTGGTTGAAAGAACGACAGCGGCTAGAGATCAACAGTGGTCGGAGAACGGGGATGGAACAGTCTCAGACGAAGAAAGAGAGGAGAAATCAAATGACCTGTGAAATCGATCGAACTTAACTTAAATCGATTTTCTGACTTTTGAAGTTCTCACGGCAGAGACATCGATTTTTCGGCCGAGACATCAATTCTTCGACCGCAGAATCTATTTCCTAGCCCCCCTTATGAATCTCCCACAGCAGCATCAGATTTTGCTCAATGCACCAACTCAAGCCAATGTGAAGTTTTTAGGTCCGTGACCAACAAAACCAATTATAAATCAATCTTGAGGACATGCCCGAACAAATACATCATGAACAGAACTAGCCTTGGGGGCATGACCGAGCATGAAGAATGTCCAAGCCCACTTTAGAATCCTTCACAAGCTATTTCACCCGATTGATTATGAAGCCCGAGCTCTGACAACTTCAATCATCGTACTCCAAAAGTACCATAGCTGTCAAATCCTGTAGAATGGCTCTGTGCCCATAATTGTTTAGCAAGCCCCACGCTCGTGCACTATTTCAATAGCTCTGTGCTCAAATCACTCCGCAATCCCCACTATCATCACCTTCTCGTAAGCTCAGCAGCTCTTGCTCGCTACTTTAGTAGCCCAGTGCCTGGGATTACTCAGCAAAACCATACTATTGACACCATCAGCAGCTTTATGCTCACCATCCTAGCAGCTCCAAGCTCACTATCCCCATGTACTCACAAACATTAAGTTACATAGCGACTCTACGCCCGTAACTATTCCGAACTCCATTATCACCATCAGCATCTCTAAGCTCGCCTTGTAGCCCTGAGCTCATCATCTTAGCAGCTTCAAATTCCTCCATTTGAGCAACTCCGTCATCACTTAGTAGGCTCCATGCCTATAACCATCTCAGCGGCTCTATGCCCGTCATCCCTATAGCTTCAGCAGCTCTAAGCCCGTACTCACCATCTTAGCACCTTCACCCACTCAGCAACCATCTCAGTGGTTCTACACCCACCATCTCAATGGCTCCATGCCCTCGCTTGCCATCTCAACAGCCCAATACCTTATACTCACTATCGCTCAGCAACTCTAAGCTCATTCAATAGCTCCAATCCAACCATCTCAGCAGCTTTTCGCTCGCTACTTCCGTAGCTGTGGGCATCGTGCCCTTTTTAGAAAAGGATTCCGTTCCTCTCCTAAAAATACCGATTCGAGGGAGCGCGAAGCGGGACGAGCACTCATAAATACAGAGAGTTGCCACTTGGGTTTGAAGGTCCGACACCTAAGGAACCAAATTTGAAACGCTCGCTACGCTGTTTAATTTGAAAAAGTGAAGGCACCAGTCCGTCGTAACCATATCTAGATTTGGGAGCCAGGTTACGAGAGGGAAAGGGTTTTATGGCACCCCTTTCGCCCAATCCAAAGATCGGTCTCTACTGAGGCATTTACGAAAATATTTGTTTTCGATTCTATTTGATTAATGGGGATTAAAGCCGTAACACGATTCGCAGGATGTGATTGATAGCATGGATGCAAAAATAGTTAGTATAGGATGAGAACAGACTCCTGTGGGAGTTTAAACAGACTGGGAGGCCCTTGTTTTGGAGTGATGTGCACAGGAAGAAACCAGCATGCACTGAACAGCTCACTGCATGCTGTTCACTCCTGTGCGCACAACTCTAAGACACGCGCGCGCCAGTGATCTCTAACCCACAGCTCTTATTCTCAAACCTTCTGGGCTCTGGAAGGACTAATGCACACCCAGGATAAACCAAGCAGTTTATAGGCAGTTATTATATAGTTCTAAGCAGTTTTAAAGGCTGAAAGAGCCCTACAAATTGACAAAACACCCCATAAATAGTGTGGGAACAAAACAAAGATCAAAGACCTAATTACCCGTGCAAGGCCACTCAATGGTCAGAAATAGACTGGCACGCGTGTGTGGCGCAAACTCTGACTCAGAGTTAAACTTAGATGACTTGACTGACACTGTGTCAGACTTAGACTCAAAAGTGTCAATGCAAAATAGACGCAATTTGAAAATGCAACCTTTATAATTACCCTTGGCTTCTTCACAGAGAGGTGGGATCTAGAGGACATCAGGCCCATGCAACAGCACTTCAGCTTCCTTAAGTTCTTTGACCAAACCAACTCGGTGCTCCCATGAACAATGGACTTCAGCTCGTCAGTCTGCTCCTTTATAAGCTCCTCATTACTGTCAATCCATGTGTTGGCAGTGACTCAATTGCCCAACCTACAGCCATCATGTTAATCTCCGGTTCGAACGGGACAGATATGATTGGTTTGGGTTGGCTTTCTAGGATGATATAGTGGCTAGCGTTGAGTATGGTAGAGCTAGGGTTGATTTGAGTCGAGGTGATAGATATCTGACCAACCAGAGGGTCAGAGTTGTGTTGAGGCAAAGAGTTGGAAATGACGTTGGGCTTTGGTGGAACCTGAACCGTGCCATTGTCAATGAGATCTTGTATCTCATGTCGAAGACGATAGCATGCGTCAGTGGGATGGCCAGGCATTTGGTGGAAGGCACAGAAGAAGTGAATCTTTTAACCAGAAGGTAGGACTTTTGGCAGGGAAGTTGGGGTCAAAGTTTTGAGATACCCAGACTTCATGAGTTTTTCCATTACTATGGACAGAAGTGCCTCGAAGACAGAGAAACTCCGAGGTTGGGTTTGGGCCCGGTAGCATTGGGCATTTTGAACCTGATTGACATCGACAATGCGATTGGAGTCGAAAGCCGGAGCGTCGCTCCCACTTGTAGCTGTATTGGAGTAGTTGCTATTACAGAACAGCATGCTACTATTTTTAGAGTAGGGCCATGGCTTCGCTTTCTGTGAGGAGGACTCTTCCCTAGACAGAATTTCACTCTGCAGTGCATCTTCAATGGCCAAACCAGACTTAAAGAAAGTCTCAAAGTTTGCAGATGAACCAACACAAGGTTCTTGGCATAGTCAGGCTGAAGATTGCGCGAGATGATGCAGAGTTGATCCCTCTTGCTCTGGCGATCAGTCATTAATGTGGCTTTGGCTCTCCACCTTTTAACAAATCCGGAAAGGACTCATTTGCTTCCATTTTGGTGGACTCTAACTCATGAGTAGTCATCTTGAGTTGAGAGTTGTAATTGTACTATGCAACAAAGGCAACCCCTATGTCTTCCCAAGTTCTTCTTTTGAAGATGTCAAAAGACAAAAACCATTGAAAGGCGGGCCCAGAGAGAGTCTGTGGGAACAGCTGAGACATAGCCTCACTTCTTACACCTAGGAACTTCATTGCAGCATGGTAGCCAAAAAGATGAGTCTTGGGATCATTGCTCCCGTCGAACTTAACCAAGTCAGGCATCTTGAATTTGTCGGGAAGCCTAGCATTGGGATACAAACAGAGGCAATCCAGGTCAATTCCTCCTACGCTGACGTTCTGGGATTTTGAGACAGCTTCTTCAAGCTTAGCCATCTTGGCCATGTGAGCTGCCATGTCAAGGTCTTGAACAGGCCTAACAGTAGCAAGGTTGGGGTTTGGAGCGAGCACATGAGCCTCTCTAGAGATGGGCTGAACAATGAGACGCCTTACATGGTTTGGATCCTCGACAAAGACAGGGTCTGCATGAACATCCTCATCGTCCTCACCTTCCTCTTCCAGCACTGGAGGAAGACGAGTGTTGATAAGGTCATTTAGACGGGTGATGGAGGCATCAGTCTGAGTGGCCCTCTGCTGTATAGCAGTGATACTATTCTGGAGGTTCATGAGCATGGTTTCCACAGTGAGTGGTTGTGGTTGATCTGTCATGACAGGTTTTTTTGATGAGCCTGAAGAAGAAGTTGATGAAGAAGAAGTTGACGATGGCGAACCTGACTGTAGGGCAGCCAATAATGAACATGGAGAAGCCTCCGTTGCAACAAATAAGGAATCTAGCCTGACAAGCCTTTGAACTGGATTTTGGTGCAGACGTTCTCAAGTAGGTTTGGCTCTTCCTTTTGGTATTCTCTTGTTCAATGCAATGGTTCCAAACTAGACAACAAAGCAATTGAAAGCTCAGTGATGTTCTTGCAGCAAGCTATTTACAAGAATAATGCAATGTACAACTCGTCGTCGGTGTCCTCCTAGACTCTACAACTATAGATGAGTCTGTCTCATGACGTTCGAACACTACCAAAATCCTCGGATCTCTTTTCGAGGGTGTATCATTATTTGAATCGACTAACAAAAAGTGATGTCAAAATAGTCTAAGCCTTTGACTATTCCTTTGTCAAAGTTTTAACTTTGAACTTAGAATAACTTGGTATTGATGGCGTGGCACCTTAACTTTGAATGCCGCGGTGTATAGTGACTTCGCACTTCAACCTGGGTAGTGCCAGTAACATGACATCCACACTTTATTGTTCCTTATTTTCAGTTGAAACTTCAATCGGGAATGATCTAAGGACTTAAAAAGGTTTGTGCTGTGTTTGATTTGTGTTTTGTAAAGTTTTTTGAAAACTAGTAGGGTTAATAAGTGGAGAGAGATAGAGAGAGAAATGTTGAAAGTAGGAGGAATCTAGGGGAATTTTTCAAAAAATTCTTTTCAAAAACCGAAGAGAACAACGCATTAATTTCCCAAAGTTTCGCTAATCTAAGGACTTTGAAAATTGATAACGTGCACCTTTGAGATGCACGACTCTTCATTGGGTCATGGCAGCGTCCTAATAAGTATAAGACAGACTCGAAAGAGAGACAACCTAGAAGCCGCCCTAAACATGCTCCTATGCAAAATGGTATGTATGTACAGTGCATGCGATAAGGAAAACAGTAACACGTAGACATTATATGGGGTTAGATGCAAATAGATCTTACCCTGCAGGCACTTGTCCTAGTTTGGAAAGTTCTAATGCTTTGTATATGCAATTGCTGGTTTTGGGTTGAGGGGGTTCCTCAGACTAAAGCCAAGATATACCTCCCGCTGCCCGCGTAACCGCAGAGCAACAGTCAAACGGTAGAATGACTTATCATCGTCGAAGGTTGTTGGGCATTCGGGGTCCCCGGGCTCCGGTAAACCGTGCCGGGTTGCCAAAACACTCCAATGCGGCTATCCAACATCAATGCAAATGAGATGCTAAATAAATTGATTCATGGAACAGAATCACAAATTCCTATTCAAATTCGGCTCTCTTCAACACTTAGAAGAAACTACACAAGAGAACAATCGAAAAAGCCCCAGTCGGGATGGCCGGATACGAGGTCCTGTTAAATTACCAATCCTTTCTTTAGCAGCGTGAAGCTTGCTATTTTGACAGACTTTTGTGGGATTGTTCTCAAGTATATTAAAATCTAAGTATAGACCAATATTGATTTATATCCCCAGCAGAGTCGCCACTGTGGGCAGCATGCCCTTGTTAGAAAAGGATTCCGTTCCTCTCCTAAAAATGCCGGTTCTAGGGAGCGTGAAGCGGGACAAGCCCTCGTAAATATAGAAAGTCACCACTAGGGTTTGAAGGTCTGACACCCAAGGAACCGAATTCGAAATGCTCGCTGCACTTTTGATTTGAAAAAGTGAAGGCACCAGTCCTTCATAACCATATATAGGTTTGGGAGCCAGGATACAAGAGGGGAAGAGTTTTATGGCACTCCTCTCGCCCAATTCGGAGATCGGTCTCTACTGAGACATTTACGAAAATATTTGTTTGCGATTCTATTTAATTAATCAACTCTTAAGCCAATTAGGGGCAGAGAACATGTAGGGAGGTATTCCCGAACAGATACAATTAGTAGCCTAACACGTGATGTATTGGAGCACGTGGTAAATATAAAAGAACATACTGCCGGGCAGCACGGTGAACGGCGATAAGAGCCAATGACATGAGAAGTCATTTGTCCATGCAGTCTGTTCGGCATAAAAGGACAGGAGACATGTGAAGTCATTTTCTCAGATATAATGATGAGGACCAGTTGCACTTAAGGTCATTGGACCATGTTGTCTGTTCGGCGACGGGAAAGGCAAATAGGAGGAGAAGTCGCCCTAAATCTCTTAAAGCGGCATAAATATTCTAGGAGGATCCCGAGAATATAGGGTTTAGAAAAGACACCCAACGAGAATGGGATGTTCGGTCCTTTATGGAAAAGAGTCCTAAAGAAACTAAGGTAGTGAATTGATAAGGGAACGAGAATCCAAGATACCTTAGGTTTCCTATATGAGATAGGAATCCTAAGGTAATAAGGACGCTTGGGCAGCAAACATCCGTAAATCTATAAATACGAGGTAAATCTAGAGGTAAAGGGTACGCAATATCTAGCATTCATATTACATTCCTACTGATAATTAGGGTTTGTAAACCAGTAGGTGATACTAACTTTGGCATCGGAGGGCCTTTGCTACGAGAAGCAAAGGTGCGCTCACCCCTTGTCTGTTTTGCAGATTAGGGTTCCGACGAAGAACTAGGGTTCCGGTGTAGAGGCACGTGAAGCCGTTTGCAGTTTGGTACGTTCAGAGCTCCAATTGTTTTCATCCCCCTACAATTGGCGCCGTCTGTGGCAAATGAACCAATTTTCCTTGAAAAACAGCCGTGATGGAAGAAGATCCAGCCACGCTGTTTAATCCAAAGAACCAGTTGAGTGGTGGAGGAGATAAATCTCCACCAAGGGCTCCGAAAAAGCCCACTGGTAGATAAGACAAGACAGCCACAGGCTCCACGAGAAGGAGCAAATCCCACCAAAGAGAAGCATCGGTGGAACACTCAAGGAGTGTGCATAATAGTGAGGATCTCCTCGATAAAAAGAGAAAGGAGATCGAGGAATATGCTCGTTTGATTAAGAAACGAGAATACGAGATATAGGAGTTACAACAGGTACGAGAACACCCAGAAGATTCTGGACTCTCTAGGAGGGATTCAAAGAGAAATAAACGGACTCTTGTAGTCCATAAGCAAGCTCCTTCACGAGGAAGAAGGAGCAAAAGCCCTAGTATAAGGCGATACAGGGCCTCTCCACGAAAAAGGAGAGACAAGAGTAAAAGCCGGACTCCAGAGAGACAGAGGGCTTCTTCACGAAAAAGGAGAAGCAGAGACCGAAGTTCTACCCCTGAAGAGGAGGAGACAAGAAAGCATCACCGAGACAGGTACAAGAGACCTGATGCTGATTGGGCCAAGGCTACGGCTCACAAGACAAAAGCATATGAGGATGGGACAGTAACTGCACGTGAAGCAGCAAGAAAAGCCTTAAGCAACATAGCGGCTTCCCCTTTCTCAAAGAGGCTACAAGAGGCTAGGTTGCCGAGCAGAGTGAAGCACGGTACGTTCATACTTTACGAGACAAACACGGACCTTGTAGCTCACATACAACATTACCAGCAAGCCATGTTCATGCATGAGGGGGATGAAGCCATCCTATGCAAGATGTTCCTGTCAAGTCTTGGCAAGGTGGCTCTGTCCTGGTTTCATAAGCTGGCACCACGATCCATACGAGGATGGAGGCAGTTGGCCGAAGAATTCACTGCTCGGTTCTTAACAAGTAGAAAGGCCCCAAAGACGTTTGAGAGTCTGTCCACCATGAAACAAACGGAGGACGAGCCGATCAGAGATTATGCCAAGAAGTACTGGGAAACCTTCAATGAGATTGAAAACTGCAGTGAAGAGTATGCCATAGCAACTTTCAAGACGGGTTTACCTGTTCGGGGGGAACTGCGTCGCTCGTTGAACAAACATCCGGTAGCCACGTTGGCTAAATTGATGGAAAGAATAGAGCAGCACGCCAGAATGGAGGATGACATACTCCGCGAGGATGGAAGGATCATGGCCGAGCAGCCAAAGGTACCTGCCAGAAAAGTGGACAAGCCAGAACCCAAGACTTATAGAGAGAGGAAAGAGTATGGGCAGGCTAAGAAAGAGCCATATAAGGATAAGCCAGCCCCTGACCCCAAGTCTTTCTTCTCTGTCACAACGGTTTGGAAGGAGCCAATCTATAGGATTCTTTATCGAATAAAGAATCAGCCATACTTTAAGTGGCCCCCAAGTTTAGGCGGAGATAAAGATGCGAAACGTGCTACGAATCAGCATTGCAGCTACCACAGAGATTGGGGCCATATGACCGAGGATTGTGAGATGTATAAAAGACACCTCGACGATTTGGTTTCCAAGGGCTATCTTAAGGAGTTTATTCAAGAAGACCCAAAGGAAAAAGGGAAGGCCATGGAATTGGATTACGAGCAGAATCCTAAAGGGGTAATCCATATGATACATCGGTTGGCCGCACCTTATACGAGAAATGAGGTGAGGCTACTGCAAAGGCAGGTTAAGCACAACCAGCATGTGATGCGGTTAGGAAATAAGAGAGGTCGAGAGAGTGGTGTATGCAATGAGAGCATAGCATTCACGGATGATGATTTGAGAGAAGTCCAAGTACCTCACAATGATGCTTTGGTCATAACCCTACGAGTTGGGGAGTATGACATCGAAAGGATTCTGGTGTATTCAAGAAGCTGTACAGAGGTGATGTACTACGATGCATTCAAGAAGTTGGGGCTGGCCCAAACAGATTTGGAGCAATCCACAACACCCCTGATTGGGTTTGGTGCAGGAGCAGTCTGGCCCCTCGGTAAAGTAACCCTCCCTGTTCGGGCAGGAACAATTGTATTGAAGACAGATTTTCTTGTCGTAGATGTTCCTTCTTCCTATAACGCGATTATAGGCAGGACCTGGTTACACAAGATCAGGGCTGTCTCCTCAACTTACCACCAGATGGTAAAATTCCCAGGGTCCAATGGGATCAAAGTAATTAGGGGCAATCAGAAAGTAGCCCAACAGTGTCTGATTTCCATTGTCAAGAAAGCTCCAAAGGCCCACCACGTTCACACACTGGAAGTGCCAGATCAACCAACTATCGAAGATGTTGGGAGGAGTCCGGCGGAAAAGGTGGTCGAAGGCCTGGAGAAAATTCAGATCAACAAGAATGATCCTGAAAGATATTTTCTAATTGGGGAGTCACTGCCGGCAGACGAAAGGGCCGAATTGATTGGATTCCTGATGGAACATATCGACGTATTTGCATGGGTCCCAGAAGAGATGCTCGGAGTTGATGCAAATGTGATTTGTCATCATTTAAATGTTGACCCCCAGCACAAGCCAATCATTCAGAAAAAACGAAGGGCAGCCGTGCAGCATGTGGATGCTGTAATTGAGGAAGTTGATCGTTTGCTGGAGGCTAGGGCTATACGAGAGGTTTACTATCCTGAATGGCTATCCAACACAGTTGTGGTAAAGAAAAAGAATGGAAAGTGGCGAGTCTTTGTAGATTTCACAAACCTCAACAAAGCGTGTCCAAAAGACAGTTTTCCTCTCCCAAGGATAGACCAGCTGGTTGATGCAACCGCTGGATATGAGCGAATGAGTTTCCTCGACGCATATCGAGGATATCATCAAATTGCTATGTTTGGACCTGACCAGGAGAAGACTTCCTTTATCACACCACGAGGGTTGTATTGCTACAGCGTCATGCCGTTTGGGCTTAGGAACGCTGGGGCAACCTACCAGAGACTCGCAACCATCATGTTCAAGAAGTTGCTTGGCAAGTCTATGGAGGTTTACATAGATGATATGGTGGTAAAGAGTCAAGATAAACAGGGACACATAGCAGACTTAAAGGAGACTTTCGAGATCTTGAGAAAGTACAAATTGAAACTCAACGCCTCAAAGTGTGCGTTTGGAGTTGGTTCTGGGAAGTTCCTAGGCCACTTAGTAACTATGAGGGGGATTGAGGCCAACCCAGACCAGATTGCAGCTCTGCAGAAGCTGCAAAGTCCCAAGACTACGAAGGAAGTCCAACGGTTGACTGGAATGGCTGCAGCACTGAACAGATTCATAAGCAGGTCAAGTGACAAGTGCAGACCCTTTTTTCAGTTATTGAAAAAAAGGGAGGAATTCGAATGGGGAGCAGAGTGTGAACAGGCCTTCCAGGACCTGAAGAAGTACCTGGTTGAGCCTCCTCTTTTGTCAACTCCACAGCAAGGTGAGTCTTTAGTTTTGTACTTAGCTGTTTCTGAACATGCTGTTAGTGCAGTCCTGTTAAGGGATTTGGGAACCGAGCAAATCCCAATTTATTATGTTAGCAAGACATTGCTGGATGCAGAGACGAGATATCTGCCCCTAGAAAAGCTTGTCTTGGGACTTAGAATGGCCACGAGGAAATTGCCACACTACTTTCAAAGCCACAGGGTTGTGGTTTACACTGAGTTCCCGTTGAAATCGCTGCTACGAAAAGCAGATTTTTCAGGAAGGATCTCAACATGGTCTGTTGAGTTAAGCCAGTATGACATTGATTATCAGCCACGTACGGCAATTAAAGGCCAAGTATTGGCAGATTTTGTGGCGGAGTTTTCCCCCACGGTAGCACCCCTGCCTCCTACGAGAAAGGAGCAAGCATCCAAGCCAACACCCATGAAGAATCAGCTGTCAGCCGAACAGGATCCCATGGAATGGAAATTATTCGTTGACGGATCAGCATGTAATACTGGTTCAGGAATTGGGGTGGTGATATTTCCTCCAGGAGGTGTAATGATCGAGCTGTCTGTTCGGCTAGGTTTCAGTGCATCAAATAATGTGGCAGAGTACGAGGCACTTTTAGCCGGATTGAGAAGTGCAAAGACCTTAAAGGAAAAACGAGTCAGGGTGCACTGTGATTCACAGCTCGTAGTTAACCAACTGTCTGGCGAATATCAGGCCCGGAATGAAAAGATGGCAGCATATGTGGAAGCAGCCAAAGATTTACTTGATACCTTCGACAGGGTTCATATTGAACAGATAAGTTCTGGACAAAATGCCCATGCCGATTCTCTGGCATGGTTGGCAGCAGCCGTTCCAACTGAACTCAAGTGAAGGTGGCAGTTGAGTATCTGACAGAGCCAAGCATTGGAAGGAGTATTGAATTGGTCTTGGATGTGAACCAGGGACCTAGTTGGATGGATCCAATTGTGGAGTTTCTACGAGATGAAATACTCCCCGTTGATAAAAAGGAAGCTCATAAGATCAAAACCAAGTCCGCAAGGTTTTGGCTGTCCCCAGAAGGGAAACTTTACAGAAAATCCTTCACAGGACCGTATTTACTTTGTGTGCACCTCGAGATGGTGCAAAATTTTCTTCACGAAATCCACGAGGGAACGTGTGGAAGTCATGCTGGAGGCAGATCCATTGCCCACCGAGCAATTACCCAAGGCTATTGGTGGCCACATATGCAGGAAGATGCCAAGGTGTATGTCAAAATTTGTGAGAAATGTCAGAAGTTCTCACCAATGATTCGAACACCAGCCGAAGACCTGGTGCCTTTGACAAGCCCTTGGCCGTTTGCCCAGTGGGGAATGGACATCGTGGGTCCCCTCCACAAAGCAACTGGGAACCGAAAATTCCTGTTAGTTGCAACAGATTATTTTACCAAGTGGATAGAGGCAGAACCACTGGCTAAAATCACAGAACCCATGATAGAAAGGTTCGTGTGGAAAAACATTATTACTCGATTTGGGGTCCCCTATTCTTTGATTACAGATAACGGGTCCCAGTTCCAGAAGAAATTCAAGTCTTTTTATGCCCAATATGGAATACGAAACTACTATTCGACCCCAGCTTACCCTCAGAGTAATGGGCAGGCAGAGGCGTGAAATAAGACTATTCTTGATGGGATTAAGAAAAGACTGGACAAAGCAAAAGGGAAGTGGCCTGATGAATTACCACTGGTGTTGTGGGCTCACCGAACAACGCCAAGAAGGTCTACGGGAGAGACCCCCTATTCGTTGGCATACGGGACAGAGGCTGTAATTCCTTTGGAGGTTGGTCTCCCACCCAATAGAACTGCGTTGGTCGAAAGTGGGGGCAATGACAGGGCCCTCGAAATCGAGCTTGATCTCGCCGAGGAGAGAAGAGAAAAGGCCCTGGTGCATCTAGCTTCTTACCAGGAACAGTTGATGAAAAGCTATAACAAGCATGTACACCCTCGAGAGTTTGGTGTTGGGGACCTTGTACTACGAAAGGTGCTCGGCAACACCAAGGTGGCCAACGAAGGCAAGCTAGGGGCCAATTGGGAAGGCCCATATCGAGTAACTGAGATTGTGGGCATAGGGGCCTACAGATTGGCTGATCTGGACGGCAATCCAATTCCGAGGCCATGGAATGTCCATAATCTGAGAAAATTCTTTGTTTAGAAGAATCAAGTTTTATTTTAGATTGCACTATGTGATTGTGTGGGAGCTACGAACAAAGCTCCTTTGTTTCTTATTTTCTGGTAACAAGGGGTACAAATAATGCCCCATTGAGTTCAAGTTTATGAATAAAGTTTTTTCTTTTCACGTATACCCAATTTTTCGAAGTTTTAGTTGTCGAAATATGGAATATGAAACTTGGAGATTTGCTTTATCTTCCTTTTTTTCATATTGGGGAGCACGGGATTGGCACGAATGCCAAACATGAGATATTTGAAAGTACGAGATACTTAAAATCCGAACAGCTTGCAACAGGGTACGAGATACTCAAAAGAACGAAACTCTTACCAAAATTCTAAGTACGAATATACTTAGTAGAGTCCAAGTACGAAATGCTTGGACAATAGACATAACGAGATATGTATGATTTTATCTAAGAACGAGAGTACGAGATACTCAAAGTACGAAATACTTACAAAATTCTAAGTACGAAATACTCGGGCAACAGACACAACGAAGTATGTCTAAAAACAAAATTAAGTATGTAAGACTTATGAGTATGAGTAAAACTCAAATATTGCATACGAACAAATGCAGTCTGTTCGGATATAATCATTAGAGTAAATGATTGTGGTAAAAATTTAGGTACGAGATATCTAAGGTACGAGAAACCTACAAAAACCTAGGGACGAACATGCCTAGTCGAATCTCAGTATAAACAGATCATAGGTTCACATACAAGATGCTTATAGCCCAAGTATGAAACACTTGGTTTGGAAACATAACGAGTGTATATCAGCAACTGAGTCCAGGCATGAGATGCTATCAAATCATAAGTACGAAACACTTATAGATAAAGGCACATGTTAGCCGCTGGAACGAAAAACCAAAAACAAGTGTTTAGCAAAAGCAAAATATCCCAAAGAACTGAGCAAAATCATATGTTTAATGCCACGCAGGGCTGGACAAAACTACGGTCGCATAGGACCTGCAAATTGTTCTAAGAGAAAGGACTGATATTCATGCTTACCAACTTTAGTCCAATTCTTGGACCTCAGGAGCCAGCTGATCTGAAGCCTTCGTGCCAGGCTCTGTTGGGATACCATCGCCGCCATTATTTCCTTCCTCCACGATGGGGTCGTTTGTCGATTCCCGAGCAGGTGACCCTATAGCAGTAGTCCCCAGAACGTCAGCAGGTATATCCTCTTCTGCATCAGCAAAATCTTCGATCTGTTGATCGATGTCATCCTCTGGGGTTCCCTGAGGATCATCCACAACTTGAGCTTGTTTGCTTGGCAAGTCATTGTCCTCCCACAGGGGGGAATCTTCAGCAACCCCTACCTTGGTCAAGCATGTCTCCCAGCATGCTACCCATATCTGATCCTGAACGGCAGGCATCTACTCGACATAACTTGCAGTAGTGGCATCAAAACCCTTCTGGTATCCGTCGTCATAGGCTGCCTTCTTGGCGCTGTCGATTTCGGATAGAGCCTGGTTAAGGTTCTCCTCAGTTGTGTCCAGCTTGGCTTTGGTATTATCTGCTTCCAGTTTGGCTTTATCTCTTTCTCTCTCCAGCCTTGTTACAGTCTGCAGTAGCCTAGTATTATCCCTCATGAGCCTGTTGCGCTCAGCTTCGGTTTCTTGCATCTTCTGCCCCATCGTCACCATTTTTTGAATGAACTAAGAAAATCCAAGTATAAGGAGCAGTGTTACGAATAAAACAAAAAGGATCGCTTGGATAAAGTAAACAAAGGGCTTTACCTTTATTCCACTGACGAGCCCAGTGGAAACAAGCCGATCAGCTGTTGCTCCAGCTTCCTTCTGCATATCCACTGGGAGCAACAGCCCCTGTGCAAGTGCGGCTGCCGTCTCCGAGGAGCTGGCTGTGTCCCCAATATGCACGGGACGATCCCCCCTCATGAAAGGGCTCGGAGCCCATGTTTGAGGAAGCACCTGGCGAGGAGGTGACTGGGTTTGGTTGTTTTCCGTATCAACTGGTACATCGGAGGAAGTAGGGCCTTCAGTTCTAGGACGCTTGTCCTAGTGAGCATCCCCAATCTCAAAAGAGCTATCGCGCAGGGACGAGGACGATCGTGTTGATCTCCCTCTTGTACGACGAGACTGGGGAGGGGTGACACCAGTTGATGCCACCCTACTAGCGGCACCACGACCCCGTGTGGACACATTCAAAAGTGTGCTGAGATCAATAGGTTGTCGAGTCATCGTACCTGGGTTTGTAGGAGATTGGGAGTATCCTGAAGACGATGATTGACTTGTGACACATAGGGGGATGGCTTGCTGAGAATGATGTTCGGCGATGTTTCGCCTTCGCTCCGATCTTCTGAGCACTACACGCGTCTGGGGGACGCCTTCAGGAACCTGAATTTTACCTGACTACCCGGCAAGAGTAACTCCTGCCTGCAGTCTCGAACCCCGCGGCTGGGGAGCAGTTGAGGTGGAAGCAACGCTTGTGCTCGGATGGGCAAGTCTTCTATCAATGACTCCTCTATAGGCGGGATCGTATCCCAGCAGCACGTCAGCGTTACGACCCCGACCAGCTGTTCGGGTACCCGGTTCACCTGTATACTTTAAGATTTTGTTAATTTCTTCTGTGCGGATGTAACTCGGCTCTCTACGGGGGCGTCTATTGGCATTATCCGCTGTAACGAAGAAAGCACTTATACGAATTAGAAGCATGAAAAGGTTTTTGACAAAACAGTAAACGAGAATTACGAAAGAAAATTAGGAGCATACGTGGGTAACCCCATATGTGGGGGCAATGCAAGCCCCACCACTTGGCCGTCTTCCCCTATTGGCTCGAAGGCTCCAGTCACGTAGAGGAAGTCGATCTCATGGTCGCGAGCGGAATCTGGCAGGTTTAGCACGAGACGCTTGTCTACCCTCCTAACTTTGAAGTAATACGTGTTGTACTCAGGGTTTAATACTATGCTGTACCACCATTGGATGTCCCAGATTCCTAGTTGGGTCCCCAGAATCCTATTTAGAGCTATGATCCCCATTACCAACCTAAAAACGTTGGTTGAAACTTGCATGGGGGTGAGGCGGTACCAGTTCAGAATCTGGCGGAGTAATGGATGAAGGGGAAAACGGACTCCGCCCTCAACGATTGCTACAATGGGGATGCACATCCTGTCCCATGAGCCACCATTCCTGTCCGCCCCCAATGGGGCGAGTTCGAGCCCCACATTGTCAGGGATAGCGTACTCTGCCCTAAAAGCCGCCATGGCTGTAGGATTCTCACAAAGTTTTCTAAACTTACTGGGTTTGGGAATATTTTCGTTCCCATCCGCCATGGCTATTCTAAAGAGCTCTACGAGTTCCTAGAAACAAAACCCTAACGGTAGGTAAGTCTGAGGACGAAAAACCTCAGAAACCAAATGAGGAAAAGGGAAAGTGAGATTCTTACGAAACTATTGCAGCTGTTGCTCGAGATGCGATCGAGTTGCAGGCGGCGGCAATGGCGGTTGCACCTCTCGTCTGATTTTTGAAAAGATGGGAGAGAGGGTCTGAGTTTTGGTAAAAAGGCCAAAACCCCCTTTTTTGAGAATTTAAAACAAAACTGACAGAGTTGAAACGTCACCTCTTACGCCGTTACAAGAAAAGTAACGGAAAGAAAGGATATCGTTCTGACGCTGTTTCAAGAAACGTCAGTTCAGAATTAATGAAGGGCACACGAAACGTGCCACGTGGAGTTATACCCCGAAACGGTATAATGACTAAGTCGCCAAAGGGCATCAATGTTATAGAAAGTTACGACTCCCCGAGGTTTAAACCAATGTTAGTTTTTGAAAAGCTTTACCCATTGCCCCTGAACAGTGACAATCGAGTAAAGCTGGGGAGCGATTGTAGGGAGGTATTCCCGAACAGATACAATTAGTAGCCGAACACGTGATGTATTGGAGCACATGGTAAATATAAAAGAACATACTGCCGGGCAGCACGGTGAACGGCGATAAGGGCCAATGACATGAGAAGTCATTTGTCCATGCAGTCTGTTCGGCATAAAAGGACAGGAGACATGTGAAGTCATTTGCCCAGATATAATGATGAGGACCAGTTGCACTTAAGGTCATTGGACCATGTTGTCTGTTCGGCGACGGGAAAGGCAAATAGGAGGAGAAGTCGCCCTAAATCTCTTAAAGCGGCATAAATATTCTAGGAGGATCCCGAGAATATAGGATTTAGAAAAGACACCCAACGAGAATGGGATGTTCGGTCCTTTATGGAAAAGAGTCCTAAAGAAACTAAGGTAGTGAATTGATAAGGGAACGAGAATCCAAGATACCTTAGGTTTCCTATATGAGATAGGAATCCTAAGGTAATAAGGACGCTTGGGCAGCAAACATCCGTAAATCTATAAATACGAGGTAAATCTAGAGGTAAAGGGTACGCAATATCTAGCATTCGTATTACATTCCTACTGATAATTAGGGTTTGTAAACCAGTAGGTGATACTAACTTTGGCATCGGAGGGCCTTTGCTACGAGAAGCAAAGGTGCGCTCATCCCTTGTCTGTTTTGCAGATTAGGGTCCGACGAAGAACTAGGGTTCCGATGTAGAGGCACGTGAAGCCGTTTGCAGTTTGGTACGTTCAGAGCACCAATTGTTTTCATCCCCCTACAGAACAGTTTAATGGGATTAAAGCAGTAACACGATTTGCAGAATGTGACTGATAGCATGGATGCAAAAACAGTTAGTATAGGATGAGAACAAACTCTTGTGGGAGTTTAAATAGACTGGGAGGCCCTTGTTTTGGAATGATGTGCGTAGGAAGAAACCAGCATGCACTGAACAAGTCACTGCATGCTGTCACTCCTGCGCGCGCAACTCTACTACACGCGCGCGCTTGTGAGCTCAAACCCATAGCTCTTATTCTCAAACCTTCTAGGCTCTGGAAGGACCAGTGCACACCCAGGACAAACTAAGCAGTTTATAGGCAGTTGCTATACAGTTCTAAGCAGTTTTAAAGGCTGAAAGAGCCCTACAAATTGACAAAACACCCCATAAACAGTGTGGGGGCAAAACAAAGATCAAAGACCTAATTACCCGTGCAAGGCCACTCACTAGTTAGAAATAGACTGGCGCGCGAGCATCGTGCCTTGGCTCGCGCTTGTCTAAGCCATTTAACCAGTGTTTGATTTACATGTTTCGGGGTTCAGAGACAAGTCCAGAATGATCCCAGGGGTACTCCACAATAGCAGAAATGTAAATTGAAATACAGCTAACAGTTTTACCTAAGTAAAGCAGTAAACCGATTTTTAACATGCTTACAAAGTGATATATATACAAAATACAACATAAAAATAGTAGGACACCAATCCCCATGCAGTCCTGCGCCGTATGGGGCTCTGGCGTGTGCTCATTGCGCCCCGACGCGTGAGTACATGAGACCGACACGCGTTGGTTCCTACCATGATGGTTTTTGAAACCTTGCCAGCTTTAGAACCAAGACTGGTATTGATTACCAGCCTTGGCCCTGCCAGCCCCCCTCAGGGATCAGAACATAGAGCAGAATAAAAGGTAAGCTATACCTTTAGTTTTTGAGTTTTGAAAGGTGTTTGAGCTTTGAGTTGGGGCTGAGGTTGTTTGTGTTGTTTTGAGTAATAGAGGAGAAAGAACAAGCTATGCTCTTGGATGCTTAGGGTGTAACCCTTTCACAAATCTTGAACCCTTTGAAAAATAAACAAAGGGGGCTATATATCGGAGGAGATGGAGGTGAATCTGATTGGTGCAAGGAGAGGAGCTCAGCCAGTCCACGAGGCTGGCTGGGGGTTGCTTGGTGGCTAAGCTTCCCAGCTGATAAAGGTGATGGGGACAGTTTTGGTTCGGCGTGCGCTGGAGTCAGTCTGGCACGCGTGGGTTGCGCCCTGGCGCTTGTGGGTCAACGGTCAAGCTTTGATTGTTGAGCACACCTGGCAGCTTGACCCGTGCACGCGGGTTTAAGATCAGCGCGCGAGTCAAAATGACACACATGTTGGTCAAAGGCCAAGCTTTGACTATTGACCAACACCTGTCAATTTGACCCACGCACGCTGGTTCTCAACCAAACGCGTGCCAGTAAGGTTTTTGGCTTTTTGAAGTGGCTTAGGATTGGGCTAGGTTCAAGGGTTTTTCAAACACTCAAAGCTCAAATACTTATCATTCCCGGGGTGTTCATTATTGGGGAACTAAATACCGTAAGTAAACTAATCTAGAAGCCCAGATTGGGGTGTCTATAGCAGCTCAACCACTATCTCAGCCGCTCTACGCCCATTACTCAACGGCTCTACGCCCATTATCCCAATAGGCTCTACGCTGTAACATCAACAAGATATCATCTATTCTCAAGCTCTATGCTTGAATGCTCAAAATCCAACATTTTGAATGCTCGAAGCTCTTCGAATGCCCAACCACTGTGTACTTGATGCTCAAGTTCTATACTTGAATGCTCAAGCTCTACGCTTGAATGCCCAACCACTGCATATTGGATGCTCAAAACCTGTATTTTGAATACTTAGATTCAACCGTCCGAATGTTCGAGCTCTATGCTCTGAATGCTCAAGTCCAGAACTTGAAAGAAGCTCTATGCTTAAATCAAACACACACGCATGGGTCCGTGCACATAAGCATCAATTACATCACCATTATCACATCGAGTCAGCATCACCATTATCATATCTATTTACATCTAACCATCACCATCACATATACATATTCTGCATCTCTCTCATGAAACAGGTCAATCCTACAATCAACCGGCTCTACTCCTCGATTTTAATGATCAGTCTAGTACCTCGATCCTTTGGCTCTACACCAAAATATTTATGGGAAAGCTCCGTGTACAGACCTTCAGAATGCAACCGGCTCTACACCTCGATTCACCTCAAAGCTCTAAGCTTCGACTTCTCAGGCTCTCACCTTATCATCAATACCAGCTCCGCGCCTTGGTTCAATCAAGCTCAAAGCTCCAACCCTTCAGGCTCTCGCCTCAGGACTGCAATCGGCTCCGTGCCTCGGTTCTCTCATCTCAACGCTCCGTGCTCCAGTTACTGGCCTCGTGCCCCCCATATCTCAAATACCGGTGTCCAATTCATCCTTAACAGATTGTTTGGATTCTACCCAATTACATATGTTCCATCAAGCTTATTTGCAAGGATAAGCTACTCTTCGGAGCTCCCTTTAGTCAAAGTAAGGATGATCATGAAAAGCAATTGACTCACCCACTGTGTATTGATCTACCCCAAAATACTAAGGACACTCTCCGCAAAAATTTTCCCGACAGCTCCGCGCTCCTACAACTATTCTCGGCCAAAAATCCTGGCGTTGCCCAGATACATCACATTATGGCTTTCTAAGCCCGAAGGTACGTCTTCTATTTCTAACTTTCCAAACTTTTTATTTTTCTTTATTGCCTCCGAACTACGGTTGATCTGAATTTCCCCTGTGGAATACGTAGGCAGCATCCCGGCCCGACCACAACTAAAACCATTTTTTAAAAACCCTTTGGAATAGTGGTTGGACCAAATTGAGTTGCTTTTATAGCTTTGACTCTTACATAAACATATCTCGCGATCCATCTAAGTTCAGTCAAAGAGGGCATCTGTAGACACCCCAATTTGGCCTAACGATTATTTCAAGTCCCACCTTGGGGACCATCCCGATGATGATATGGATATAGTGATTGCTGATTGACTTCTTGTAAACCTTAGGACTTATGGTGAGAACTTCTAGCCACTTAGAGGACCCAATCCAGAATCAAATAGCCTTTCAGACAGAAATACAGTATTCTAGGAAAATCTATCTTTCGGCTATAACATTGATCTCACGGCCTCAACATCAATTCTTCACCCGTGAAACTTGTTGCTTGAAAATCTCCCTAAGAGATTGATCTTTAAGCTGCCAGGTCTATCCTCCGGTAGCTTAATCATTTATTCGGCCGCCAGATCATCTATTTTCGAGATTCTGGAATGTTCTATCATACGTTTGATTCGATCATCAAAACCTTAGCAGCCAAGTCTCGATGCGTTCGGGTTACATTAGAGGATTACCATGAGGAGTTCGTGCTGCCTTATAACTCCAATTCAATAGTTCAATTTTGATTGATTGAGGTGTGTCATCCCTATGCCTATATAAAGGAACCCTTGGGTTCTGAAATATATATATATATATATATATATATATATATATATATATATACACACACACACACACACACACACACACACACACATTCAATCACCCCCAAAAGGTGACAAAATTCTGCACACATACTCCCTCAAATCCCCTCTGCAAAAGCCCCAATCTTCTGAAGGTAGCCGCTAATCCGACGATCACACCCAGAAGTCCAAACCTTAACCCTAGGGTTTCAAGAAGCAATCAGTCAATCCCATTCAATCCAAAGCAATCAAGCCACTGAGGGATCAAGGTGGTGAGGCCTAGGGGCCCCTGGTTCAATTTATTTTCCGTTTTTATGCTTAATTGTAGCTTTCTAATCTTCTGTTAGTCGTAAAGTCTGGTGTGAGGAAGAACATCAACTGGGTCTTCGATCCATCGACTGGTATATCAAACCAGGAGGATCTCTCAGCCGTGACATCCATTCACTGGCCGCAAAATCCACCTCCCTTGGACAGTTTGTTTTATCTGCTTTCTGATGCATGTTTTTCTTATTGTACTGGCTCACCATTAACTGTTTAAAGGCTAACAAACAGACTATGTGTTGGAATTAAATAGTGCACGTATTAATCTTATGTCAAACAACTATGGGCTAGTCTCACGACTGGGCAAAGAGTGGTGCTGATCAATCTGTATGGCGATGCCCCATTTCGAAAGGTGTCTACAGTTTTTGGCGACTCTGCTAGGGACTTGAGAGCCATAACCAGAAAGTTCAACATAAGTCTAATACATGCTTTATCTAATTCTTCTATCATTTGCATCGAGCGGGCAACCTCATTGAGTTCACCTAATATCCTGGCATGTCACGGGCTATGTTAGGAGTTCCAGCAAACTCCACAATCACTTGTACCTAGTGGTATATCAAAAAAGGAATCATCCGAATATTGCCTATGATGGGCTGGTGAAAGGACTGGTGCCCTTTTGCCTAGAACCGCCTTTTTAGGTTTTTGATCTAGCGAGCTTTTGACTTTTTGCCTATTTATTTTTGCCTAGACCACCTCCTTAGGTTTTCGGTCTAGCTGGCTGCTCTAACTTTTGCTTGAAACTGCCCACCCTTGTGGTTTTCGGTCCACTGAGCATCTCTTAGGGATAGTAACACTTAAGTTGATCCAGATTGACTATGGTGAAGAATTTGTTGCCGTCGAGGTCAATGATCTTTGCAGCACCCTCAGATAGGATGGTCTTGATAATGTAATGCCCAGAACGCTTTGGTCGGAACTTCCTGCGAGGATCAAACACCTGAGCCCAGATCTCCTTTGTGACCATATCCCCTTTTACCAAGTCCCTATACTTCACTTTCTTATTGAATGTGCGTGCAATTCTTCTTTGATACCCTTGAACATTATACAAAACACGGAGCCTTTTCTCATCAAATAGCATCAGTTCGACAAACCTCCCGCTTAGTAACTCAAATTTCGTGAGTCCACATTCTGCCATGACCCTCAATGATGGTACCTCAAGCTCGATGGGGAGTACTAGCTCCATCTCATAGACTAGGGAATAAGGAGTTGCACCAGCTGAAGTTCAGATCGACGTTTGGCACACCCAAAGTGCTAGAGGTAGTTGCTCGTGCCAGTCCCTTGCAGACTCAGCGGTCTTTTTAATAATCTCCTCGACGTTGTTGTTCACAACCTAGACTGAATCTTGAATTCCTCGAAGAGTTCCAAAACCCTGCCTTTGGAATGAGTCTCATTATCTGACACAAATGCCTGTGGGACACCATACCAATAGATGATGTTCTTTCGAATGAATTGAGTGACTTGAACCGTTGTCAGGGTTTTGTAAGATTATGCTTTTACCCACTTGGTGAAGTAGTCTATTGCCATTAGTATGAACTTATGGTCGTTTGAAGTGGAAGGTCTAACCATGCCGATGACATCGATGGCCCAAATAGAAAAGGGCCAAGGCGAAGTCATGTCATACATATTGGATGGAGGAAGATGCTACAGGTTAGCATGGATTTGACACTTGTGACACCCTACCTTAGGATCTTCCTAGCTAGCATGATACCACTCATGTGAGGACCGCAGACTCCTTCGTGAATCTCCTCCATTTTTTAGGATGAAATCTATTTAAGCTGAGCGCGAACCGAGATGCGTGCGGGTCAGACTTTTTAGGGTTTCGGTCCATTGTATGCTTATAGTATAAAAGCAAAACTAGGGCAGCCTCCTTTTGTAACTCTGACATATTTTACATCATAGTGAAACACCCCAGCACCCTGTGGATATACGATTGAGTTTATCGCTCAAGTCAGAACCACGTAAAAATCTCTGTGTCTCTCTTCTCTCTGTTTGTGATTGTTTTCTCTTCATTGGTTTGTTCTTCGATTGTGTGTGTGTTGATCATGGGTTTGCAAGTTCAAATCCCCAACAACTAGTATCAGAGCTCTGGGTTAGGAGATCTAGGGTTTCACACAATGGCAGAAGACAAAGTCAAGATCGAGAAGTTCATTGGTACGAACTATGCTTTTTAGAAGATGCAGATGGAGGATATCCTGTATCAAAAGGATCTATATCATCTGATCAGCGGCGTTAAGCCAGAAAGCATAAAACAAGCAGATTGGGATATTTTAGATCGCAAAGCTTTGGAGACTATGCGATTAACCCTCGTGCCATCGGTCGCGTCAAATATTGCCAAAGAAAAAACTACAACAGATTTGTTCAAAGCCTTAGAAAAGATGTACGAAAAGCCTTCAGTGGTGAATAAGGTATATCTTACGAAAAAGTTGTTTAACCTAAAGATGTCTGAAAATTCTAATGTTGCTGAACATGTCAACGAATTTAATACGGTCACGAATCAGCTAGAATCCGTGGGTATTAATTTCGATGATGAAATTAGAGCTCTTGTTTTACTATCAAGTTTGTCAGAAAGTTGGAATGGACTTGTCGTGGTAGTAAGCAATTCTTTCGGGTCTGAAAAGATAAAACAGGAGGATGTTGCTGGTTTGATATTAGACGAAGAAGCTTGGAGGAGGGTATCGGGTGAGGATACTGCTTCGGGTTCAGCATTGAGTACAGAGGATAGGGGCAGGTCTGCGAATAGGGGAAACAACAAGAACAAAAACAAGGGCAGAGCGGCTTCAAAGAACAAGGGCCATAATAAATCTCGAGGAGGAGATACGAAGACTGAGGAGTGCTTCAACTGTGGTCAGAAGGGGCACTGGAGGCGAGATTGTAAGGCACCAGCAAAGCAGCAGAACGGGAAAAATCAAGGGGGTTAGAACACTACCTATGTATCTAATGAGTCTGATAATGATTGCTTGATTTGTTCGCTGGATTCTCGCAGTGAGTCTTGGATTGTAGACTCTGGAGCTTCATTCCATGCTACTTCATGCATGGACATGTTACAAAATGATGTGCAAGGAAATTTCGGCAAAGTGTATTTGGGCGATGATGAAGCTTGTAACATAGTTAGGAAAGGAGATGTATAGATTACTCAGACAGACGGGACAATTTTGAAATTAAAGAATGTTAGACATGTGCCTAGTCTAACACAGAATCTTATTTTAGTGGGTCAATTGTCAGAGGGTGGAGTTGTTACATCATTTACTTCAGACGCATGGAAGATGAGTAAGGGGGCCTTGACTCTTGCTCGTGGTAAGAAAGACGGAACCCTCGATGTATCTACAAGTACATATAGTAGCTTCGCAGTGGCAGCAAAAGGGGTTGATTGAACTATGTGGCATCGTAGGCTGGGTCACATGAGCGAAAAGGGGATGAAAGTAATGTTGTCAAAAGGAAAGTTACTGGGTTGTAAGTCGCTGGACTTGGAGTTCTGTGAGAACTGTGTTCTTGGGAAACAGAGAAAAGTCAGCTTTGCGAAGGTGGCTAGGACCCTGAAAACAGAGAAGCTGGAACTTATGCACACCGGCGTGTGGGGCCCTTCTAAGGTAACCTCTCGTGGTGGTGCTAATTATTTTGTTACTTTCAATGATGATGCTACTAGAAAATTGTGGGTTTATTTTCTTAAACATAAGTCTGATGTGTTTAGTGTCTTTAAGAATTGGAGAGCATTAGTTGAGAACGAAATAGGAAAGAAATTGAAGTGTCTAAAATCAGATAACGGTGGTGAGTATTGTAGCGATGAGTTTGAGGCTCATTGCGCTGCAGAAGGGATTCGTAGGATTAAAACGGTCCCAAGAAAGCCAAGGTAGAACGGAGTTATTGGGCACATGAATAGGACGATCCTAGAGTGTGCAAGGAGCATGAGGTTACATGTTGGTTTGCCTAAACAATTCTGGGCTCATGCAGTAGATACGGCCGTGTACTTGATCAACAGGGGACCTTCAGTTCCTTTGAATTGTGGATTACCAGAAGAGGCTTGGATAGGTAAAGAGGTAAATTTATCCCATTTATGAGTTTTTGGTTGCATTGCTTATATGCATATAGAACTGGCAGAAAGGGGTAAACTTGATGCTAAGTCTCGTAAGTGTGTGTTCATAGGCTATGGTACTGATAGCTATGGTTATAGGCTATATGATTTTGAAAATCAAAAAACACGTAGGAGTGGGGTTGTGGTATTTAATGAATCTGCTCTGTATAGAAACAGGAACAGTCAACCCAAGGAGGCTGAGGAAAATTCAGACTTGGTAGAGTTTGATGGGATCCCAGACAGCAAAGTCCTGCAGCCTCAGGATATTAATACCGAATCCATTCCACAGGAAAATCGACAGACTCCCCCTCCCAGGAGGTATACACGTGTTGCCAAACCTCCAATACATTATTCTCCATCTTTGCATTATTTGTTGCTAATAGATAGTGGTGAACCAGAATGTTTTAAAGAAGCATTGCAAGTTGAGACCAGTGAGGAGTGGGGGCACGCCATGGATGATAAGATGGATTTTCTCTCATCAAACCAGACTTGGGACTAGGTTCAGTTGCCCAAGGGAAGAGAGCTTTGCACAACAAGTGGGTTTATAGGATTAAGGAAGAATCTGACAGTAGCAAATGGTTCAAGGCAAGGTTGGTAGTGAAGTGTTTTGAGCAGAAACCAGGTATCGACTTCACTGAAATTTTTTCACATGTTGTGAAGATTTGTACTATTAGATGTGTTCTTAATATTGTGGCTATTGAGAACTTGCACTTAGAGCAGTTAGATGTCAAAACTGCTTTCCTTCATGGGGACTTGAAGGAGGACATCTATATGTATCAGCCAGAAGGTTATGTTGTGGAAGGAAAGGAGAATCAAGTGTGCAAGCTTAAGAAGAGCCTGTATGGGTTGAAACAGGCTCCCAGACAGTGGTATAAAAAGTTTGATACTTTTATGACTAATACGGGTTTTAGTAGGTGTCATGGGGATCATTGTTGTTACTTTAAAAAGCTTGGTACGTCGTATCTCATACTTTTGTTATATGTAGATGATATGCTTGTTGCAGGTTCAAGCATGGATGAGATTGTAAATCTCAAGGCAGAACTGTCCAAAGAATTTGCAAAGAAGGATTTGGGTTCTGCGAAGAAAATCCTTGGGATGCTAATTAGTAGGGACGGTGCAAGGGGAAAGTTGAAGTTGTCACAGGTTGAGTATGTTAAAAAGGTGCTGAAACGTTTTAACTTGGAGAATGCTAAGCCAGTTAGCACACCTTTGGCAAGTCACTTCAAGCTTTCAAGGGAAAGGAATGCAGTAACTGATGAAGAACAGAACTAAATGGCGAGTGTTCCATGCGCCTTGGCAGTAGGCAGTTTGATGTATGCCATGGTTAATACAAGGCCAGACATTGCTCATGCAGTAGGAGTTGTTAGCAGATTCATGGCAAATCCGAACAAGGAGCATTGGGAAGCAGTCAAGTGGATTCTGAGTTATCTGACTACGGATTTGGCTTTGTGTTATGGGGGTTTTGATATTTGTCTGCAAGGTTTTGTGGATTCAAATTTAGCAGGGGACATTGACAGCAGGAAGAGCACTACTGGGTATGTGTTTATTTTGGGGAGTGCAACAGTCAGTTGGGTCTCACGGCTACAGAGAATAGTGACTATTTCCATGATAGAGGCAGAGTATGTTGCAGCCACAGAGGTGTGCAAAGAGATGGTATGGTTGAGGAGCTTCATGAAAGAGTTGGGAAAAGAGCAAGACAAATGCAGATTGTTCAGTGACAGTCAAAGTGCTATACATCTATCGAAGAATGCAACCTTTCATTCGAGGACCAAACATATCGATATAAAGTATCACTTTATTCGCTTTTTGTTGGAGGAAGGACAGTTCATTTTGGAGAAACTTCACACAAGTAAAAATCTGGCAGACATGTTTACGAAGGTGGTTACTGTGGGGAAGCTGAAGGCTTGTTCAGCCTCCGTGGGTCTCCAAGCTTGAGTGGGAGACTAGGTGCTGGTGGTGTTTATGATTGGCGGTGCTTGAAGATGACCGTTGATGTTTGGGGGTGCCGCTGTAAACAGTTTTCAAGTGGGAGAATTGTTAAGATGAAATCTATTTAAGCTGAGCACGAACCTAGACGCGTGCGAGTCAGCCATTTTAGAATTTCGGTCCATTGTATGCTTATAGTATAAAAGCAAAACTAGGGCAGCCTCCTTTTTGTAACTCTGACATATTTTACATCATAGTGAAACACCCCAGCACCCCGTGGATGTACGATTGAGTTCATCGCTCAAGTCGGAACCACATAAAAATCTCTGTGTCTCTCTTCTCTCTATTTGTGATTGTTTTCTCTTCGTTGGTTTGTTCTTCGATTGTGTGTGTGTTGATTGTGGGTTTGCGCGCTCAAATCCCCAACACCATTATCCTTGTCGCCTCAGCACCATTGACACACAGCTTGTGCATTCCATAGTGAGACATTCGATACGGCTTTCCTCCACAGATGATGAATTGGGCAGCTAACCTTTGCAAAGCAATTCGATCTTTCTTAGTGGCCTCAATGGGAAACTCCCCACGCTCCACAAAATTCCATATGTCATGGTACCAGGGTAGGCCATCATCGATGGCTATGACATACTCGTATGCGGGCAAGTCCCTTTGTTCGATCACGATTGGCCGCAGCATAACACCTGTAGGAAGTTCGATCATTGAAGCTAAAGTTGCCAAGGCATCGGCGAATTGATTCTTCAATCGTGGAATATGGGTGAAAGTCACCTTATTGAAACGAGGAATCAGTTCTTCCAAATCTTAGTGATAAGTCTTCAGCTTTTCCACACGGACCTTCTAGTCCCCATTGGCTTGAGAGACTACCAGGTTGGAATCTCCAATGACCTCAAGCTTTTCGACTCCAAGTGCAATAGCAGCCTCTATACCAACAATGCAGGCCTCATACTTAGCTTTGTGGGCAATGTGCCCTTCAAAATTTTGGTTTTAAAGAGGGCCAGATCGAGGGAGCGGTAGCGGGATGAGCGCTCAATTCAGAGTCGCCACTTAGGTTTGAAGGTCTGACACCCAAGGAACCTATTTGATTTGAAAAGTGAAAGTACTAGTTTGTCATAACCATATGTAGTTTCGGGAGCCAGGTTATGAGAGGGGAAGGGTTTTAAGGCACCATTCTCACCCAATCTGGAGATCAGTCTTTACTTAGGCATTTTGTGAAAAGATTTGAGATTTTTCTTAATTAATCAATTTTTTTAGCCAATTAGGGCAGAGAAACAGTTAAAATGAAGATTAAAACTGTAACAATTTGCAAGATATGATCAATGGCGTAGATAGCATGGCACAATGAATAATAAATGGGATAAAACCCAAGTTCTGCCCAAAAAGCCAAAAGTACACTATTTAAAAGTTAACATGAATAGGGATCAACTTGCATGCAATGATCTATGTGCATGCAAGCTGACTTGTGTGCGTTAAAGTCAAACAAACGGGCGTGTATTGTCCTTTTTAAACAATTTTGATTTTATCCCTTTTCTGGGCTTTGGAAGGACCAATGCTCACCCAAAACCAAATCAAACAGTTTATATGCACAGAGGAGTCATATTAATACAAACAAAATTGATATTAAATGAAATACACCCCATAAACAATGTGGGGAATAAAGCAATGGCCAAAGGCCAAGTTACCCATGCAAAGCCAACCACTGGAAGTTAACTTAAACCTGTGTGCACAGAGCTAGGATAGGCACACGTCTGTTTTGACTAGACTTCCAGTAATTGGTGTTGCACACCTGGAATCTGAGACATGTTCAGAAGCCACCCAGGGGTATTCCAAAGCAACAAATATACATATTGAAATACTATTAGCAGCTATCAACATATAAAACTGTAAACAAGTTTTAACATCATGGTGATTTTATAAGCAATAAAACATAAAACAACTAACACCTTTATCCCCACGCAGGTCTGCGTGCACAACCAAGGATTGGCGCGTGCGTACTGACGACCGACATGTGCAGGTGTGAGAGCCACATGGTTGTTGTAACCCTGCCAGCTTTAGGATCAGGACTAGTATAGATTACCAGCATTGGCCCTGCCAGCCGCCCTCAGGGATCAAAACAATAAGACAGTAAGGTTATATGCCTTCATTTGAGGTTTGAAAAGGATTTGAACTTGATGTTTTGGTGGTTGAAAATGGTGTTTGAGTGACAATGCAAGTATTTGCTTGAATGTGAGAGAATAGGAGTGAAAATGTGTGCAGGTCATTTGAATATTTGTAACTTAGGGTTTGAGATTTTTTGTAACGCTTTGAAAGGATAACAATGGGGCCTATTTATAGGAGTAAGGGAGGTGGTGTATATGGAGAAGCAACCAACCTTGGTTGTTAAGCCTCCGAAAAAGGTGATGATGGGAGAGGTTAAGAGGGGAGGCACCAGAAGCCTGTAGAATTACTGTTCAGGTGACAGAATCAGAGGTTCTATGAGGCAATAAACCCCTGATGATGGCGAAATCCAGCTGGCAAAAAGGTGACGGGACAGTATGTTGATCGGGACGCGTTGGTCGCGGATAAGTGCGCGTGTATCACACTTACCCACGCATTGGTCAATGGTCAAAGTTTGACGATTGACCACCACCTATAAAGGTTGACACATGCACGCGGGTCCTGAATCGACACGTGCGTGTCAAACCTACCCACGCATTAGTCAATTGTCAAAGTTTGACCGTTGACCAACATCTGGCAAGTTGACATGCGCGCGCAGCTCCAGTAGGGTTTTTGGCTAGGGTTGAGGGTTGAAAGGGGTTCCAAATGCACATAGTTCAAATCCCAATCATTCTCAACACTGTTCTTGATCCAATTCATCATCAGGGAAACAGGAAATCGAAAATCAAAGTAAATCAATTGGGAGACCCAGATTGGGTTGTCTACAAGCTTGATTATTTGTGACATTGAAGTTTAGCTTAAAAACAAATGGAATATGAGCTCTGGCATGTGTGATCGACAACACCCCAATCCCAAATCCTTTCTGGTTAGCAGCCCTATCACAGTAGAGTGTCTAAGCGTCTTCGACCACCGTTAGCACATCCTCGTCAGGGAAGTTGAAATGTACGTCCTTTGGTCCATCAATCAGGTGATCGACCAAGAATTCTGCCACGGCACGTCCCTTCATAGATTTCCTTGTGACGTATTGGAGATCAAACTCCGCCAGCAAAAGCAACCAATGGCTAGCTTACGGGTAAGCGCAGGTTTCTCGAATAGATAATTGAGAGGATCCATTCAAGAAATCAGTCTCATCGTATAAGCCAACATGTAGTGCCTCAGCTTTTTGGACGCCTAAACCAGCACCCAACACGTCTGTTCCAAAGGAGTATAGTGCTCCTCACATCCTACCATCTTCTTGCTTAGATAGTAGATAGATTTCTCGACTCCAACATCTCCTTCCTGTGCTAGCAAACATCCCATAGCCGATGGGGTGATAGATAAGTACAAGATTAAAGATCGTCCTGATGTTGGAGGCATCAATACTAGCTGATTCTGCAGGTACCCCTGAATTGACTCGAAAGCAGCTTGGCACTTATCTGTCCATTCGAACAGGACATCCTTCTTGAGTAGACGAAACATCGGCTCGTAAGTTAAAGTCAACTTGGCAATGAACCTGCTTATGAATTGAACCTTGCCGAAAAAGCTTCGCACTCTCTTTCAGACAGTGGTGGCTTCATGTCGAGAATTGCCATGATCTTGGACGGATCTAACTCAATCCCTCTTCCAGTGATTAGGAATGCCAACATTTTGCCTACCGTGACCCCAAATATGCACTTCTGCGGGTTGAGATGCACTCGGTACTTGCGGAGCCTTTTGAAGAACTGCTTAAGTGCCGGAATGAAATCCTCCCGCTCCTTTGCCTAGACAATCATGTCGTTGACATAGACTTCAACTGTCTTGTGGATTAGGTCATGCAACAAGATTGTTTGGGCCCGCTGAAAAGTGCAACCAACATTCTTTAGCCCAAACGGCATAACCATATAACAGTAGGTACCCCATTCATTGACGAATGTTGTCTTCTCCCGGTCCTCCGGTGCCATGAGAATCTGGTTGTAAGTTGAGAATCAGTCGACGAATGAAAGCAAAGCATGCCTCGCCGTATTGTCCACAAGCACATCGATGTGTGGCAAGGGAAAATTGTCTTTGGGACTTGCTTTGTTCAAGTCCCTAAAATCGATGCAGACTCAGATTTTTCCATCCTTCTTTGGAACAAGCACGATGTTAGTGACCCACTTAGGGTACTCAGCGACTATCAAGAAACTTGCGTCGATCTGCTTCGTTACTTCTTCCTTGATCTTTTATACCTAGTCTGGCCTCATTCTACGGAGCTTCTACTTGATAGGTTTAGCTACAAGTAGCAAGGGAATCCGGTGCTCCACTATCTCAGGATCGATGAAAGACATATCTTTGTGAGACCATGCAAAGACTTTGAAGAATTCCTTGAGTAGGTTGATTAATGCATTGTGATCCTTCAGGGACAAGTTGAACCAATTTGCATCATACGAGGGTCATCCTCGTCTTTCAAATTTATAGAAATTACTTCTTCTTTTAGAGGCTGAGCATGCCTTTCATCTTTCCTTTCGATGAGGGAATGCAATTCAGTAGGGATGTTCCTGTCAAAATCTGTTCCTTCATCGTTGGGGTCAACACAGTTTATATAGAAGTCAACAAAGTACTCAGAAGCAGGATCATGCATTTCACAAAACCCTTCAAGGTTGCCAAGTACAGTTGACTTAAACTCAAAGTACAAGCTACGAATTGGAAGGCCAAGAGGCACAATCTCCGACTCTGATCTAGACTTAGACTCGACCGACTTTATATCAAATTCAGATGCATCATCAATGCAAGGTAGATGTGGTGTGAAGATGCAATTTTTAATACTACCTTTAGCCTCCACAATAAGAGAGGTAGGATCCTCGAGAGTGTCAGGCGCAAGCATCAGTACTTCAACCTCATCAACATCATCAACCAAACCCGCTTGGGAGAAAAGCATCTTTTAAACTCCCTTGATCGAACGTCTTCAGCCAAACAGCTTTCTCCTTGATCTGAGCCAACTTCTTCTTGAATTCCTCCATAGCCAGCTCTTCCTCGCTATCAGACTAGGTGTCAACAACGAAAACCTCGAAACCAGGTAGCCAAGCACAAGATTTTGGATCCCAAAATAGCTTCGACACGCCCCACATAAGCAGTGCCTCCTCCTTCATGTACAAAGTAATTATTAGCGTTACCTTGAAGGGTTCGAGGCTTTCCCGTACCTTTTTGTGGGCACACGCCCCTAAAAATTCGGGTGCACCCTTTTGGAAAAGTGTGGCGAAACACTACAATTCAAAGTCGCCACTCGGGTTTTAACGAAATGCACCCAAGGAACCGAACTTGAAACATTTGCTACGTTTTGATTAGAAAAGGTTTTGTAGACTGGACCGTCGTCACCTTCGATATCTGAGATTCGGGAGCCAGATTACGAGAGGGGAAGGCTTTTATGGCACCCCTCTCGCCCAATCCAGAGATCGATCTCTACTCAGGCATTTTATAAAACGTTTGCATTTTTCTCTCGTTATTCATTTTTAGCCAATTAGGGCAGGGGAACAGTTAAAGGGGATTAAAACTGTAACAAGTTGGCAGGATGTGACAAAATGGTATGTTTGTTTTATTGAAACAAGTAATAAAGATTGAAAGCAGACTTCTATGAGCATTTTAAATAGACTGGAACAAACTGATCCAAGGGGATGTGCGCAAGTAGAAGGCCAACATGCATTGACCAAGTCACTGCATACAGACCTGACCTGCGCACGCCACACATGAACTGGCATACTCCAGTAAGCTTAAACTCACAACTTTTACTTTCAACCCTCTGGGCTCTAGAAAGGACCAGTGTACACACAGGACAAACCACGCAGTTTATATCATAGTTTATATATAGTTACAGACATTTAAAATGGCTTTAGAGCCATAAAATATATAGAATACCCCATAAACAGTGTGGGGGGAGTAAACAGAGGCCAGGGCCTAGTTGCCATGCAATGGCCAGCCACTATGTAGATTTAACTGACGTACGTCAGTATGTAGATACCGTACGCCAGTTACACCCTTTTGTCTAGTGCTTGGCTTTGCACTTTCTGGGCTTTGGAACATGACCAGAAGGATCCCAGAGGCATTCCAAAGCAACATAAATAATATTAAGAAAGTAAAACTAGCAACTTTAACTGGGGAAAGCAGTAAATTGGTTATTAGGCATGCTCACAGTGACGAATAGACAAGAAATAAAGCATAAAATAAAGATCATGACCCCCGTTTGCAACTGGAGTATGCGGGTTCCGAAGGGTTTCGAACTGGAGTACGCGGGTTAGTCCCAGACAGACCCCAGACAGGTCCCAGTCCCCACTCCAGTTCTGCATGTATTGCTAAGGACGGGTGTACGTGAGCTTATGACCGGCACACACTGGGTCTTACCATTGACGGTTTTTGAAACCTTGCCAGCTTTAGGGCCAGGACTGGTATTGATTACCAGCTTTGACCTTGCTAGCCCCCCTCAGGGATCAGAATAGAAAGCAGTACAAAGATGTTATACCTTTGGTTTTTTGGTTTGGAAGAGTAATTGAGCTTTGAATGGATGGGTTGGTTGGATGATACTTAGAGGATGATTGTGTATGGTAAATGAGAATGAGTGTTGTTGCTTGCTTGTTAGTACCCTTGAAAGAAAAAGATAAACAAGGGATAGCCAAATGTGGGACTTGGTAACCCTTACAACCTTGTAACTTGGAGAACCAACCCTTTGCAAGGATGACCAAAGAGGGTATATATAGGGGGAGAGGGAGAGAGAGGGGTTAAGGCCAGTCAAAGGGGTTGTTGCCTTAGCCCTAAAGGCATCCCTCTCATTGGATGAGAGGGAAAAGATGATGGGATGGGTGTAAGAGATGTCCCACGGCGAAGACTGCTTTTTCGACAGATTGGAAGGTTCCTATGTGTTGTAGACCCCTACCCATGGCTTCTGCATGCTACAAAAACAACTTTGACCAAAGGTTTGACTAGCTTACACAGGTAGTTGACCTGCGTACTCATGTTCAAAATCCAGCTTTGACCGATAACTAAGACGTGGCAAAGGATCGGCGTACGCCAATCTGGGACCAGCGTGTGCCAGTAGGGTGTTTGGTGTGGCTTTTTGGTTCTAGTTTAGAGAGTTTGAAAGGGATTTGAAAGGGTTTTGGAATGCTCAAAGCTCAAACATACTAACATTTCCGAGGTGTTCTTGATCCATTTCATCATCGGGGAATCAAATACTGTAAGTAAACTAATTTGGGAAGTCCAAAATAGGGTGTCTATACTTTCCCCCTTTTATCACCTTTGGCAAGGGCAACATACCCAAACTAAAGCGGCCATTTTTGAAAGGAAAAGTAGGGAATTTAGCAATCCATTGCTGGTTGATTCCTAATCCCAAGCCAGGCATGTAAGGCATCCTCTTCATTATGTCGAGGGCAGCTAAGCTAATGATGAAATCATCATCCATGGAAATGGCAAGGACTGAACCAAAAGTGTTGAAGGAGAAACCTCCAAAGTCAGCATCCTCCTCCCTGTGCATGACCCTTAAGATCGGTGCTCCATCTTTGGTGTGCGGACGGATACCAGAGTACTCACAGATTGTCAAAGTCCCAAAAGTGAGTCCCAACATGACCTTCTGGTGAAGAATAGAGGGCACGGATATGATGTCTGCCCTATGAAACAACGGCCTTGCCCAGCAGCAGATTAAAGGTAGCAGGGATATCGACGACGTGAAACTCAACATCCATCTTAAAACCCTCAGCGTCGAGCTTGAGCATTAGCATCCCCTCTACCACACGGCGCATGCTATCGTAGGCCTTGACTGCCAAGTTAGATGGCACAAGATCCTTCTTGGTGAGAGCCAGGCGGTAAGCAACCCTCGAAGGGCAAACATTGATTGCGAAGCCATTATCAATGACGATAGTCGGCACCCAATGTCCTCTACATTTAACTATTATATGCAGCGAGTGGTTGTACGCAACTCCTTCGTCAGGGAGATCCTTCTTGGTGAAAGTAACAGAGTGCTTTAAGAGAAGGGGTAGTATGAGGGCGATCATGGCCTCGGGGGTTATGTCAATTGACACTTTGAGATGAGCGAGAGTCAAAGATAAGTTCTCATGATGTTCTCGAGAGGAACATATCAATCCCCAAACAGAGATTGCAGCAGGGATCCGCTCGAGTTGCTTTTGAATAATGTCGGCCTTCGAGGCGCCACTTAGAACTATAGGAACGGAAAGAAGAGCATTCCTTTGGGCAAGAGGAACGTTGGGCCTTCGAACATGAGGATTGGATGATCTTTCGGCTTGCAGATTAGTAGGCTGGAAGACTCGGCCACTCCTCTTGACATTGGCAACATCCCATAGAGAAGGCATGCCTTTGACATCTTCAACCTTGTCCCAGAGGTCCGCAGGAACTTCCCTCAGCTTGCTATGGGCACGCGCCCAGGGAAATTTTTATTACGAAAAATTTGGGTGTGGCCCTCTTTAAAAAAAAAAACGCGGCGAAACGTTTCGATTCAGAGTCGCCACTCGGGTTTTAGCGGTGAAACACCCAAAGAACCGAACTCGAAAACGCTTGCTACATTTGTTTGATTTTGAAAAGGCGCAGACCGATCCGTCGTCACCTTCAATATCTGAGGATCGGGAGCCAGGTTACGAGAGGGGAAGGGTTTTATGGCACCCCTCTCGCCCAATCCGGAGATCGGTCTCTACTCAGGTATTTTTGTAAGACTTTTTCATTTTTCTCTCATTGATCATTTTTTAGCCAGTTAGGGTGGGGGAACAATTGATGGGGATTAAAACTATGACAAGTTCTGCAGTTATGCGACAAAATATTTATGGATGATTTGCTTAGAATGACGAATATAGGAAATAGATTGAGAACAAGCACTTGTGAGTGATTTAGGTATGCTGGCCTAAAAGAATGTGTGCAGGCGAACAAACCAACATGCACTGACCAGGCCACAACATGCTAGCAAGACCTACGCACGCCACATACATACTGGCGTACTTCAGTTGTCTAAAAACTCACAGCTCCTGTTTTCAACCCTCTGGGTTCTTCATAGGACCAGTGCACACCCAGGACAAACCACACAGTCTATATAACAGAGTATATTCAGTTACAGATAGAAGAAATGGCTTAAAGCCACGAGAATAGACAGAACACCCCATAAACAGTGTGGGGAAGTTACATGAGGCCAGGACTAATCTACGATTCAAGGGCCAGCCACTGGATTGGATATATGTCACGACCTCGATTTTCAACTTAAATAAATAATCCAATTTAATAAAGAACCTCACATAACAAAAAATAATACCCAAAAGAGTTTCCCACCTGTCAAATTTACAAACAAGTCCCCATAGTTACAGAAACACAATCTTGGCACCATGGCCGACATTAACTTAGATACAAATACAACAAATTCAGAATAATACAACTTTCTAGTCAAAAGGAACTTAAGGATATTTAGTTACAAACCCATCTTTACCAAAAATAAATCAATTACGAAAGATGATGAAATAACTAAAACAAGGTTAGCTTCCAAAAAAAAATCTTCATGTACAAGCACGCCGTCACATGCAGTCTATAGCTCAACGCTCGAACCTGAAAAGAAGGATTTTGTTAAGCTACACTAGCCCAGTAGGAAAATCTTTACCAAATTTATATGCAAATATGATGATAAGAGCAAACATGAGAGGGTAAGGAAACACAGCTCGACAGACGGTAACCAATCAATTTGCAAATGAACCCTTAACGAAATCGTATGCATGAGCCCTACGATGCTAACCCCTCTAACAATCCCAACTCAACTTGCTAACCCAAAACTTCACCATCGGTATTTCCACCACTTGCGTTACCGGAATAAAACCATAAGGATTACCGTGTTACCACCACTTGCGTCACGATGATCCCTAATGACTCGGGTTACCGTATTACCACCACTTACGTTACAAAACCCTCTAAGTCTCCGTATTACCACCACTTGCGTTATGGGACTTCCTAAACCAACCTTCGACCCAAAATCAACTATTTCTCATACAACACGCAAACTAAGACTCCCCCATGAACACATCATAGATGGAACACCCTACATTATGCCAAAGTCATCACAATGCACCATGAATGGTCACACGATACCAACAATCTATAGAAGGTGCATTACAACGTTTAACTAGGTCAATTCTCAATCGGTTATTGCTAACGGAAGACCAACGGACCAAGGAGTACATCGAGCCATCATAGGAAGTCAATTAGACAAGCTTGAGATAGTTTAGGACGTGTCCAAAAGGGTTTAGACGTGATTGGAGATCAAAACAATCAACGGAGAAGCAAAAGGTGCAAAACTGGAGATAAGCTCACTGTATCGATACGCGCTTAATCCATATCGATACGCCACTCTCTGACCAAAAAGATAAGCTCACTGTATCGATACGGCCCTTAATCCGTATCGATACCATGGGGCTTCAGGTAGAACTTTCAGCAGATTTTCAGACATGCTCTACAACCAAAATTTGACAATCAAGGGCACGATTCTACACCAAATCAACACATAAACATGTAAAAGAGGTAAAGAAGTCCCTACCTCGCAATAATGGTCGAGACTCAAGCGTTTTTGAACGAGCCCTAGCTTTTTGAACTCCGAAACTTCGATTTAAACTCAATCCAAGGATCTCCGAGCTCAAGGACGCGAATGGAAGGCTTGAGGGAGGTTGTTTCTTGAAGATTTTGGGAGATGGAGTGGAGTTTTGGGTGAGAAGAGAGGAGAGAGAGAGTTAGCCGGTGGGGAGGGAGAGGAACGGATGAGAGAGAGAGGGGAGGTGAAAATATAATCTCCTACACCTAACACTCACCCCTTATATACCCACATATCTTTAAATCACACACACACACCCTCAACTCCCTATTCTTTTACTCTAGCCCTCAATCCAAAATATCCACCAATTAATCCATATTTTCTCATTTAGGCATTTAATAATCTTTTCAAAAATTAAAAATTATTCGGGTCTCTACAGTCTATCCTCCTTAAAGAAATTTCGTCCCGAAATTTTCAACTCAAGCCAATTAAGATTATGCATCAAACACACATGCTCATGCCATAACATATATCATCAAACAATCAAAAGATTATAATTCCAAAACTCACATTGATTAGCTTGAAAACAAATGCGGGTACTTTTCTCTCACTTCGTCTTCCCTTTCCCACGTTGACTTCTCTTTCCCGAGATGACTCCATAAGACTCGCACTAACAGAATGGTCTTACCCCTCAAGCGTTGCTCGCGCGAATCTAGGATACGTATCGGCTCCTCCCCGTAAGATGCATCGGCTTCTAACTCTAACTCGGACCACTCTAAAACGTGTGACGGATCCCGTTCATACTTACGCAACATTGACACATGGAATACATCGTGAATGTTCGATAATCTTGGTGGTAATGCCAACCGATACGCTACTTCCCCGATCTTCTCGATAATGTCAAATGGCCCGATAAAATGTAGCGACCCGGATAATTATTTCATGGAAAATACGTCAATATCACGTGTGGCATTAGGGGTAATTTGTAATTAGTTTGGGGTTGGGGCCAATGTGTAAGAGAGGGAAAGTATGTATATAAGTATAGGGGTGGGGTGAAAAATCAAAACAAAACAACAACAAAAAAAAAAACATCTCTCCCTCTCTCTCTCACGTCTCCCTCTCTCTCTACACCCCTCCTCTTCAAACTTCATCTCTCACAATTCCTCCACTAAACCTACATCAAAGACCTTCAATCCTTGCCCCTCCAAGTTATAATTTCGTGGGTCTAGTTCGGTGGGAGTTGGTTCGGCTCGGTTTCGGAGTATTTCAAGATCTAGGGCTCGATTGGCTCGGGGGAAGTTCATACGACCTTGAGGTAGGGATTTCTTACTCTTGTTATGTTTTTACATGTTGATTGTGTCGGTAGATCGTCCGTAAATTCGTTCTTTGAAGCTATCCCTTTATTTCCGAAAATCTGCAGAATAGGGTCTTCATTTTTGGGGTTTTACGCCTTCTTAAGCTCAGATTTGAATTTTGGTCACTTCATATGAAATAGAGTAGACTAAAAGCCCGTTCTAATGCCGCAAGAATCACCTGAAACCGTTAAGAATTGAATTAATGGCGGATTTTAAAAATCAGGTCGCGAATCTGTCATGTTTTTTGTTCGACAGATTCGTGTTGCTTCAGTAAATGCTTGTTTAGCTAGATTTTGAGTGCGAATCTGACTAGGGTTCCTTCATATCTTTTGTACTTCATTCAATTGCGCAACTATTGGGACTGGAATCACTCAAAAATATTAAGAATTCGATTTTTAATGATTTTTAGAAGATTGTCCTGCAAGTTTGAAAATCTGGGCAGTTTATAGAGCTGTGTTTTTCATCGCTTGTCATGGTTAAACGATGCTATTGGTTATGGGTCCTTTTAGGTTTTAAAGATTGGTAAGTTGGTGATGTTTTGGCATTGGAATCATTGAAAAATATTGAGTATGCAAATTTTAATGATGTTGTATAATCGTTTTAACTCGATAATGGGTGTAAGATTGATTGTTGATGGATTGTGCTTAATGAAGGATGTTTATGGACCTATGATTCGAATGTCATGGCTACGTGAGATATCGCACTTTGTATGTATCGTGGTGTGGCACGTCATAGCATATGGACAACGGATGAAGTCGTATCCAATTTAGGATGTCGACGAAGGTTACGGGGCCCAACACCGCCCGGAATTCACGTCAATATGGACGGAGCCCGGTTCACCTTCTTGGTGGGACCTTGGCGAGGGTTACGGGACCCAACACCGCCCGGAATTCACGTCAATATGGACGGAGCCCGGTTCACCTTCTTGGTGGGACCATAGCGAGGGTTACGGGGCCCAACATTGCCCGGTGCATTGCCTTGCATCACTTATCACGCATTGTTGATTGGTTGAGCTAGACTTATGACATGTGTTGCTTGGGAAATGAAAGAGAGATAAAGTTGTTAATCTAATATTTGGCTTGTCATTCGGCTTTGAATTGTATCTTGGGTTACCATCCTTCCTCATTGAGCCTTGTTCGGTAATTGAACATAACATGTTTTCATGTATTTCATTTCAAGATTTCCCTACGAGCTAGTAAGCTCACCCTTCCTTAACATTTTTCAGGTACAAATCAAGGAAACTAGTTCTTGTTGCATGAAGTGTGTGCCTGCAAGGAAAAGACATCTTTTGTGAGCTTATTGGACGGTTATTTATACATCTACACTTATAGTCTTTTGGAAATTGGGTAGATGGCTCTGTAACCGTATTTTGACGTTTACTTTTGATATTGGAAGAATGTAACTAACTTTGTTATTTCCGCCTGTTAATTTTGATACTTGAACCTTTTCCGATTTATGCTAAACTCAAAGGACTTTTTGGGTAATATTATTATTTTGAAAATTTGTTTAAATAGCAGGGCGTGACATAAAACGTGGAGAAAGCTTGCCCCTCTGCCCAAAACGAGATAATCCCAGACGTGGCGATACCTTAAGAAACACGTGATCCCCCACTTCAAACGATAACGGTCGGCGACGACGATCGGCATAACTCTTTTGTCTACTTTGTGCGGTTAATAACCGTTGGCGAATTACTTTGACTTGCTCGGTAGTCCTCCTTTGCGCTTCAAGAAGATGTTTACGAATAGCTTTCATGCTCTCGGAAGTTTCTTGGATATATTCTGGCCCAATTAACGTAGCCTCGCCCAACTCGGTCCAACAAACGGGTGATCGACACGGTCTCCCATATAAAGCTTCATACGGCGCCATCTCGATGCTAGATTGGTAGCTATTGTTATACGCGAATTCAACTAACGGTAGGTGATCTTCCCAATTACCCCGAAAATCCATAACGCAAGCCCGAAGCATATCTTCTAAAATTTGGATCGTTCTCTCGGATTGTCTGTCGGTTTGAGGATGATACGCGGTACTAAACAAAAGATTTATGCCAAGAGCAGCCTGTAGACTCTGCCAAAAGCGCGCGGTAAACCTTGGATCTCGATCCGATACAATAGAAACAGGGATACCATGAAGACGAATAATCTCGCGAATATACAAACGGCTAAGCGTATCAATCGAATCCGTAACTTGAATCGGTAAGAAATGCGCTGATTTAGTCAATCGATCGACTATCACCCAAATGGCATCGTGGCCCCTCGGCGATCTCGGCAAACCGGTAACGAAATCCATAGTCACGTTCTCCCAATTCCATTCGGCCACTGGCAATGGTTGTAACTCCCCCGCTAGTCGTTGATGTTCGGCTTTGACTTGTTGGCACGTAAGGCATTTGGACACGAAGATGACGACATCTCTCTTCATCCCCGGCCACCAAACTGTTTACGCAAGTCATGGTACATTTTCGTTCCTCCCGGATGCACGGCTAAAGGTGAGTGATGAAATTCCCTCAAAATTTCCTCCCGACACGAAATGGGTACGAACAATTTTCCTTGGTATCGTAAACCTTGATCGGCGTGAATCATCCACCCCTCTCGAGCTTTCCCGCTAAGAAACTTAGTATGAAACTCGTCCGCTTCTTCATCTTGCTGTTGGGCCTCAATCACTCGAGTCAACAATGTTGATTGGATGGTTAAATTGCACAAAGTAACTCCATCACGGACCTCTTCAAAATGTAGTGCATACGAACCTAAGTCGTTCATCGTTTTCCACTCATGGATGGCTAAACTCGCAAGTCGCATCGATTTCCTACTTAGCGCGTCCGCTACCACGTTCGCCTTTCCCGGATGATATTGCAATTCAAAATCGTAGTCCTCTAAGTGTTCCATCCAACGGCGTTGACGTAGATTTAGTTCTTTTTGGGAAAACAAGTACTTTAGGCTCTTATGATCGGAAAAGACTTCGAACCTCTCACCGTAAAGGTAATGACGCCAACTTTTCAAAGCGAAAACGACAGCTGCAAGCTCTAAGTCATGAGTTGGGTAGTTCCGCTCGTGAGTCTTTAATTGCCACGATCCATACGCCACCACTCGCCCCAATTGCATCAAGACGCACCCCAATCCCTCTTTCGAAGTGTCACAATACACGGAATAACCAACTCCCCGTTCGGGCACAACCAAAACCGGCGCGGTAGTCAATCTTTTCTTCAATTCTTAAAAAGCCATCTCACACGCGTCACTCCAAACGAAACGAGTCCCCTTACGAGTCAATTTAGTCAACGGAACCGCTAGTCGAGAGAAATCGAGTACGAAACGACAATAATACCCGGCCAAGCCTAAGAAGCTACGAATTTCGAACACATTCTTCAGTCGTTGCCAACTCATCACTGACTCTATCTTTCCCGGATCAACGGACACCCCATCCTTCGATACAACATGACCCAAAAACTTGACTTCGGACAACCAAAATTCACACTTACTAAGCTTGGCATACAAACGGTGCTCTCTCAAGAGTTCAAGAACGATAAAAAGGTGGGATTGGTGTTCTTCCTCTGAAGATGAGTAGATGAGAATATCGTCTACGAAAACAACTACGAAACGATCGAGATAAGCACGAAAGATGCGGTTCATCAAATCCATAAAAGTTGCTGGTGCATTCGTCAAACCAAATTGCATAACAATGAATTCATAGTGGCCCTATCGAGTACGAAAAGCAGTTTTAGGAATGTCTTCCCTCCGAACTCTCAACTGGTGATAACCAGACCTCAAATCAATCTTAGAAAAACAAGTGGCGCCTCGAAGTTGATTAAACAAGTCGTCAATTCTAGGCATAGGGTACTTATTCTTAATGGTAACGCGATTCAATTTACGGTAATCGATACACAATCGAAGCGACCCATCCTTCTTTTGAGCGAATAAAGCCAGTGCTCCCCACGGTGATGTACTCGGACGGATAAACCCCAAATCCTCCAAGTCTTGCAATTGAACTTTCAATTCTCTCAACTCGGCGGGAGCGAAACGATAAGGAGGTACGGAGATAGGAGCGGTACCAGGAAGCAAATCTATAGTGAATTCAATCTCTCTCTCGGGTGGTAAATCGGGCAATTCCGTCAGAAACACATCCGGAAAATCACAAAAGATAAGGGGTAACTCCCCACGCACGGATACGTCCTCATCTAAGGCCAGACTCGCTAACAGAGCATACATCGACTCACGCGCCCGAGACTCACACAGATACGGCTCTATCGGTTCCCAACGCTCCCCAAAGAACTTGAAACAAGAACCCCCAGGCAGACAAATACGAACCCGACGCTTGAAGCAATCTATAGTAGCGTGGAACGTCGACAGCCAATCCATTCCCAAAATGAGGTCAAACCCTGACATTGTCAGCACGATAAAATCGAATGTAAAACGACGATCCCGAATAACAAGCTCACAATCTCGGCAAATACGATCTAACGGCAATCTACCCCCTATTAGTGTATCAACAAACAACGGAGGACTAATACTTTCGATTTCCAACCCCAAAGCACAGGCAATAGATGCAGCAATGAAAGAATGCGATGCTCCTGAATCAAATAACACTCTAACAAAGGAGTTAAACAAGAGAAATGTACCCTCACAACCGAAGTTTCCGGGGCCTGAGAAGTGACAGGAGGTGGTGGAGGCGGAATAGCAGAAGTGATAGCAAATGCCCTCCCCTGAGTGGTCTGACCCTGAATGTGTCCACCCCGATGACCAGAGCCCTGAGTAGGTGTAGACAAACTAGCTCCTCTCTCAGCCTGAGATCCCTGAACCGAAGTGTTCTGACGAAAGTGAGACTGCTGCTGCCTCTGATTACCCCGAAATGACTGCCGGCCAGAACCCTGTCCACCTCTCGGCTGCTGCACCGATCCCGACTCACTACGAGTTCCATCCCCACGCGGGCAATTCCTAGCAAAATGACCGGGCTTCCCACAAGTAAAGCACGTGTTCAACAATCGCGGGCATTGGGCACGAATGTGCCCCGTCTGACCACACTCGTGACATACAATCGAAGATCTATTAGAAACTCCCCGAGTCCCGAACGAAGATGAAGGTGGAGGCCTAAAATTCGATGGACCCTGTGAAGCCGACGATTGATCTCGTGGTCTCTTCCTCCCTTGACTACTGAAACTTCCCGACGAAGAACTCATACCTCCCGATGGTTGCCTTGGTTTCCAAACCTTAGTATTTTTAGGTGCCTCCCTCGGTGTCTCAATGCTCCTCGCACACTCAATGACTTCGGAGAACTTCCCTTTGCGTTGTGCCATAACAAACTTCTTCACGGTATCGTGTAAACCCCTCTCAAATCGCCTACATTTCCTCTCTTCGGTAGCTACTAACTCCGGTGCGAAACGGGACAAGGATTGGAATTTCAATGCGTATTCTGACAAAGTCATGTCTCCTTGCTCTAATTTCTCAAACTCATCTCTCAATTGGTCTCGACTCGTTTCTGGAAAGTATTGCTCCTCGAAGAGCACCTCAAATTCGGCCCAAGTTAGGTTCTCAACATCTGGCTCATTTGCTTGAGCTGCGGTCCTCGCCGCTCTCCTCGCATCCCTTCGTGATTCTAGTACCGATTCCCACCACTCATTCACTTCCCCGGTTAGCTGAACGGCTACGATATTGACTCGCAAGTCATCCTCCGTGATCTGAAGAGCTCTAAAAAGTTTTCGAATTTGGGCTAGCCAATGATCGGCCACTAAAGGGTCACTGCTTGACCCGTCGAAGGTACGTGGATTTCTTCGGCTAAACTCCCTCATTGCTATCATAGCACGACTATCGGTGTTTTCCCTTGGAGCAGGATTTAAAAGGTTTGCAGCCGCAAGAGCCGCAACGAAGTCCCTAGCAAAAGGGTTTTGGACGACCGAAACTCCTTCCTCCCGACCGTGTTCGGTCCTTTCCCCCGGATTCCCACTCGGATTTTCCCCATGATAGCTAACCTCATCCTCAATCGGCGCTTTTCGGCCACGACCACGGCCACGACCACGACCGCGACCACGGCCACGACCACCCCTACTTTCGGCTTCTCTCGCCCTAGCACGCGTTCTCGGAGGCATCTAGCTACATGTTATAAGAAAATAAGGTTTATCAATCACAACAATATCTAATGAGGTCAAAACCTCCAACTATCCCAACACGGGTCAAAGCCACTCTACGCCACTCTACGGTATTGAAATGCAATGTCATATGAACCAAGTAATGTCAATGCACACAAGCACACATGTGGTATTTTAAGAGGCGTGACATTTTGAACCCATGAGACTAAAAGTTTCCCCACGGTCTCAAAGTATTCAAACCTAGACGCTCTGATACCAATTTGTCACGACCTTGATTTTCAACTTAAATAAATAATACAATTTAATAAAGAACCTCGCATAACAAAAAATAATACCCAAAAGAGTTTCCCACCTGTCAAATTTACACACAAGTTCCCATAGTTACAGAAACACAATCTTGGCACCATGGCCGACATTAACTTAGATACAAATACAACAAACTTAGAATAATACAACTTTCTAGTCAAAAGGAACTTAAGGATATTTAGTTACAAACCCATCTTTACCAAAAACAAATCAATTACGAAAGATGATGAAATAACTAAAACAAGGTTAGCTTCCAAAAAAAAATCTTCATGTACAAGCACGCCATCACATGCAGTCTATAGCCCAATGTTCGAACCTGAAAAGAAGGATTTTGTTGAGCTACACTAGCCCAGTAGGAAAATCTTTACCAAATTTATATGCAAATATGATGATAAGAGCAAACATGAGAGGGTAAGGAAACACAGCTCGACAGATGGTAACCAATCAATTTGCAAATGAACCCTTAACGAAATCGTATGCATGAGCCCTACGATGCTAACCCTCTAACAATCCCAACTCGACTTGCTAACCCAAAACTTCACCATCGGTATTTCCACCACTTGCGTTACCGGAATAACACCATAAGGATTACCGTGTTACCACCACTTGCGTCACGGTGATCCCTAGTGACTCGGGTTACCGTATTACCACCACTTGCGTTATGAAACCCTCTAAGTCTCCGTATTACCACCACTTGCGTTACGGGACTTCCTAAATCAACCTTCGACCCAAAATCAACTATTTCTCATACAACACGCAAACTAAGACTCCCCCATGAACACATCATAGATGGAACACCCTACATTATGCCAAATTCATCACAAATGCACCATGAATGATCACACGATACCAACAATCTATAGAAGGTGCATTACAACGTTTAACTAGGTCAATTCTTATTCGGTTATTGCTAACGGAAGACCAACGGACCAAGGAGTACATCGAGCCATCATAGGAAGTCAATTAAACAAGCTTGAGATAGTTTCGGAGGTGTCCAAAAGGGTTTAGAAGTGATTGGAGATCAAAACAATCAACGGAGAAGCAAAAGGTGCAAAACTGGAGATAAGCTCACTGTATCGATACGCGCTTAATCCGTATCGATACGCTACTCTCTGACCAAAAAGATAAGCTCACTGTATTGATACGGCCCTTAATCCGTATCGATACCATGGGGCTTCGGGTAGAACTTTCAGCAGATTTTCAGACATGCTCTACAACCAAAATTCGACAATCAAGGGCACAATTCTAGACCAAATTAACACATAAACATGTAAAAGAGGTAAAGAAGTCCCTACCTCGCAATAATGGTCGAGACTCAAGCGTTTTTGAATGAGCCCTAGCTTTTTGAACTCCGAAACTTCGATTTAAACTCAACCCCCAAGGATCTCCGAGCTCAAGGACGCGAATGGAAGGCTTGAGGGAGGTTGTTTCTTGAAGATTTTGGAAGATAGAGTGGAGTTTTGGGTGAGAAGAGAGGAGAGAGAGAGTTAGCCGGTGGGGAGGGAGAGGAATGGATGAGAGAGAGAGGGGAGGTGAAAATGTAATCTCCTACACCTAACACTTACCTCTTATATACCCACATATCTTTAAATCACACACACACACCCTCAACTCCCTATTTTTTCACTCTAGCCCTCAATCCAAAATATCCACCAATTAATCCATATTTTCTCATTTAGGCATTTAATAATCTTTTCAAAAATTAAAAATTATTCGGGTCTCTACAATATAACTACCATACGCCAGTCAGGAGACCACGTACGCCAGTAACATCATTTGTCCAATGCTTGGCCTTGCACCTTCTAGGCTCTGGAATATGACTAGAAAGATCCCATTGGCCTTTGAGAGTAGATAAAGAGCAAATAGTGAATGCCATAACTAAGCAATTCTAAAGTACAGAAAGCAATAGACTGGTTTTTGACATGCAGCAAGGTGATAAAAACGAAATGTAAACAAGAAAAAGGTGTCCAATGATTCCCATGCCAGCAGTGCACGTACTGCCATGATAGGCGTACGGCTTGGATGTACTGGCATGCGCCATTTTCCATTATACACAATCTTTACATTTTACCAGTTTTAAGGGCAGGACTGGTATTGGTTACCAGCCTGGACCTTTCTGGCTCCCCTCATGGGTCAAAACAGAAAGCCACACGAAAGGTGGTATACCTTTGGTTTGAGGTTTGATGATGGGTTTGAGCCTTGAGGTTGAAGATGGGAGTATGATAGATGGTTGAGTGACAGTGGGGTGTGTGAGAGAATACTCATTTCCTTTCTCTTTCAATGGAGGTGAAGAGAGAGCAAAAGGAGGAAGAAAAAGGCTTGGGCTCTTGAATGTTGTTAACCCCTTTCAAATGAATGCAGGGGGGGGGGGGGGGGGGGGGGGGGGGGTATTTATGGAGGGGAGATGACTGGAGAGGGTGCAATCAACTGGGGTTAAAGGCTGGTTGGGTTAAGGAGATGAGGCTCTCGTGCATTAAATGCATGGGACTAGGTGATGGGGTGTGTAAGAGAGAGAGGGGGACGTCCCTGCAGAAAACAATCATCAGGGGGCTATTCACTGTACTGGGGCGGTTACAAAGTCTCGAGCATGTGACAGAAAAAGTGGTGATTTGACTGGCTTTGACCGGCGTACGCCATGGTGTGACCTGCGTGCACCAGTGATAACTGGGTCAATGGTTGATGACCGACGCGTGGCAGTTCACCAGCGCATGCCAAGACAACACTAGCGTAAGCAAGTAGGGTTTGCTGGGGCCATACGGCTCGAAGGGTTTGAAGTGGAATTCGAAAGGGCTTAAATTAGGAATGTCCAAAGCTCAAAGCTCAAGACTTGCCATCGACCTTGGAATGTTCTTGACCTTTAATCATCATTGGGGCAATGAAAGACCGTAAATAAGCTAATCTGGATAGTTCAAAATAGGGTGTCTACAGTAGCCCCCCTTTGACGGCACTTGGAGTATGGTACAAGTAACGTCAAAGGTTTTCTAGACACCCCTCCTCTAGGCTATCCAGAACAGAAAATACAGGGCAAAACAGACATGAATTTTAAAGAACCTGATCGGTTGAGTTCAGCCGAGCAAATAAATCGTCGTTGCTGGGGATATAATAGATGGACCGCTGCTTGATTGTATTGGAAGGGCAGTAAAGGCTACCATAGAAGGCGAACTCCCCCTGGGGAATAATCCTCCACAAATGCATTGACTTTGCTTGGGGAAAGAAGAGAAATTGGACGGGTGGACCGTCTTTGAATTGAATTTGGATGGGTAGATCGTCGTTGATTTGAAATTGGACGGATAGATCGTCGTTGATTTGGAAATTGGACGGGTGGACCATCGTTGACTTAAAATTGGACTGGTGGACCGTCGTTCATTTGAAATTGGGCGGATAGATCGTCGTTCATTTGAATTTGGACGGGTGGACCGTTGTTGATTTGGAAATTGGACAGGTGGACCATCGTTGACTTGAAATTGGATGAGTGGACCGTCGTTGATTTGAAATTGGATGGATAGATTGTCGTTGATTTGAAATTGGACGGGTAGATCGTCATTGATTTGAATTTGGACGGGTGGACCGTTGTTGATTTGAAATTGGACGGATAGATCGTCGTTGATTTGAAATTGGACGTTATATAGGCCTCTACTTGGGGATGGGCCCACCATGGATATAAATGATCATTGGGCCACTGGGGTCCTAATTTTGAGAAAGAGTTTTGATCCAAGTTAGATTTGCGGCCCAAACGATAGTGGCGTACGGCGTGACAATAATGGCGTACGCTAGGAATCCTGGTAAACTCTGCCCAGATCCTGCCTAGACCCGGCCCAGCGCGACCCCCATGTCGTATAAACTTCTGAGACAGTTCAGAAACCACCATTCTTCCGTTTTTGAAGTCCAAACTCTTCCAAATCTCTCTCAAGTCTCCTATTCTCTTCCAAAAATTCACCCAAGTGTCGAAATGGTAATGAGGGGAAGGGCAGCGACGGTGGCAATGGTGATGGGGGGAAGGGCAGCGACGGCAGCAATGGTGATGGGGGGCATGAGAGAAGCCACCCAAGTGTCGAAATCGAGGCTCCGGGGTTTCAAATCGACAATCAACCAACAGAGGAGGCCTTACCAGGTACCGGTGTAGAAGTTTTAGACAGCGCAGGTGGCGGTAATGGCCATGCAGCGGAGGCGGGTGGTGGCGATGGACGGCATACGCCAGGAGAATCTGGGCGTATGCCAGCTGTCGTTGATGCAGGAGGTCCACGGGTTCATCGTTTGGACTTCCAAAGTGGTGTCGAAGGCCTGGTGGTGACGGGCGTGGGCTCTATTGGGGCCAATGGCAGTGGTAGTGGCGATGGTGATCGGCCGGAGGGGCTACTGAGGGATCCGGCAAGACGCAAGGGCCTTGCGGTCGCGGAGGAGGTTTTCGGAGAGGTACCGATGGAGACGGCTGAGTTCAGGCTAGCCGCAGGGTCTTCGACACATATACCCATTACACGCGGAGATTTTGCAAAGTTTGTGACAGAGGAGGAGCTTGGCCGTTTGCTTCGGGAGAACCCAATGGTGGTGGCGGCAGTGATCACAGCGCGGGAAGATAGGCAGAGGCAGGTTGAGCAGGCGCAGGAGGAGGAGTGCCTGAGGGCTGAGGCCGAGAGGGTTAGGGCCGAGGAGAAGTCCTCTACATGAGAGGCCGAGGCAGCCGAGCAGGCCCAGGAGGAGGGTGGTCGGGCTCGTGAGCGTGCGGTGACATTTGCGGAGTCCATACAGTCCGCACCTCGCGCTGCGTTTGTGGCAGAGGCCTATGTCCCACCGGAGCCACACTTGTTTGTACTGTCCGCGTTTGAGAGCTACCTTCCCCGCCGCGAAGACTATGACGCAGAGCTCGTTCTGAGAGACCTTGGGCGCAGGTATTCCCTCGGACTAGCGTTTCGCTTTTAATTCCATATTATTGTATCTGCATGCATACTGATGAACTCCTTTCTTGTTCTTACCTTTATGTCATGCAGAGAGGAGCAGCCAGCACACGAGGGCACAGTGGTCCTGCTAGTTCGCTCGAGCTGTACAGGGAGCTGCCCGAGCGGGTCAGGGCTTTGGTTGACGCTGCGGGGTTTAGGCCATTCATTCTCACTTTGGCAGCGACAAAGAGTGACCATGCTCTGCTCACAGCGTTGGCCGAGAGGTGGTGGGACTCATCCAACACCTTCCACTTTCCGATCGGGGAGATGACCATGACTCCGGCGGACTTCGCGGCTATGACCGGCTTGAGGGTAGGAGGAGAGCCTATCCCATTTGCCTCGGGGATTCATGGTGACAAGGCAGCATTGACGTGGTTTTTGGGACGGGTACCAGGGGGTAGTTCAGACACAGTTCCCCACAACCAATTCCACTGGTATCTGAAGGACAGGGTCCAGTCACAGAGCAGGAAGAGGAGCAGATGGCGAGGGCCTATTTGCTGTACTTGTTTGGGCCATGCTGTACCCCAACAAGCGGGCCACAGTGCACTTGACTTACTTACCAGCCCTTTACGACTTGCGCACGGCCACCAGATATGATTGGGGAGGAGCTGCTCTAGGGACCTGCTACAGCTTCATGGGAGAATTTTCGCGAGGAAAGACAGCGATTGTCGGCTACTGGAGGGTGTGGGAGGTAAGAAACCGAGCTTGTGATTTTAAGTTCTGAGTACTTCCCTTCCTTTTGACTTATGACTGTTGTATTGACGCTTTGATTGTTTTGAAACTTGCAACTATGGGCCTACGAGGTGCTGAAGATGTACCCCCCGGAGAACAAGTGCCCGGACTTGAAGATGCTTCCACGTGCTCTGATATGGGGGCCGCTATATAGGGGCAAGAAGAAGTCCCGAAGGAGCCTCCGTGCCTTCAGGGCGTACCTCGACGAGCTGTCGAGTACTCAGGTAAAACATAGCCTTTTTGTTAACTATCACTGCCTTTGAATTGCTTCAATGCTGCCGCTGATCGACTATTTGTCATATGATTGTTGCTTGCTTTGCAGGTGGAGTGGGACCCATGGAGAAATGCAGAGGCTGAGCCGGAATACGTCGCACGGCGCAGAGTGGTAGCTGCGAGCCGTGTGCTGCTTGAGTCAGCCTTTGGGTGGCAGTGGTACTTGGGCGACCGAGTGACACGGCAGTCGCTTGAGTCGTCTGAGTTTGTTACGCCCGGGCCGCTTCGGCCTCGTGCTTCACACATGGACCAGTATACCTTGGCTGAGCTGTAGCGCTTTACCGTCCCGACAGACTTTACTGCTTTCTTAAGGCCTGAGCGAAACTATGCTGTCTACCGGAGGCAATACTTGGTGAGGCCACTCGGGGTGATGGAGCACATAACCGTGGAGAGCGAGGCTTTGGAGGATACAGAGGAGAGGCGCGGCCAGAGCAGCAGGACTGCTTGATCGTGGGAGAGGAGCAGATTCGCTATAGCGACAGGCCTTCCTCGACTTTCTTGGACGTTGGCGGTGCGAGATGCCCAAGGAGAGGAGGCCACAATTCAATTTGAGCCTGCCAGGACAGAGCCAGCAGAGATCACAGGACCGGTACTATACTCTTTCATCCTTTGTACTTTCCTTACTTCATATTTGGCATGTATATCTGGCTTGCGTTCTGATTTTGACAAAACTGTAACACAGGCCCCGATGGAGTGGGTGCGAGAGGCGGTGCGCTTGATGAAGGCCATGGAGAAGGAGTTTCACAAGATAGCAGGCGGCGCTTCTTTGCAGTTACACTACCCACCTCCGGCTCTGGCTCCTATTGTGCAGCCTCAGGTATAATCTCCCGTTCCACTTTTGGATAGGATTGCTTTCAATCTTTCCTGCACTCAGCATTTGAATATATACAATATGCACAATGTATGCTAAATGATTTGAATGAACACGGCTTCTGAGGCTTCAAAAGGCAGAGTCCTTGCCATAGTGTTTCCTTGGAGGCTAGTGAATTGTCTGGAGGAATCATGTGAAATGGGAACGGATGGCCTTGGCCTATAAAGCCTGGATGGTCACATTATGGCCTCCACACTCTCACTGACCACTTCTACTCTCACCATATTTAAGCCCTTCTCATGGAAAATCCCTTTCCCATATTGCTCCGGCCCTGGCTAGTACAATTTTTATCCGTTGATTGGTTGAATTTCCAATATCACGGCCTTGCTTCGTTCCATTTTCTTCGACACATGCCGCTCCGCCCAGTGCTTCTACGAGCTGCCCTCAGATTCTGGGACCCTAACGTCCATGTCTTCCGCTTTGGCGATGACGAGACGTGCCCGACCGTTGAGGAGTTCCAGGCATACCTCCGAACCTACTCGTCCCCTACACTTGTTGTTTCACCCTATCAAGTGAGCACGCCCAGGCTGCTAGCCAGCTCGCTCAACATCTCTCGGGGTTTGGTGAACACTATCCTTGAGGGTGGCCAGGTGAACATCCTACGACTGATTGAGATGTACAGTCCAGATGCCGATTTGGATAGCGATAAAGCTCAAGCGCAGCGGCGCTTTGCCTTAGTAATCTGCCTGCTTGCCGCCTCCCTGCTCATTCCTGCCAACGGGCAGGTCAGCCCCTTGCTTGTGAGCGTTGCCGCCCAGATGGGGGCACGAAGGAACGTGATTCCTTTGGTTCTAGCTGAGACACTCTTGGGTTTGGATTTGGTATACACGGGTTAGTCAGCTGTCTTCAGCGGGAGCCTGATTTTGCTCCAGGTAAACTCACTCAGCTCACCTTTTTCTGGCTTTCCATACATTCTCGTTTTACCTCGACGTTCAGCTTAGGCTGCTCCCTAGCTCCTTGTCTTTTCGCTCGGGCTTTATCTGGCTTCTGACTTGTCTTTTCGCTCATACAGTTGTGGTTATCAAACAAACTGAATCTACTGCACCCACCGGTGGCGGGTTGGAATTTGTTCCCAAGAAGGATTCATCAGAGGGAGATGCGGTATCCTGACTTGGCTATAGAAGGTTGGTATGAGTTCATGTAGCAGATGCAGCTCGAGGAAATTATTTGGAGGTGCCCTTGGTCAGACCTTCTGGATATGGCTGTCCATTCTGATGGCTCTGACAGGATGGTTATCGCGGGACTAACGAGCTTCACCTTTTATATTCCCGGTCACATTCTTCGCCAGCTGGGCGCTCCACAAGAGGACAACCGTATCAGCATTGGAGGTTTCCATATTCCCAACTTCAACGCTCAGACACTGAATGGCTACCAGAGGCGCTGGGGCCTAAGGGTTCTCCAGGCAGAAGTGCCGAATTTTACCACAAGGCTGAAGAATCGATACAGGCAGTGGTTAAGAGCAAATGTGCATGCAGGGGAAAACATCGACTGACTCCGAACCACTTTGCTTTTCTTAGAATAAGCTGTGAGCCTTTAGGCTTCTCAAGCATTTCGTTCTATTTTTCACTGTTTTCAAGGCTTTTATGCTCAGCTTGTGTATTATAAGTAGTAATTTTGCAAATAAAGTTGAAAGATGAAGGGTTTCCCCCTTCCGATTCTAATTCTCCAATACAGCTTCAACTTGTCCTTGAGCTTTTCGACCTTTGATGCGAACCCAAAATGTCAAACCATGGATCAACTTGATGGAAACTGACCGGGTCTCAGAGAGAGACTGCCTACGTATCCCTTTTCAGGGAATCAGGTCAGAACGTAGTTCAGGCAAAGGTTCACTCGTGTATTTTACCTCTCCTTTTACGCTCTAACTTTTGCCTAGCACCACCTTTTCAAGTTTTCGGTCTAGCGAGCTTTCAACATTTTGCCTATTTATTTTTGCCTAGACTGCCTCCTTAGGTTTTCGGTCTAGCAGGCTACTGTAACTTTTGCTTGGGATCTCCCACCCTTGTGGTTTTCGACCCAACGAGCATCTCTCAGGGGTAGTAATGCTTGAGCTGATCCAGGTTGACCAGGGTATTGAATTCGTTTCCGTCGAGGTCGATGAGCTTAGCAGCACCCCCAGATAGGATGGTCTTGATGATGTACGGCCTAGAGCGCTTCGGCCGGAATTTCCCACGAGGATCGAACACTGGAGCCCGGATCTCCTTCGTAACCATGTCCCCTTCGACCAGACCTCTCGACTTCCCCTTCTTATTAAACGCTCGGGCGATTCGATGCTGATACCCTTGAACATGATATAGAGCGCGGAGCCTTCTCTCATCAAATAACATGAGCTCGACAAACCTTCCACTCAGCCATTCAGCTTCCTCGAGACCACTTTCAGCCATGATCCTCAGAGACGGAATCTCTAGCTCAATGGGAAGTACTGCCTCCATTCCATAGACTAGGGAGAACGGAGTTGCACCTATAGAAGTGCGGATTGACGTACGGTACCCCCAAAGGGCCAAAGGTAACAACTCGTGCCAGTCCCATGCAGATTCAGGAGTCTTCTTGATAATCATCTCGACATTTTTGTTCGCGACCTCGACAGCTCCATTCGTTTGTGGCCGATAGGTTGTTGAATGGTGGATCTTGATCCCGAATTCCTCGAAGAGTTCCAGAACCCTGCCTTTGAAGTGGCTTCCATTATCTGATACGAAAGCCTGCGGAATACCATACTGGTAGATGATGTTCTTCCGAATAAACTGCGCAACTTGAGCTGTTGTCAGGGTCTTATAAGATTCGGCCTCGACCCACTTGGTGAAATAATCAATGGCTACCAGTATAAACTTGTGGCCGTTTGAAGCAGAGGGTCTGATCATTCCGATAACATCAATTCCCCACACCGAGAAAGGCAAGGGTGAGGTCATGCTGTGGGCACACGCCCCAAAATTTTCAATTTTGCTTGCTCAAAATTGGGTGCGGCCCTTTTGGAAAAGTGCGGCAAGACGCTTCAATTCAGAGTCGCCACTCGGGTTTTAGCGGTGAAACACCCAAGGAAACGAACTTGAAAACGTTTGCTACGTTTGTTTGATTTTGAAAGAGGCGTAGACTAGTCCATCGTCACCTTCAATATCTGAGGTTCGGGAGCCAGGTTACAAGAGGGGAAGGGTTTTATGGCACCCCTCTCGCCCAATCCGGAGATCGGTCTCTACTCAGGCATTTTGTAAAACATTTGCGTTTTTCTCTCATTTGATCATTTTTTAGCCAGTTAGGGCGGGGGAACAATTAATGGGGATTAATATTGTAACAAGTTGCAAATATGTGACAAAAATGTTTACGAATGATGATTTGCTCGAATTAGTAAATGAATATAGATTGAGAACAAGCATTGAGATCAGCTTGAACAGAATGGAGTACGCTATCTTTCAGAGAGGTGAGCAGGCCACACACTGATATGCACTGGCCAGGCCATTGCATATCGATGAAACTTGCGCATGCCACATTGGGACTGGCGTACACAACTCTTTTGCACTCACAGTCTTTGTTTGCAACCCTCTGCGCTCTGGAATGGACCAGTGCACACCCAGGACAAACCACGCAGTTTATAATACAATCACATTTACAGATATAGATATAAGAAATGGCTTGAAGCCATGGAAACAGACAAGAAACCCCATAAACAGAGTGGGGAGATAACAAAAGGCCAGGAGAGAACTATGATACAAGGGCCAGCCACTGATCCTTAGTTCAACTGCCGTACGCCACTTCGAAGAGACTGTACGCCAGTTACACCACTAATCCAGTGTTTGGCTTTGCAACATCTGGGCTCTGGAACATGACCAGAAATGACCAAAGAGCCTTCTAAAACAAGAAAAAGCAAGTTTTGAAAGCTACAGCTAAGTAGTTCTAATTACAGAAAGCAATAAACTGGTTCTTAGCATGTTATAAGGTGACGAACATGAAATATGAACGATAAATAGACAACCCATGATCCGCACGCCAGCAATGCGCGTACTGCCATGACTGGCGTACAACTTGTATGTACTGGCGTGCGCCATGTTTTGTCTTGCTTGACTGTCTTATTTTACCAATAAAAGGCCAGAACTAGTATTAGTTACTAGCCTGGACCTTTCTGGTTCCCCTTAGGGATCGAGAACAGAAGGCCACACAAAGGTGGTATACCTTTTTGTGTTGAGGTGTGAAGATGGTTTTGAGCTTTTGGTGTTGAAGATGGAGGTTAGAGGATGACTGAATGACAGTAATGTGGGTGTGAGGTACTTCTCTACTTCTTGCTCTTTCAATGGAGGAGAAAGAACAAGAGAAAGAAGAGAGGAAGAGGGCTTAGACTTCTTAATGTGGTTAACCCCTTGCAAATGAATGCAAAAGAGGTATTTATAGGAGGAGAGTGGACTGAGGAGGGGGCTGATCAGTTGGGTTAGGGCTGGTTGAGTTAAGAAGGAGAGCCTCCCATGCATTAAATGCATGGGACTAGGTGATGGGGTGTGTAGGAGAGAGAAGGGGACGGCCCAGACGAATATAATCATCAGGGGAACTGTTCCCTGTACTTGGGGAGCCGAAAAGTCTCGAGCGCGTGACAGAAAAGCGGTGATTTGACTAACTTTGACCAGCGTGCGCCATATTTGGACTTGCGTGCGCCAGTCAAACTGAGTCAACGGTCGATGACCGACACGTGGCAATTTATTGGCGCACGCCAGGAGGAAACTAGCGTAAGCCGGTATGGTTTTGCTGGGGCCATATGGTTCTGGCTTTGAAGGGTTTGAAGGGATTTGAAATGGGTTTGAATGAGGAAAGTCCAAAGTTCAAAGCTGAAGACCCTCCGTCAACCTTGGAATGTTCTCGACCTTTAATCATCATTGGGGCAACAAAAAACTGTAAATAAGCTAACCCGGATAGTCCAGGGCAGGGTGTCTACACTTGCCATAAAGCTCGGACGAAGGAACATGCTGCAAGTTAGCGTGAATCTGACATTTGTAGCAACGTCGCACGTAATCGATACACTGTGACTCCATTGTAGACCAGTAATAGCCTTGTCTGAGGATTTTCCTTGCAAGCATGACACCACTTATGAGAGGACTGCAGACTCCTTCATGAATCTCCTCCATTATCCTTGTCGCTTCTGCGCCGTTCACACATAGCTTGTGCATCCCACAGTGAGATCTTCGATACAACTTCCCCCCACAGATGATGTACTGAGCAGCCAAACGTTGCAGGGTGATTCGGTCCTTCTTAGTGGCCTCAGCAGGAAACTCTCCGCGTTCCACAAAGTTCCAAATATCGTGGTACCAGGGCAGGCCATCATCGACATCATCAATGGCGTTGACATACTCGTAAGCGGCCAAGTCCCTTTGTTCAATCACGATTGGCCACAGATTAACTCTTACTGGAAGTTCGATCATTGAAGTCAAAGTCGCCAAAGCATCGGCGAACTGATTCTTCAAGCGTGGAACATGGGTGAAAGCCACCTTGTTAAAGCGAAGAATCAGTTCTTCTAAATCTTGGTGATAAGGCTTCAGCTGTTCCTCACAAACCTTCCAGTCTCCATTGGCTTGAGAGACTACCAAATTCGAATCCCCAATTACTTCAATCTTCTCAACCCCTAGTGCAATCGCAGCTTCCATTCCGACAATGCAGGCCTCATACTCGGCTTGATTATTGGTGACATCAAAATTCAGCTTGAAGGCGAGCGGAATATGAGCACCGGCAGGCGTGATCAGCAACACCCCAATTCCGAACCCTTTCTGATTAGTAGCCCCATCGAAATACAGCGTCCATACTTCCTTAGTTACAGTTAGCACGTCCTCGTCCGGAAAAGTGAAATCCACATCCTCTGGCCCTTCAACCGGGTGATCAGCCAAGAATTCTACCACAGCACGGCCCTTCACTGACCTCCTTGTGACATGCTGGAGATCGAACTCAGCCAGCAGAAGCAACCAATGTGCTAGCTTATGGGTGAGTGCTGGCTTCTCGAATAAATATTTGATAGGGTCCATCCGAGAAATCAGCTTCACCGAATAGGCTAGCATGTAGTGTCTAAGCTTTTTGGTAGCCCAAACTAATGCCCAACATGTCTTTTCTAAAGGGGTATATTGCTCTTCACTACCCACCATTTTCTTGCTTAAGTAGTGGATGGCTTTCTCGACTCTGTTTTCCCCTTCTTGCGCCAGCAAACAACCCATGGCTGTCGGAGTCACGGATAAGTATAGAATCAAAGGTCGACCTGTCATAGGCGGCATTAGTACCGGAGGGTTCTGCAAGTACCTCTGAATGGCCTCAAAGGCAGCCTGGCATTTGTCTGTCCACTCGAACGGGACGTTCTTCTTGAGCAGTCGGAATAACGGCTCACAAGTTGGAGTCAACTTGGCGATGAACCGGCTGATGAACTGAACCTTCCCTAGAAGCTTCGCACTCCTTTTTCAGACCGTGGGGGCTCCATTTCGAGAATCGCTTTGATCTTGGATGGGTCTGCCTCGATCCCCCTCTTGGTAATCAGAAATCCCAACATTTTGCCTGCTGTGACTCCAAACGTGCACTTTTGCGGGTTGAGACGCACATTGTACTTGCGCAGCCTTTCGAGAAACTGTCTGAGTGACGGGAGGTAATCATCTTCCTCCTTCGCTTTTACAATCATGTCGTCCACATATACCTCAACCGTCTTGTGGATGAAGTCATGAAATAGGGTTGTTTGGGCCCTCTGAAAGGTGCATCCTGCATTCTTTAACCCAAACGGCATTTTTTCGTAGCAGTAAGTCCCCCATTCGGTGATGAACATTGTCTTCTCTTGATCCTCTGGAGCCATAAAGATCTGATTGTATCCCGCAAATCCGTCGACAAAGGAGAGTAACGCATGCCCGCCGTGTTGTCCACACACACATCGATGTGAGGCAAGGGAAAACTATCTTCGGGGTTTGCCTTGTTTAAGTCTCTGAAATCGATGCAGACTCGGATCCTCCCATCATTCTTGGGAACGGGCACAATGTTAGCGGCCCATTTGGGATATTTAGCAACCCTTAGGAAACCTGCATCAATCTGCTTGGTGACCTCTTTTTCGATCTTCTGAACCAGTTCGGCCTCATTCTGCGAAGTTTCTGTTTGACTGGAATTGCTCCTAGTATTAATGGAATTCGGTGCTGCACTATCTCGGGATCGATACCGGGCATATCCGCATGAGACCAAGCAAAAACGTCGAAATATTCTTTGGGTGCCTCGATTGTGCCAGCGTGGTTTTTCTGGGATAGATTTGAACCAATTTGCATCATACGGGGGTCATTCTCATCTTTCAGATTTATTGAAATTACTTCTTCTTTTAGAGGCTGAGCATGCCTTTCGTCTTCCCTTTCGATGAGGGAACGCAACTCAACCGGGATGTTTTCGTCGAAGTCGATTCCTTCATCATCAGGGTCGACACAGTTTATATAAAAGTCCGCAAAGTAGTCAGAAGCAGGAGCATTCATTTCATAAAACCCAGAAGGGTTGCCAAGTACAGTTGACTCGAACTCGAAGTAAAAGCTATGACGTGGAGGGCCGAGAGGCACAAACTCCGACTCTGAGCTAGACTTAGACTCGACAAACTCTGTGTCAGATTCAGAAGCATCATTAATGCATGTTAAACGCGGAGTAAAAATGCAGTTATTAATACTACCAGTCGCTTTCACAATGAGAGAAGCTGGGTCCTCGAGAGCGTCCTGAGAGTCGGGCCCAACCATCAGCACCTCAGCCTCTTCTTCCTTGCCAACCAAACCCACTTGGGAGAACAGCCCTTCCAGGCTCCCCTGATCAAAAGCCCTCACCCAGTCAGCCTTTTCCTTGATCTCCGCCAGCTGGTTCTTGAATTTCTCCCGAGCCAGCTGCTCCTTAGCTATTTCGTTCTCATCATTAGACCAGGTGTCTGCAGCAAAGATCTCGAAACCGGGCAGCCAAGTGCGAGTCCTAGGATCCCAAAATGGCTCGATCTATCCTAGATACGCAGTGCCACCTCCTTCACGGACGAAGTAGCTGTTAGGATTACCATAAAGGGTTCAAGGTTTTCCCACGTCTTTCCTCTTCTTAGCATCCTTGGCAAGGGGAATGTATCCTAAACCCAAGCGGCCTTCGGTGAAAGGAAAGGCGGGGAACTCAGCGATCCCTTGCTAGTTGATCTCGAGTCCTAGACCAGGCATGAACGACATCTTCCTCATAATTTTGAGAGCAGTTGAGCTAATGATGAAGTCGTCGTCCATGACAATGGATAGGACTGAGTCGGATGTGTCAAAAGCGAAACCTCCAAAGTCCGAGTCCTCTTCTCCATGCATTATCCCCAAAACAGGTGTCCCATCATCCTTGAGTGGGCGGATCCCGGAGTCTCCGCAAATAGTTAAAGTTCCGGTAGGAAGTCCCAGCATGACCTTTTGGTGTAGATTCGAGGGTATAGCCATAATGTCTGACCTATGCAGCCATGGCCTGCCCAGCAGCAGGTTGAAAGTGGCAGGGATGTCGACCACATGAAACTCCACATCCATTTCAAAGCGCTCAGCATCGAGCTTGAGCATCAGGGTCCTTTCTACCACACAGCATGTGTTGTCATAAGCTTTAACTACCAGATTGGAGGGTGTAAGATCGTTTTTGGTGAGCCCTAGACGGTAGGCAACCCTCATTGGGCAGACATTGATGGCGGAGCCATTGTCGATCAGCACGGTCGGCACCCAGTGTCCCTTACACTTGATGGTAATGTGCAGCGGGCGGTTGTGAGCGGTCCCATCGACAGGCAGATCCCTCTTAGTGACGGTGACAAAATGCTTGGAGAGCAGAGGCAAGACCAAGGTGATCATTGCCTCAGGAGTGATGTCAGTTGGTACCTCAAATCGGGCTAAAGCTGTAGCCAATCTCTCACGATGCTCCTTCGATGATGATATCAAGCCCCAAACGGAGACGGCAACAGGAATCCTGTCAAGTTGCTTCTGGAGAAAATTCTCTTCTGGCACCCCACTAGGAACAAGTGGTGAGTTCTTTTGAGCTGGTGGAGAGGCGGGCTTCTAAGCCAAAGGGTTAGACGAGGTTCTAGCCGACAGATTTGGTGGCTGAAAAACTCGGCCACTCCTCGTGACATTTGCAACGTCCCACCAAGAAGTCGTGTCAAGGGAGCCCCAGAAATCTGTGGGTATTTCTTCTAGCTTGCGCTTCCCTTTATCGGCCTATGCAACCGTTGCCGTTGAGTCTTGTCCCGGAGCCACATCCCATAGCAAATCTTCCATTACCATTCCTTCCCAAAAGCTCGGATCCTGCGCAGCAGTTTCCTCAAATGGCAATCCTGAATTGGTGACAAACGGAACATCCCAGAAGCCCCCGTCCACTAGAGCAGAGTTAACAGTCCATACTTCATCACCCACATTCATGTCAACCACTTTATCAACATCCCAAAAGTCAGCCAGCAATGGGTTTTTGTTAAGATCAACAATTTCATCCACCTCCCATAAGTCATCGGGTGGTGCATTCAAGACCATGATTGAACAATCATCACGAGGAGCCACTACCGAACGTGGCATTCCCAAAGGCACAATGTTGTCAGTTGGGTCGCTCGCACGCACAACATTCGAAATGGCATCTATTAGCGGCAATGCTGCCCCAAGCTGTCGATATATATCGGGGATAACCTCCCCTTTGATGCAACAATCCAGGTACTGCTCATCCACATCCTGATCAGAGCATGCCTTCTCCATGTTGAAATTTTGATTCCAGGCCAATTGCGCAGCATCGGGTTCCAGATCCCACACATACCTTTCTTCTGCTTCAACTGCAGCAAGCTTAGGCTGATAGAAAAGCATAAACAATGAAATGCCATCGAGCGGATTTGCCCTTGCTGCATTCCATTATTCTTCCCATTGATCCAACTGAGCTTGATTGATAGCCGGAACTTGAGGGAATCCCATGAAATAACGTTCGTTCCAATCATTGGCCAGCTCTTCCCATTCCCTTACTTTGTCTTCCATGTCCCAACCAACTACCAACATGTTAACTTTGAGCTCCGCCGGGATGGTTACAATAGGTTTAGGGTGATGCGCTGGGGTTATATGGTCAGTAGGATTGAATATAGTGGAGGTGGGCTGTACTATAGTGGAGGTGAGGCCTACCTGGTTCACTTGTGGGTTGGAATTGTGGTTGGGCATGGAGTTCTTAATGACATTAGGCTTGGTAGGAGGGGTCAGTAGAGTACCGTTGTCCACCAAATCTTGTATCGCATGGCGGAGACGATAGCAAGAGTCAGTGTAGTGACCAGGCATCTGGTGATAGGCACAGAAAGCGTTCGGGTTATGGCTTGGAGGTAGGTTTTGAGGAAGCGGAGTTGGGTTCAAAGGCCTGAGGTGGCCGGACTTGACTAATCTCTCTAACACCGAGGAGAGTGGCGCCTCGAAGTTAGCGAAATTTCGGGGTTTGTTGTGGTTACGGGGCTTTTGATGGGTTTGCACCTGGTTGATGTCGGCAATGTGGTTGGAACCCTGCGTAGCACTGTTGCTGGTAGATGTGGCGTTGGCGTAATTGTTACCGCCGAACAAAGCAGTGCTATTGCCCGTGTAAGCACGAGTTTTGGATTTCGGGGTTGAAGTAGAAGAAGAGGTATCACTTCGCTGCAGAACTCCAGTTTAGAGGGCTTCTTCAATAGCAAGGCCGAATTCAAAGAAGGTATCAAAGTCAGCACCTTGAACTAGCACAAGATTCTTGGCGAAATCGAGCTGCAGATTATGGGAGATGATACGAATCTGGTCCTTTTCACTGGGCCGATCAGTTATGAGAGCGGCCTTAGCCCTCCACCTTTTGATGAAGTCCGCAAAAGACTCCTTGGCGTTCATTTTGGTTGACTCAAGCTCTCGGGTGGTCATCTTGAGCTGAGCGTTATAGCTGTACTGGGCGTTGAAAGCTGCACCAATGTCCTCCCATGTTCAGCGCTTGGCAATGTCGAGAGACAAAAACCATTGAAAAGCGGGACCAGCTAGAGTCTGCGGGAAAAGCTAAGCCATGGCTTCCTCTTCCACCCCATGCAACTTCATAGCGTCGTGATATGCTAGTAGATGGGTTTTGGGATCTCCTGTTCCATCGAACTTCGCGAAGTCCGGCATCTTGAACCTTTCAGGTAGCCTGGCGTTTGGAAACGGGCAAAGACGGTCCATGTCCAAACCTCCAGCTCCTATCGTTTCAGCTTTGGAAATCGTTTCTTCGAGCTTAGCCAACTTGGCGATCAAAGCAGCCATTTTCGGATTAGGAGGAGGGATTCCGTCTAGAGGGATCTCTTCAGCCTTGGGTTGACGCTCGTTCCTTTCTCTGCCTCACCTTCCCCCAGGGAGTCGTTCCTCAATCAGAACGTGTAGATTGGCCATAGAGGTGTCGGCTTGATCGGCCCTTTCTTGCATGATAGCTAAGTTGTGCTGGAGGTCTGCCAGGACAACAGCAAGGTTCAGAGGTGGGATTTCGGCCATATCCAGGATTTCTGTCTTGACCAACTTTGGCGTTGAGGGCGGAGATGGACTGGACGGAGGTGTTTCGTGCGGATTTGTTGGTGGTGAATCCTCTCTTGACAGAGTGCAAGCCAGCACTTCCGTTGTGGCTGACCGAGAAACAAACCCCAAAATAGATTCTCAAGCAACCCTCGCGGATGGTCCCAAGTAGGTTTGGCCCTTGAACTCGGAGCTTGCTAGACAACAAAGTATAAGAGCTCAGTGACAGCCTGCAGCAGTTATTGGAAAGAATTTTGAAAGAATGGAAAATGATCATGTCCACATCGTCGGTGTCTTCCTAAACTCTAGAACTAGAGAGAGACCACCCTACGTCATTCGGACGCTGCCATAGAATCCTCGGATTTCTTTTCGACAATGTATCTTTGATTGAATCGACTGACACTAAGAGATGTCAAGACAGCCTAAGCTTTTGGATATTCTTTTCTCGAAGTTTCAACGTTTGAATTTGGAATAACTTGGTGTAGATGGCGTGATACCATAACCGGAGTGGCGTAAGCAGCACTGTGCCGGAGCCTGAGCGGTGTAAGTTATTAGCACTTTTATCCTGAATGGTGTAAGTATCACGACATTCTCTCCGTTGCTCCTAGTTTTTCTATTTGAAACTTTGATTTGGGTTTTAGACAAGGGCTTAGAAAGTTTCAGTTTCTCAAAGTGTCTTTGATTAAAGAACTTGAAAGTTTGAAAACGTGCAACATAGAGATGCACGACTCATCATCGGTCCATGGCAGCGTTCTAACGGACATAAGATAGACTAGACAAGAGACAACCTAAAAGCCGCCCTAGCATGCTCCTACGCAAAACGGTATGAATGTATGTACAGGCATGCAGTAAGGCAAGCAGTAACACATAGACAGTATAGGGGTTAGATGCAAGTAATCCTACCCTGCAGGTACTTATCTTAGGGTGGAAGGTTCTAGTGCTTTGTACGCATGTAAAGGCCGGTTTTGGTTTAAGGGGGTTCCTCTTACTAGAGCCGCAGTATACCTCCCACTGCAATGCGTGTAGCAAAGCAATGGTCGAACGGTATTACGACTCATCATAATCCAAGGTTGTTGGGCGTTCAAGGACCTCGGGCTCCAAGAAATTGTGCCGGTTACCCAAAACACCTCAACGGGGCTAGCCAACATCGATGCACATGGAGAACGCCAAAGAATGATTGAATGGGAGAGAAACACAAAGTTTTGAGAAATGCCCTTTGAAGCTTGGCCCGCTTTTATTAATCAATACTTGGAGAAAAAACTACACAAGTGAACAATAGTAAAAGCCCCAGTTCGGATTGGTCGGATGCTGAGATCCTGTTATGTTACCATTCCGTTTTTCAGCAGCGTGGAGCGTACTGTTTTGACAGACTTTTAGGAAACTGTTCATTCGTGTATTAATTTCCAAATATCAACTAATGCAATGGGATTTCCCCAGCAGAGTCGCCACTGTGGGCACGCGCCCCGGGAAATTTTTATTACGAAAAGTTTGGGTGCTGCCCTCTTTAAAAAAAAAAGCACGGCGAAACTCTTCGATTCAGAGTCGCCACTTGGGTTTTAGCGGTGAAACACCCAAGGAACCGAACTCGAAAATGGTTGCTATGTTTGTTTGATTTTTAAAAGGCGTAGACCGGTCCGTCGTCACCTTCAATATCTGAGGTTCGGGAGCCAGGTTACAAGAGGGGAAGGGTTTTATGGCACCCCTCTCCCCCAATCCGGAGATCGGTCTCTACTCAGGCATTTTTGTAAGACTTTTGAATTTTTCTCTCATTTATCATTTTTTAGCCAGTTAAGGCGGGGGAACAATTAATGGGGATTGAAACAGTGACAAGTTTTGCAGTTATGTGACAATATTTATGGATGATTTGCTTAGAATGACAAGTATAGGAAATAGATTGAGAACAAGCACTTGTGAGTGATTTAAATAAGCTGAGGTACGCTGGCCTGAAAGGATGTGTGCAGGCAAACAAACCAGCGTGCACTGGTCGGGCCACAGCATGCTAGCAAGACCGCGCACGCCACATACATACTGGCGTACTCCAGTTGTCTAAAAACTCACAACTCCTGTTTTCAACCCTCTGGGCTTTAGATAGGACCAGTGCACACCCACGACAAACCATGAGAACAGACAGAATACCCCATAAACAGTGTGGGGAAGTTACATGAGGCCAGGACTAATCTACGATGCAAGAGCCAGCCACTGGACTGGATATAACTACTGTACGCCAGTCAAGAGACCACTTACGCCAGTAACATCATTTGTCCAATGCTTGGCTTTGCATCTTCTGAGCTCTGAAATATGACCAGAAAGATCCCAAAGGCCTTTGAGAGTAGATAAAGAGCAAATAGTGAATGCCACAAGTAAGCAATTCTAAAGTACAGAAAGCAATAGACAGGTTTTTGACATGCAACAAGGTGATAAAAACGAAATGTAAACAAGAAAAAGGTGTCCAACGATCCCCACGCCTGCAGTGCACGTACCGCCACGACAGGCGTACGGCTTGGATGTACTGGCGTGCGCCATTTTCCACTATACACAATCTTTACATTTCACCAGTTTTAAGGCCAGGACTGGTATTGGTTACCAGTCTGGACCTTTCTGGTTCCCCTCAGGGTTCAAAACAGAAAGCCACACGAAAGGTGGTATACCTTTGGTTTGAGGTTTAATGATGGGTTTGAGCCTTGAGGTTGAAGATGGGAGTATGATAGGTGGTTGAGTGACAGTGGGGTGAGTGAGAGAATACTCCTTTCCTTTTCTCTTTCAATGGAGGTGAAGAGAGAGCAAAAGGAGGAAGAAAAAGGCTTGGGCTCTTGAATGATGTTAACCCCTTTCATATGAATGCAGGGGGGGGGGGGGGTATTTATGGAGGGGAGATGACTGGAGAGGGGGCAGTCAGCTGGGGTTAAAGGCTGGTTGGGTTAAGGAGAGGAGGCTCCCATGCATTAAATGCATGGGACTAGGTGATAGGGTGTGTAGGAGAGAAAGGGGGACGTCCCTGCCGAAAACAATCATCAGGGGGCTTTTCACTGTACTGGGGCAGTTACAAAGTCTCGAGCACGTGACAGAAAAAGTGGTGATTTGACTGGCTTTGACCGGCGTACGCCATGGTGTGACCTGTGTGCGCCAGTGATAACTGGGTCCACAGTTGATGACCAACATGTGGCAGTTCACCAGCGCACGCCAAAACAACACTGGCGTAAGCAAGTAGGGTTTACTAGGGCCATCTGGCTCGAAGGGTTTGAAGTGGAATTTGAAAGGGCTTGAATTAGGAATGTCCAAAGCTCAAAGCTCAAGACCTGCCATCGACCTTGGATTGTTCTTGACCTTTAATCATCATTGGGGCAATAAAAGACCGTAAATAAGCTAATCCGGATAGTTCAGAATAGGGTGTCTACACTTGCGCTTTCCTTTGTGACTGAAGCTACCGTTGGTGACGCGGCCAGTCCCAGAGCTAAATCCTTTGCCAGATCTTTCACAACCAACCCCTCCCAAAAAGCAGGGTCTTGAGCAGCAGCATCTTCGAAAGGTATTCCTGGGTTAGTAACAAACAGAACGTCCCATAGACCTCCTTCCACCAAAGCCGAATTGACAGTCCAGACTTCATCACCAACTATAACGTCCACAACCGTATCGACATCCCAGAGATTAGCAGGTGGTGAGGTTTTATCCATGTCGACAATCTCATCAACCTCCCAAAAGATCATCAGGCGGTGCAGCCTGTAGAACCATGTTGCTACAATCATCACCGGGAGCAGTAATAACAGGACGTGGCTGTTCCATAGAGACAATGTTGAGAGACGAGTCGAACTCGTGAATACAGTCATCGATAGTGTTTGATATTGAATTTACTAGGGGAGCATAGCTCCAAATGGGCGACGCTTATTGAGGACAAGCTCCCCTTCCTCATAGTAACTCTAGTACTCTTCATCAACCTCGTTTTGGTCCAAATCGGAATTGCGACCCATCGCTATCTATCTCGCATTAGGCTGTGGGTCCCACACATACTCCTCAGCTTCTTCCTCTGGATGGGCAAGTTCAGGTTGGTGGTAGAGCATGAACAAAGAAAGGCCATTCAAAGGATCTGCTTATGCCGTAGTCCATTCGCCTTCCCATTGGTCTAACCACACTTGATTAAAATGAGGGTAAGTAGGGAATCCCATATTGTACTACTCAATCCATTCCTCAAAGAGCTTTTTCAATTTGCCAACCTTGTCTTGCATTTCCAAACTTGCTGCCATCATGTTGATGTCAAGTTCGGACGAGATGGTTACGATCGGCTTAGGGTGGTTTTCTGGGACAATATGGTGGGTAGGATTGACTATGGTGGAGCTTAGGTTGTTTCGAGTGGAGATTGGGTCAATTTGAACAGAGCTTAGAGATATCTGGCTTATTTGTACGTTGGAATTGTGTTTGGACATGGAGTTGGATATGACATTTGGCTTTGTGGGAGGTGGGGTTTGAACAGTGCCATCGTCTATCAAGTCTTGAATTGCATGATGAAGACTATAACAAGAATCAGTGAGATGGCCAGGCATTTGGTGGAAGACACAGAAAACGTTGGGGTTATGGCTAGGAGGTGGATTCTAAGGAAGAGGAGTCGGAGTCAAGGGCTTGAGATGGCCGAATTTGACTAACTTTTCCATCACTGAGGAAAGAGATGCCTTAACGTTGGCGAAGTTTCGGGGTTGGTTTCGGTTTCGATTTTTCTATGGAGTTTGAACTTAGTTAACATCTGCGGCGTCGTTTGAGTTTTGAGTGGGGGCATTGTTTCCTTTGGAGGTCGCATTGGCATAGTTGTTGCTACCAAACAAAGCGGTACTGCTTCCTGTGTAAGCACGGGGCTTAGCCTTCTGAGTTGAGGTAGATGAAAAGTCACTCCTTGGCAGAACCCCAGTTTGCAATGCTTTTTCGATGGCCAAACCAGACTCAAAAAAAGTCTCAAAGTTGGCCGCTTGAACCAACATAAGGTTTTTAGCATAGTCGGGCTGCAGGTTGCAGGAGATAATGCGGATCTGATCCCTTTCACTCGGGTGATCAGTCATTAGGGTAGCCTTGCTCCTCCACCTCCTGATAAAATCAGGGAAGGACTCCTTCACATTCATTTTGGTGGACTCCAACTATCAGGTAGTCATCTTGAGCTGAGAATTATAGTTATACAGAATGACAAGGGCTACCCCAATATCCTCCCAAGCTCTTCTTTTAGAGACATCGAGTGATAGAAACCATTGGAAAGCTGGACCAGAGAGTGTTTGCAGGAACATTTGGGCCATTGCATCTTCTACGATTGCTAGCAGCTTCATAGCAGCATGAAAACCTAACAGATGAGTCTTCGGGTCACCAGAACCATCAAAACTTGGTGAAATTTGGCATTTTAAACCTTTCGGGTAGCTTGGCATTTGGAAATAGGCAAAGCTGATCCATGTCCAGACCGCCAGCACCAATCTTTTTGGACTTGGAAATAGCTTCTTCAAGCTTGGCCATCCTGGCAATCAGAGCAACCATTTTTGGGTTTGGAACAGCTACTTCGGGGTGAGGAATTTGAACTTCGAGTTCAGGATTGGCTCTCTCTTCCTTGACTCTTTCTCCTCTTATCGAGAGTCGCTCATTTATCAAGGCACATAAGTTGGCCATAGAAGCCTCAGCCTGATCGTCCTTTTGCTGCATGATGGCCATGTTATGCTGGAGACCTGCCAGAATAATAGCTTGATCTTGAGGAGCATTAGCCATCATGAGTGCTTTAGCGGATCTCGGTGATGACGCTGAAGAAGGGGAGGACGGAGGTGTCTCGTGCGATGTAGTTGGTGGTGAATCTGCCTTTGATGGAGGAAAAGCCAAAATTTGCTTTGTAACTGACTAGGGAGCAAGCCTTGCAAGTCTTCTTCTGTTGGACCTGGTGGATAATCCCAAGCAAGTTTGGCTCTTGTTTTCAGAACTTTCTTCGGCGGTGCAATGGCTCACAGCTAGACAGTAAAATAAGTGAAAACTCAGTATTGTTCCTGTAGCAGTTTGTCGAAAGAATTGAAAGAATGAAAAATGCGCATGTCATCGTCGTCGGTGTCCTCCTAGACTCTACAACTAAAAGATGAGTCTGTCTCATGATGTTCGGACGCTACAAGAATACTCAAAATTCTTTTCGAGTGTGTATCCTTTGCTGAATCGACTAACACTAAGGGATGTCAAAATAGTCTAAGTCTTTGACTACTCTGTTCTCAAAGTTTCAACTTTGGAATCGGAAAAACTCGAAGTAGATGACGTGATACCGGACCAGGGGGCGTAGGCAGTACTGTGCCGGAGCTTGAGTGGTGTAAGTGTTTAGCACCTTTAACCCGGGTGGTGAAAGTATCACTGCATTCTTTCCGTTGTTCGTCGTTTTCTATTTGAAACCTTGATCGGGTATTTAGACAAGGACTTAGAAAGCATTGATTTTCCAAAGTCTCGTTGATATAAGAACTTTGAAAATTGACAAAGTGCATCATTGAGATGCACAACTCTTTATCGGATCAAGACAACGTCCTAATAACCATAAGATAGACTCAAAGAGAGACAGCCTAGAAGCCGCCCTAAACATGCTCTTCCATAGAACGGTATGTATGTACAGTGCATGCGATAGGGAAAGCGGTAACACGTAGATAGTCTATGGGGGTTAGATGCAAATAATCTTACCCTGCGGGTACCTATCCTAGTTTGGAGAGTGCTAGTGCTTTGTCTATGTAAAGCCCGATTTTGGTTTAAGGAGGTTCCTCAGACTAAAGCCATGATATACCTCTCGCTTCAACGCGTATTGCAGAGCAACGGTCGAATGGTAGAATGACTTATCATCGTCCAAGGTTGTTGGGCATTCGAGGGCCCCGGGCTCCAATAAACTGTGCCGGTTACCCAAAACACCTCAACGCGACTAGCCAATATCGATGCACATGAAAATGCTAAAAGATTGATTAATGAGAAAGAATCGCAACGTTTGCAAAATGCCTTCTAAAATTTAGCTCACTTTTATTAATCGATACTTGGAGAAAACTACTCAAGTGAACAATCGAAAAAGTCCCAGTTAGGATTGGTCGGATGCGAGGATCCTATTTAATAACCATTCCGTTCTTCAATAGCGCGGAGATCACTGTTTTGACAGACATTTATGGGATTGTTCCCAAGAGTATGAATTTCCAAGTATAGACTAATGCAATATGTCCCCAGCAGAGTCGCCACTGTGGACACAAGCTCCTAAAAATCTAGTGTTTATCGGTGTGCCCTTTTTGGAAAAGTGCGGTGAAATGCTCAATTCAGAGTCGCCACTTGGGTTTTGAAGGTATGCCACCTAAGGAACCGAACTTGAAACACTTGCTACGTTGTTTGACTTTTGAAAAGGCATAGACTGGTCCATCATCACCTTGAAATATGAGGTCCGGAAGCCAGGTTACGAAAGGGGAAGGGTTTTAAGGCACCCTTCTCACCGGAGATCAGTCTCTACTCGGGCATTTTGTAAATCATTTGCGCTTCTTTCTCATTAATTAACTTTTAGTCAATTAGGGTTGGGGAACAATTTAAAGGATAAAAACTATAACATGCTGGCAGGATGTGATCGATAGCATGCTCGCTTATTGAAACAATTAGTATAGGATGAAAACAGACTCCTGTGGGAGTTTAAACAGACTGGAGGGCCACTATTTTGGAAATAACGTACTCAAGAAGAAACCAGCATGCATTGACCAAGTCACTACATGTTGACCCAACCTGCGTGTGCCACATCAAGACATGCGCGCGCCAGTAAGCTTAAAGCCCACAACTCTAATTTTCAACTCTCTGGGCTCTAGAAATGACCAGTGCATACCTAAAATGAACCAAGCAGTTTATAGGCAGTTTATAGGCAGTTTATGGACAGTTAAAATGGGCTACAAAACTACAAAATGAAAGAAACACCCCATAAATAGTGTGGGGACAAAACAGAGGCCAATGCCTAGTTACCCATGCAAAGGCCAATAACTGGTCAAATAGGAACCTGTGTGCGTGGGTAAACCACTGCAACACGTAGGTGTGAGCCCCCAAACCAGTGCTCGATTTTACATTTGCTAGGTTCTGAGGCATATTCAGAAAGACCCTAGGGGTACTCCATTGCAACAGATATGAGTAATGAAATATAGCTAGCAATTTTATCAAAGGAAAACAGTAAACTAGTTATTAACACTCTTGCAGTGATGTACAATTATGTAAAAGCATAAAATGACTAGACACCAATCTCGATGCAAGATCTGCACGCGCAGCCAAGGACTGGTGAGTGCGTGCTTATGATCGGTGCACGCTGGTTCTAGTCAGAACTGTTTTTGAAACCTTGCTACCTTGAGGGCCAGGACTTGTATTAATTACCCGTCTTGACCCTGCCAGCCCCTCTTAGGGATTAGAACAATAAATAATACAAAGGTGTTATTCCTTTGATCTTTCGGTTTGAGAGGTGTTTGAGCTTTGAACTTGAGGTTTAGATGATGGAGAGTGTGTATGGATGGATGAGTGGGTGATGTATTGCTTGCTAATGTCTTCGTTTTGCAAGGAAGAGATGAACAAGAGATTAAGGTTAGGATTTTGTAGCTTTTATGACTTTTTAAGACTTAGAACCTTGTAACCCTTTGGAAGAACCATGGAGGGGGGGTATATAGAGGAAAAGATGGAGTGTAACCAACCAAGAGGTGCCTGATTGGCTTGGAGTCAAAGTCTTCGAAAGGTGATGGGAGACTTGTGAGAGAGGGGGGAACATCCCCATGTCCGAGACTATCAGAAGACGAATAAATAGAGTCTGGGGATGCCCTAAAAGTCCTATGATCATGGCTGAATAAAGGTGATGGGACAAGGTTTGACCGGCATACATAGTTAGTTGACCTGCGCGTTCAGGTCCAAACTGACCTGCCGTGGTCAACGGTCAAAGCTGACTGATGACTGACACGTGGCAATTGGACCGACGCATGCTGGTTTTAGACCCGCGTATGCAGGTAGAGTTTTGGCTGAGGCTTTTTGGGTTAGGTTTAAAGGGTTTAAATGCTCAAATGCTTAAACACACTAACACTCCCGGGGTGCTCTTGATCTTTCTCATCATTAAGGAATCAAATATCGTAAGTAAACTAATCTGGAAAGTCCAGATTAGGGTGTCTACAAGGTATTCACAAAGGAAAGCTCAAAGCCAAAAGCTACATATCCTATGTGAAAATTTTCCAATGTACTCTCTCGTGTCAGCTTTGTATTCCGAGTCAGTTTCTGTTAATTTCATTCATGTGGGAGATTGTTGAAAAATGAAGTTTTACCAAAGTGAATTTGGTGGGACCCTCACCGCGTGAGGTGGACCTAACAACGGTGAACAAATTTCATGACGTGATGAATCATTATGGGAATTGGAAAAACTAAATGACGTGTGTGTGTGCCGTAACCAAACACCTAAATTCGTATGGTCTAGTCTTGATTGGTTTGGAATTGATTGTGCTTTATTTGGTCTGAACCATTCATGTCAAGCCCTTGATTTTAAACATAAATAATAATTGCTTACAATAAATAAAAGCATTACTGAAGTACCGATAGTACCCAAAAGACCTATCTTTCCCCATTCTCAAGTCAAATTCAAAAGTTACAATTCTGGCTCGAGGCCCCAAGTTATCAAAATACTAAAATAGTAATTACAGTTTATAATAATCATTCTTCCAAATACTTCTTTCATATCAGATGCAAATGATCACCTCTTTTATACCTTCGAAAAACAAGTTCAACAAGCATGCCATGCTAACATCCTTGCTTTGTACTTGAAAATGATAGGTTGAGCTACACTAGTCCAGTACAAAAATCTATACTCAAGCTATATGTAAATGGGATGAAACATGCAATAAGAGTAAATGAGTTTCAATAAAGGACATGAGATACAAGAGGAGTTACCAAAATGAACTAACGATTTGACTTTGGGATTTCAGACATCTTAGAGATAACCCTAACCATCAACACGTCGACTAGAAGTAGCAATAATACTCACATCAACCAAACAAATAACAACAATAGTCCAACCATCTCATAACTTTTCGAATGAATGCCACAAACCACTTCCTCATTTCATACCATTCACCGTAGAACTTTATTTCATAAAACTTTCCTTTCTGATTTCCAAAACAATTTTAGCGAAAACTTACGACCATCACCAGTCAAGCTCCGTTTATTTGAGCCTGAATGCCGGAGTCTGTTGATTTGTGTCCAAATACCGAATCCGTTGATTCGATCAAGAATACCGGAGGATTTTTAAAATCGAAAATCCTTTTTTCAAAATCCAAAATCCTTTCTTTAATAAAACCTCGATAGAATTAACCGTTCATTCTCTTTTTCCACAGCCACGATCCCAAGCAACAAACAATCCAAACTTCACATAAACTTCTAAAATCAATCAAAATTCTCTTCATCCGGGGGAGACATTCAACTGTGTTACCACCCCTTGTGTGACAGTGAATTCTCTTCACCCCGGAGAGACATTCAACTATGTTACCACCCTTTGCGTGACAGTGAATTCTCTTCACCTGGGTTTCCACATTACCACACCTTGCGTTGCGGGCCCTCTAGAGTCCTCGCATTACCACACCTTGCGTTGCGGACCCTTTATTCAAAATTGTCAACTCACACATGCACATATGCGTCATCAATCCATATTTAAGAAAACAACATTTTCCAAGTTCATGTTCTTTCATTCGTCATCACACAATGCACTACAAGCTCATATACATGTCCCATTGTACAATGAATAATACCTTAAGATCCTGTTATTCCTTAAAGTCTATCATAACACCCTACGCCACGTACCGAACCCACAACAACTCCACGACACACCACCGGCTAGGTTCTAAACAAGAATCTTATATAACAATCTCCAAAGGAATCTAGGGAGCTCAACAATATGAAGCGCGGGGATAAAAGTCACAATACTACCCATCGGATCACTAGACAAGCTCATGTCTACTCATAACACTCCCCATTTTACCCCTTATAGCCCACTGTACTCCTAGTAACCTTACGATACATTCCTTAACCCACATCCCTGATATTATGCTCTAATGAGTGCCAAGGAAAAAGGCCGAATAATGATTCATTAGGACATAAGCAATCATGCTCAAGAGTGACTTAAACGTATTCTAATTATATAGGGAATCATAATACGGAACAATAACAACCTTAGGAATAGCCACGGACATTGGCAGATTGACACACCTCTACTCCAATGGTCATAACTTTCCGTGTACTAAGAATCTTAAGGTAATTCTGGTGGCAAATGAAAGCTGACTTCAAAACCTTCGAATCGATATAAAATGTGTGTAAATCAGACCTCGAACAAGGAAGTTACAGCCGTTTGAAGTTGGGCTGAAACTCAAAATGTAAGCAGAATTTTCCAGAGAAGGGAGGGATCGATCCCTCCTCCAATGGGGACCGATCCCCAAGGGAAAAAATCCAGGTTTTGTCCAGATTTGAATGAGGGATCAATCCCTCATGCTTGGGGATCGATCCCTAGGCAATTTTGGGCAATTTTCTGCAGATTTTGACAGTTTTCGAAATGAACGAAGGGAGACGATCAAAGCTCAATTTAAGCATGAAATCAACTCATGCATAAACACATAAAGTGAATAAGAAATTCCTACCTCGACGTTAGAAGCTTCAAACACGAGATCAACGAACGAGCCCTAGTTCCAAAGCTCTGAAATCCTCCAAGATCTTCCCCAAGCCTCACCCAACGCATTACGAGCTCGAGGTTGCGTTCTAGAGATGAAATAGAGATGGATCCTTGAGATTTTTGTGAGATGGAGTGAAGTTTTGAGTGAATGAGCAAGAGAGAAAGAGAGAGAGGTCGGTGGAGAGAGAGGGAGAGCCGAGAGAGACGTGAGGAGAGAGAGATATTTTGGGGGTTTTTAATCCCCTACACACACACCCCTCTATTTATACCCCTATATCTCTATATTACACACATGCTCCCTCAAGTTTCCATCTTATCAGTTCAATCCTCAATTCAATTAACCACCAAACATACCATATTCTCCCAATTAGGTATTTACTATACGTTTCAAAAAATTTAAAAAAAAAAATCGGGTCGCTACATTCTATCCTCCTTAAACAATAACACAAAGGGCTACAACTTTCATGTTTATCAAAATTTCTAATTTTAATATTTAAAGGTTCAAAATGATGTTCAAAATATATTTTAATGTTAAACGCATGTGTTATATATTAAATATTTCAATTATATATCGAAAAATGTGTGTGGTGTAGTTGGTTGAAGCTTTTATGCAAAACTCAAGAGACTTAGGTTCAAAACCCAGCAGGATAAATAAAGTGGGATTTTTCCCCTTAGGAAAACGCTATTTTTAATCTCAATTTTTTCAAAAACTAAGATTATTACCCTCTAAACAACCACAGTTTTTATAATGAAACTGAGATGTTAAGCTATTAAAGGTCACGGTTTTGTCATTTTTAATCACAGTTTTTATACTTTTAGTCACGGTTTTAATGAGTTTTAATCACGGTTTTTATCATGTGGTTAAAAGATAGGTACTTTTAGTTACACCTTGATAGACCACGGTTTTAAATGCGAGATTAAAAGTGAAAGATCACTCCAAATGACCGAGGTCTTTATCTATTTTTGTAGTAGTGTTTAAAACCAATCACACCATCCTCTATATCAAAAATTGAATCCAAACAGTTAATATTGTAAATTTTAACGAGTACTATAGCTATGCTAAAATTCAAGTCAACCAAAAAATGAAAAACTCATAGTCAAATCGATTTTGTTATGAAATTAAAATTTCAAATTTGAATTTACTAAAAATTAGATTACTGGATTAATGATGCCTGATCGAGATGATTTTTTATAGTGATACTCTATTCTTTATTTAATACATTATGAATGACTCACATTACATTTTAGAGGTGTATGAGATATACCTCCATTAAAATGGATGGAAAATATGACGGCATGGGGTCTATCCGCACATTTTCAAAACCACAGGTAGGTTATGTGGTCAGTTTTGAACCGTGAGGGGGGTATCTGCATATGGCGATAACCACAGAGAGTGAAAGTGAACTTGGCCCTAAAATCAATTACTGTTTTTCAGCACTATTTTCCTACAAGAGAATCTAAGGTATTTTATATGCAAATTTATATAAGTATGAATACACTTGGATATTTTTCGGGTACGAAATACTTAAGGTTGCATACATGAACATGCAACATTATCTAAGTACGCAAATACTTAGAAGTTAATCCAAGAACGTGACCACTTGGGATGCATACAACAAACAGCTAAGTACGAGCAATACTTAGATGGTTATCAAAGTACGAACACACTTGAAGAGCAATCGAACAAGTTCAGTATGAATTACTTAACTATGTATGAAAAAATACACAAGTCTGCCAAGTACGAAACACTTGGGCGAGCAAGCATAATACAAAGAGTGTGTATGAATAAACGCATGAAATTGGCCAGGCACGAAGGGCCTAGGACAATAAATCTGGTAAGGATTGAGTATGGTTAAGGTGTACGAAAAGACACACAAACCCCTACTAAGTATGAATGCTTAGATGTGTATGAATAAACACATGAAACAAGGGTGTGTGCATGTAAGCACAACAATACTAAGTATGAGAAACTTAAGAAGCATGTCTATTGCATGAGTTTGGTCCTAGCAAGAACAAGCTATGGATATTTGTTTTCCATGCTATGGAGCAAAGAGCATTCGTCAGAAATATGCGGTGGGTTCGAACAAACTCCGAATTTGGCTAAGTATGAATAAACTTAGGTCATGACCATGAATGGTGTCAGAATTTGATTGAGTATGATCAAACTCGAATATTCCTGTAGGGAGGTATTGCCGAACAGGTACAGTTAGTAGCCGAACACGTGGTATATGGGAGCACGTGGTAAATACGACAGGTCATACCCCCGGGTAGGGTGGTGAACGGCGATATGGACCAGTGACATGAGAAGTCATTGGTCCAAGCAGTCTGTTCGGCGTTATAAGGACAAAATACATGTGAAGTCATTTGTCCAAATATAATGATAAGGACCAGTTGCGTGTGAGGACATTGGACCAGATAGTCTGTTCGGCAAAAAGATAGCCGAACAGGAAAAGAACTATTGAAAAAGCAGCCTTAAATGTTACGGCGGCAGGAACGCTCTAGAAAGTTCCAGAACGGTGCTATTCCGTAAGAGAATAAGATCCCGAGTATATAGGATCTAGGAAAGATACCCAATGTGAATGGGATGTTCGGCCAGTTATAGAAAAGAGTCCTAAAAGGATTCTTAAGTAATAAACTGATAAGGGAATGAGAGTCCAAGAAACATTGGGTTTCCTATACGGGATAGGAATCCTAGGGCGACAAGGATGCTTGGGCTGCAAGCATCTGTGAATCTATAAATAGAAGGCAGACCAAGAGGTAAAAGGTATGCAATATTTGGCATTCATATTGTTCTCCTACTGATAATTAGGGTTTATTGACTAGTACGTGATACTAACTTTGGCATCGGAGAGCCTTTGCCACGAGAGGCAGAGGTGCACTCACCCCTTGTCCATTTTCCAGATTAGGGTTCCGACGACGAATTAGGTGTGGGCACGCGCCCCGAAAATCCCGCATTTTGGTTGTGAAATTTATGGGGAGCGGCCCTATTTGGAAATGCGCGGCGAGACGCTTCGATTCAGAGTCGCCACTCGGGTTTTAGCAGAAGAATACCCAAGGAACCGAACTCGAAAACGCTTTGCTACGTTTGCTTTGATTTGAAAAAGGTGGAGACTGGTCCGTCGTCACCTTCGATATCTGAGGTTCGGGAGCCAGTTACGAGAGGGGAAGGGTTTTATGGCACCCCTCTCGCCCAATCCGGAGATCGGTCTCTACTCGGGCATTTTGTAAAACGTTTGCATTTTTCTCTCTTTTGATCTTTTTAAGCCAGTTAGGGCGGGGGAGCAGTTAATGGGGGTTATAACTGTAACAGCATGCAGTTATATGACAAAATGTTTGTGAATGATGATTTGCTTGAATTGAATTAATCATAAGAACATAGATTGAGAACAAGCACTGCAAACAGTTTCACCAGGATGGTGTACGCTGCTTTTCGGGCGGGTGAGCAGGCAGCATGCTGGCACGCTGTGGCCTGGCCACTGTACGCCAACAAACCCTGCGCACGCCACCTTAAAGCTGGCGTACACCAACCTATTGTTTGCCCATAGTTTTTTGCTCTCGACCCTCTGGGCTCTGGAATGGACCAGTGCACACCCAGGACAAACCACGTAGTTTATAAGGCAGTTTATATACATATACAGACACAAGAAATGACAAAGGGCCATGAGAATAACAAAGAAAACCCCATAAAAAGAGTGGGGAGAAACATGAGGCCAAGATTGAAACATGATGTAAAGGCCAGGCACTGGACCCTAGCATACATGTCGTACGCCACTCACTAGAGCCCGTACGCCACTCTTGCATGTTGCCCAGTGTTTGGCTTTACACCATCTGGGTTCTGGAGCGTGACCAGAAACACCACAGAGGCCTTATAAAACAAGAAAGGTGCAGGTGTTGAAAGCTACACTTAAATAGCCCTAATGTACAGAAAGCAGTAAACTAGTTATTAGCATGCTGAAGGTGATGTCAGAAAAGATTTAAGCAGTAAATAGACACCCCATGATCCCCACGCCAGCAGGGCACATACAGCCAAATGTGGCGTACGGCTTGATGCAGCTGGCGTGCGCCATGGTGTGTTCCTTACAACTGATTTATTCTACCAGAGAAGGGCCTGGACTAGTATCAGTTACTAGCCAGAACCTTTCTGGTTCCCCTCAAAATTTGAAAACAGAAAGCCACGCAAAGGTGGTATACCTTTGGTGCAAGAGATGGAAAGATGGCTTGAGCTTTGGGGGTTGAAGATGGAGGTTGTGTTGTGACTGATTAGTAGTGTAGGGTGTGAGGTGTTGCTCTACTTCTTGCTCTTTCAATGGAGGAGAGAGAACAAGAGGAAGAAGAGAGGAAGAGAGCTTGGGCTTCTTGAATGTGGTTAACCCCTTGCAAATGAATGCAAGGGGGGGGGGGGGGGGGGGGTATTTATGGAGGATGCATTAAATACATGGGACTAGCTTGATGGGGTGTGTAAGAGAGAGAGGGGGACGGCCCTGCAGGATGCAATGATCAGGGGGCTCTGTAATGTACTCTGGCTGTTACAAAGTCTCGAGCATGTGACAGAAAAGCGGTGATTTGACCAGCCTTGACCTTGCGTACGCCAACCTTGGAACGCCGTGCGCCAGGTCAAACTGAGTCAACGATCGATGTCCGACACGTGGCAATTTGTTGGCGCACGCCAAGTAGAACCTGGCGTATGTAAGTTGGGTTTTGCTGGGGTTCATCTGGCTCTGGATTTGAAGGGTTTGAAGGGATTTGAAATGGGTTTGAATGAGGAGAGTCCAACACTCAAAGCTCAAGACCTTCCATCGACTTTGAAGTGTTTTCAACCTTTTTATCATCATTGGGGCAACAAAGACAATAAAAGAGCTAATCCGGAAAGTCCAGACTGGGGTGTCTACAGAAGCCCCCCTTTGACGGCACTTGGAGCACCCTTTGGTTGATTGGATACAAGTAACGTCAAAGGTTGTCTAGACACCCTACTCTTGGCTTATCCGGAGCAGGATACTGAGCAAAGAAGACATGAATTTTTAAAGAACCTGGTTGGATAGGCTCAGCCAAGTAGATCATTTGAGAAAGATTGCCGTTGTGGGAGACATAATAGACGGACGGACCGCTGCTTGATTGTGCATTGGCTAGTGTGGCACAGGCTACCGTAGAAGGTCAACTTCGCTGAGGAAATAGTCTTCCACAGAAAGCATCAACTTTGTTGGGGAAAAGAGATGAAATTGGGCGGATGGATCGCCGTTGATTTGAAATTGGGAGGATGGATCGCCATTGATTTGAATTGGGCGGGTGGACCGCCGTTGATTTGAATTGGACGGGTGGACCGTCGTTGATTTGAAATTGGGCGGGTGGACCGCCGTTGATTTGAACTTGGGCGGGTGGACCGCCGTTGATTTGAAATTGGGCGGATGGATCGCCGTTGAATTGAAATTGGGCGGATGGATCGCCGTTGAATTGAAATTGGGCGGATGGATCGCCGTTGATTTGAAATTGGGCGGGTGGATCGCCGTTGATTTGAAATTGGACGGGTGGATCGCCGTTGATTTGAAATTGGGCGGATGGATCGCCGCTGAATTGAAATTGGGCGGATGGATCGCCGCTGAATTGAAATTGGATGGATGGATCGTCGTTGATTTGAAATTGGACGGGTGGATCGCCGTTGAATTGAAATTGGGCGGATGGATCGCCGTTGATTTGAAATTGGACGGGTGGACCGTCGTTGATTTGAAATTGGGCGGGTGGACCGCCGTTGATTTGAAAATTGGATAGAACTTTGCTTGGGGATAAGCTCTCCAGGGGTATAATTTAAGCATTGGACCACCCGGGCTCTATTTTTGAGAAGGAAATTGATCCAAGTGGTGTTTGGGCTCACGGCCCAGTAAAAGATGGCGTACGGTATGACCAACCTGGCGTACGCCAGGAGTCTTTCTTGGCCCGGTCCAGATCCAAGCCCAAACCCGGCCTAGCTCGCCCCTACGTCGTATAAACTGCTGCAGAACTCGGGAAACCGCCATTCTCGATAGTTTCGAACTCAAAAAGTTTTCAAACTCTCCCCAACTCCTCATCTTCTCACTCAAACTCTCCTTCCCTACCATTATCTGCTCAAACCAGTGCATCCATGGCCAAGCCCAGTGCAAGTGGCGGCAATGGCGGTGGTGGAGAAGAGAGTAGGCAACCAAGGGTCAAAATCGGGGCTTCGGGGTCACAAATTGACGATCGGCCAGAGGAGACGGCCGTTTCGGGCATTGGTGCAGCGGTTTCAGGCAGCACAGGCGGCAGCGATGGCCATGCAGCAGAGACGGGTGACGGCGACGGGCGGCGTACGCCAGGGTCGACCGGCCGTACGCCATCTGTGATCGAGGCAGGGGGCCCACGGGTAAGCCGGTTGGATTCTCGGAGTGAGGTAGAAGGCCTGGTGGTCACGGGCTTGGGTCCATTAGAGGCCGGCAGTGGTGGCGGTGATGTTAGTGGTGGTGATGATCGGCCGGAGGCGCCGAGAAGGGATCTGGCGAGGGGCAAGGATATTGTGGCAGAGGAGGAGGCTCCCAATGGGGTACCCACAGGGCCAATAGAGTTTAGGCCAGCGGCGGGGTCCTCGGCGCACGTTCCCGTTACGCGTGGGGACTTCGCGGAGTTTGTGACAGAGGAGGTGCTAGACCGGCTGTTGCGCGAGAACCCAGTGGTGGTTGAGGCAGTGATATCAGCCCGGGAGGAGAGACAACGGCAGATTGCACAGGCTCAGGAGGAAGAGCGCTTGAGAGCCGAGGCTGAGGGGGCCAGAGTTGAGGAGGCTTTTGTGCAGGAGGCAGAGGTAGCTGAGCAGGCCCAGGAGGAGGGTGGCTTAGCTCGTGAGCAGGCGGTGGCACGGGCAGAGGCCATGCGGGCTGCAGGCCGCGCGGCGTTCGAGGCAGGGGCCTATGTTTCCCCAGAGCCACACCTGTTCATTCCGTCCGGGTTTGAGAGCTACATCCCCCGCCGCGATGATTATGACGCAGAGCTCGTGCTGAGGGATCCTGAGTGGCACTTGTCGGTGGACTGGGCGCAGGTATTCCATTGGACTTGCCTTTGATTTTCTTGTAGTACTTTATTACTGTATCTGTACGTAGCCTGTATGAACCTTGATAGCATGGTAGCTTTGACAGCATGAATAGAACTTTGGGTAGAAAGCACTCGGATTCGACTGTAGACTTGTTAGCACCCTGATAAGAATCATGTGGTAAATGAACTTGAATCGACTGTAGGTTGCCTCGACTTGTTAACATTGTAGAACTTGAATTCGACTGATGAAATACCATGCTCTTGATTTGACTGAATAGGATACCCTATGCACATAAAATACCATGCTCTTGAAATAACTTGATTCGACTTCATAGTAGTTGCAAACCTTGAATCGACCACAGAATGTTGAATGCACCCTCGACCACGGTTTAATTGCTTTTACTTACAATCTTTCCTTGATTCGACTGCTTGTTACGGTATGCATGCTAATGAACTCTTGTCCATTTTGCCTTTTGTGGTGTGCAGAGGATGAGGGGTAGTACGTGAGGGCATGGCGGTCCTGCTAGTTCCCTTGAGCTGTACAGAGGGCTGCCCGAGCGGGTCAGGTCCTTGGTTGATGCTGCGGGGTTTAGGCTGTTTATTCTTACGCAGACGGCTACGCTCAGCGACCATGCCTTGCTTACAGCGCTGGTTGAGAGGTGGTGGGATGCCTCCAACACCTTCCACCTTCCGATCGGGGAGATGACCGTGACTCCGGCGGACTTTGCTGCTCTGACGGGCTTAAGGGTAGGAGGAGAGCCTATCCCATTCGATACGGGGATCCACAGAGATCCGGATGCGCTGCAGTGGTTCTTGGGTTTTGTGCCCATGGGTACTTCAGAGACGTTCTCTCATGACCAATTCCACTGGCATTTGAAGGACAGGGTCCCGCACTCAGAGCAAGAGGAGGAGCAAATGGCGAGGACCTACCTGTTGTACTTGTTCAGGGCTTCATTGTATCCTTACAAGCGATCCACGGTGCACTTGGCCTACTTGCCAGCCCTGTTTGACTTGCGCGCAGCTGCTAGATACGACTGGGGAGGCGCTGCTCTGGGGACGTGCTACAGCTTCATGGGGGAGTTCTCTCGACGGAAGAAGGCGATTGCCGGCTACTGGAGGGTGTGGGAGGTAAGAAACCAAACTCGTAAGCCTTTACTTTTCCGAGTACTTCCCTTTCTTTTGAATTGTAACTGCTATACTGATGCTTTGACTGTTTGAACTTGCAGCTATGGGCATATGAGGTGTTGAAGATGTACCCTCCGGAGAATTCGTGTCCGGACTTGAAGATGCTCCCCCGTGCTCTAATATGGGGGCCACAGTATAGGGGCAAAAAGGCGGCAAGGGGCAGCCTCCAGGCCTTTCGGGCGTACCTCGACGAGCTGTCGGGCACCCAGGTAGAACACAGCCTTCTGTTGCTTACTATCGCCTTTGAATTGCTTCAATGCTGTCGCTGATCGACTATTTGTTGCTTGATTGTCGAATGTTTGCAGGTGGAGTGGGATCCTTGGAGGACCGCGGAGGCTGAGCCAGAGTACCTTTCCCAGAGCAGGGTGGTAGCTGCGAGCCGCGTGCTGCTGGAGTCGATCTTCGGGTGGCAGTGGTACTTGGGGGACCGAGTAACACGACAGTCACTTGAGGCCTCAGAGTTCGTCGTGCCGGGTCCACTTCCGCCTCGTGCTTCACACACGGACCAGTACACCCTGGCTGAGCTGCAGTGCTTCACCGTCCCGGCAGGCCTTACTACTTTCTTGAGGCCTGAGCGCAACTATGCTGTCTATCAAAGGCAGTACTTGGCGGGGCCGCTTGGGGTAGTCGAGCACGGAGCTGTAGAGGCTGAGGTTAAAGCGGCTGGAGAGGAGAGGCGTGGACAGGGCGGCAGGACTGCCCGCTCAAGGGAGAGGAGTGAGCCTGCTAGGGCGACGAGCATGTCTCGACTTTCTTGGACGCTGGCTATTCGGGACGCTCAGGGAGAGGACGCCACTGTTCAATTCGAGCCCGCTAGGAGAGAACCCGAGGAGATCACAGGACCCGTATGATACTTAGCATCCTCTGTAATTTCCTTACTTCGACTTTCACATGTATACTTGCCTTGCAAACTGATTTGATCACTTATTGTAACATGGGCCCCGATGGAGTGGGTACGAGAGGCAGTGCGCTTGATGAAGGCCATGGAGAAGGAATTTCACAGAATTGCCAGCGGCGCCCAGTTGCGGCTGCATTACCCACCTCCAGCTCCAGCTCTTACTGCGCAGCCTCAGGTATGACTTTGAATCTTTGATAGAACATGTCCTGCTTTCACATTTCAATATATGTATGCGATATGTACACAAATGCTAACAAGCTAAATGCAACGCAGGGACAGGCTAGGGCGGCTCCTAGGAGGAAGAGCGTGAGGCCACCTCCGCAAAAGAAGATAGCAACGAGCTCTTCCCGACCAGCGGCGAGTGTACAGAGGGGAGTGCACATCGCGCCTGCTAGCGAGGATCTCCCATTCCACCGAGAGCTGAGGAAGAGGCCTGCGGAGAAGAGGCCTGCTGAGGGGCCCTCACAGAAGAAGAGAAGAGAGGAGGAGGAAGCAGAAGAAGAAAAGGAGAGCACGTCCCTCAGCAGCGGCTCTGACTCCGCGGATGATCCTAGGTTCCGGATGGACCCACGAGAGATGGTAGAGAGTGAGGAGGAGGAGGACGACGAGGACCTTTTTGATGACTGAGAGCTATGACTGAGCCTCGGTCTACTTTGCTATCTTTTGCTTTTGATACTTTGACATGATATATATTGGTTTTTGGAGAGAGGGCCTGCGTGCCTTTTGACTTTCGGGCGAGTGTGTCCAGTGCTTTTAGGTTTTGCTCGGGCTATTGTGCCGCTTGATACATTTTTCTTCTTGCTTTCTTTTGGGATTTTGACATAGTAGTAATAATATCTGCAGTTTCTGTTTATCGATTTGTTTTTAGATTTTTGAATTTTAGCAAAGGAAATGAACAAACCGTCCGCTAATATCTAACATGCATTGATGACTTCTCTGAACAGACACTCGCATATGTGCAAAAATGGATCTAGCTTGCAGAAAAAGGTATAGAAAAGCCCCAGGATACGAGATATACCCCAGACACGCGGAGGATACGGGAAAATAGGCGACGATAGGCCAAAATCCGTAATTCTCCAAAACGAAAGGAACTGACACTTTGACTAGACCATATAGGTATACAATGACTTGTACAAAACATCAAAATCGGTAGTAACATCCTGGTGGAAGGAAAATACCGATAAAAAGCTAAAAAAGTCGCAAAAACGGACATAAGACGCCAAAAATGACTCAATATGGTTTCGGACCGAAACCGACACCTCCATACAGTCACACAAGTCCTATGTGACATGTACGGTATAACAAAACTTGGCAACACCCTATGAAACAAGATTCGACCCTCCGTATCTTTGATTTAAACTTGAAACGGGTCTTCAGGGGTCCACAATCTTCGACGGGCGCGGCTTTAAGGATCCGGCACTTCACTGCAGTCCCAAATGATGTTTAAGGCTTGTAAGAATCAAGAAATGGCCAAAGCAAGCTACGGAACTGAAAACGACCATGCGAAGGCAGTAGCTGCTGCAAAACTGGTTTCTGGTGCATCAAACTACCGTACACCAGGTTTTAGGACCCGTATGCCAGGCATGTAGAGATGTGTACACGCCATCTTGGAGGTGGCGTACGCCATGTTTCTGCGAGTCAGATCCACTTGCCTGACCAACTGTCCTTTTTCAGAGGGCTGTTTGTTTTTATCCTCACACGGTTTGAACACGGCTTCTGTGGCTTTAGGGGGGCAGTGTCCTTGGCATTGTGTCCCTTTGGAGGCTAGCAAGTGCTTTGCCTGCTTTATGTGAAATGGCAACGGCAGGCCAAAGCCTATAAAGCTGAGGTGCTGGCCTTTGAGGCATTTACCACTCCATTTCCTCTCCTTTTCCGTAGTGCACATTCTCAATTCCCCATGGATAATCCCCTTTCGACACTGCTCAGGCCTTGGTTAGTGTCCTTTTTGAGCATTGACTGGCTCAATTTCCAATATCACGGCCTTGCCTCGTTCCGTTTCCTTCGGCACGTGCCAGTCCGCCCGGCGCTTTTGTGGGCTGCCCTCAGATTCTGGGATCTTGATGTCCATGTCTTTCGCTTTGGCGATGACGAGATGTGCCCGACTATTGAGGAATTCCAGGCGTACCTTCGCACTTACTCATCCTCGACTCTTGTCGTTCTTACCAAGCGAGCATGCCCAAACTGCTGGCCAACTCGCTCAACATTTCTCGGGGTCTGGCGAACACAATTCTGGAGGGTGGTCAAGTGAACATTCTCCGCCTGATCGAAATGTACAGTCCGAACGTTGATTTGGACGGCCCGAATAATGATGAAATTCAAGCACGCCGGCGCTTCGCCCTGGTTGTCTGCCTGCTTGCTGCCTATTTGCTCGTTCCCTCTGACGGGCGGGCCAGCCCTTCCTTGGTGAGCGTGGCCGCTCAAATGGGGGACCGAAAGAATGTGATTCCCCTGGTCCTGGCTGAGACACTCCTGGGCTTGGATTTAGTGAGCACAGGTCAGTCGGCTATTTTTAGCGGGAGCCCACTCTTGCTTCAGGTAAACTCACTCAGCTCACCTTTTTCCGATTTTTCACACGTTCTCATTTTACCTCGACACTCGGCTTAGGCTGCTCCCTAGAGTCTTACTTGTCTTTTCGCTCAGGCTTTATCTGACTCCTTACTTGTTTTGTCACTCATGCAGCTGTGGTTATCAGACAAGCTGAGCCTTCTGCACCCACCGGCTGCGGGCTGGGATCTGTTCCCGAAACAACTCCACCAGAGGGAGATGAGATATCCGGAGTTGGACGTAGAAGGCTGGTACGAGTTCATGCAAGAGATGCAGCCTGATGAAATTGCTTGGAGGCGCCCTTGGTTGGACCTCCCAGATGTGGCGATCCACTCTGACGGCTTCGATCGGATGGTCATTGCTGGATTGACTAGCTTCGCCTTTTACATTCCCGGTCGGATTCTTCGGCAATTGGGCGCCCCACAGGAAGATGTCCGTATCAGCACCGGGGGCTTCCATCTTCCAAATTTCAATGCTCAGACGTTGAACGGCTATCAGAGGCACTGGGGCCTGAGGGTTCTCCAGGCGGAAATACCAGGTTTTACCACAGGGCTGCGAAACCGCTATAGACAGTGGCTAAGAGCAGATGTCCATGCAAGGGAAAATGCCGACTGACTCCACACCACTTTGCTGTTCTTAGAATAAGCTGTGAGCCGCTAGGCTTCTCAAGCATTTTGTTCTGTTTTTCATGCTTTAATTCTTCTTTAAGGCTTTTATGCTCAGCTTTTTGTATTAGAAATAGTAATTTGCGAAATAAAGTTGAAAGATGGAGGGTTTCCCCCTTCTGATTCTCCAACACCGTCTTAGCTTGTTTTCAAGCCTTTCGACCTTTGACGCGGACCTAAAATGTCGAATCCTGGATCCTTTTGATAGAATGTGACCGGGTCTCAAAGTGAGACTGCCTACGTATCCCTTTTGAAGGGAATCAGGTCAGAACGTAGTTCAGGCCAAGGTTTACTCGTGTATTTTACCTCTCCTTTTACGCTCTAACTTTTGCCTAGTACCGCCTTTTCAGGTTTTCGGTCTAGCGAGCTTTCGACTTTTGCCTATTTATTTTTGCCTAGACTGCCTCCTTAGGTTTTCGGTCTAGCAGGCCGCTCTAACTTTTGCTTGGAATCGCCCACCCTTGTTGTTTTCGATCCAACGAGCATCTCTCAGGGATAATAACGCTTGAGCTGATCCAGGTTGACCAAGGTACTGAATTCATTGTCGTCGAGGTCGATGAGCTTGGCAGCGCCCCCAGATAGGATGGTCTTGATGATGTACGGCCCAGAACGCTTTGGCTGGAACTTCCCAAGAGGATCGAACACTGGAGCCCGGATCTCCTTTGTGACCATATCTCCTTCGACCAGACCTCTCGACTTCACTTTCTTATTGAATGCCCGGGCGATTCGACGCTGATACCCTTGAACGTGATACAGAGCATAGAGCCTTCTTTCGTCAAACAACATGAGTTCGACAAACCGCCCACTTAACCATTCAGCTTCCTCGAGCCCATTTTCGGCCATGACTCTCAGAGACGGAATCTCAAGCTCGATGGGGAGTACAGCTTCCATTCCATAGACTAAGGAGAACGGAGTTGCGCCTGTGGAAGTGCGGATAGACGTTCGGTACCCCCAGAGGGCCAACGGTAACAGTTCGTGCCAATCCCTTGCAGACTCGGCAGTCTTCTTGATGATCATCTCGACATTCTTGTTTGCAGCCTCGACAGCCCCATTCGTCTGTGGCCGATAGGTTGTCGAATGATGGATCTTGATCCCGAATTCCTCGAATAACTCCAGAACCCTGCCCTTGAAGTGGCTTCCATTGTCCGACACAAAGGCCTGAGGAACACCGTACCGGTAGATGATGCTCTTTCGAATAAACTGCGCCACTTGGACGGTTGTCAAAGTCTAGTAAGATTCGGCCTCGACCCATTTGGTGAAGTAATCGATGGCCACCAGTATAAACTTGTGTCCGTTTGAAGCAGAGGGCCTGATCATCCCGATAACATCGATTCCCCACACCGAGAAAGGCCAGGGCGAGGTCATTTCAAAAAGCTTAGTTGGAGGAACATGCTGCAGGTTAGCGTGGATCTGACACTTGTAGCAACGTCGCACATATTCAATGCATTGTGACTCCATGGTAGACCAGTAGTAGCCTTGTCTAAGGATTTTACTTGCGAGCATGACGCCGCTCATGTGAGGACCGCAAACTCCTTCGTGAATCTCCTCCATTATCCTTGTTGCCTCTGCACCGGTCACACAAAGTTTGTGCATTCCACAGTGAGATCTTCGATACAACTTCCCCCCACAAATGATGTATTGAGCGGCCAGTCGTTGCAGGGCGATTCGATCCTTCTTAGTGGCCTCGGCTGGGAATTCTCCTCGCTCCACGAAATTCCAAATATCATGGTACTAGGGCAGGCCATCATCGACATCATCAATGGCGTTGACATACTCATAGGCGGGCAGGTGCCTTTGCTCTATCACGATTGGTAGCAAGTTAACTCCTACCGGAAGCTCGATCATGGAAGCCAAAGTTGCCAGAGCATCGGCGAACTGATTCTTTAAGCGGGCACATGGGTAAAGGTTACCTTATTGAAACGAGGAATCAGTTCCTCCAAATCTTGGTGATAAGGCTTCAGCTTTTCCACACAAACCTTCCAGTCCCCATTGGCCTGAGAGACTACCAAATTCGAATCTCCAATCACTTCGAGTTTCTCGACTCCCAGTGCCATTGCTGCCTCCATTCCGACGATACAGGCCTCGTATTCGGCTTGATTGTTGGTAACATCGAAATTTAGCTTGAAAGCGAGCGGAATATGAGCACCAGCAGGCGTGATCAGCAACACCCCAATTCCGAACCCTTTCTGATTAGCAGCCCCATCGAAGTATAGCGTCCATACTTCCTCAGTTACGGTCAGCACATCCTCGTCTGGAAAGTTGAAATCCACATCCTCTGGCCCCTCAACTGGGTGATCTGCCAAGAATTCTGCCACGGCGCGGCCCTTTACTGACTTCCTCGTGACATTGTGGAGATCGAACTCAGCCAGTAGAAGCAACCAACGTGCTAGCTTATGGGTGAGCGCTGGCTTCTCGAATAGATATTTGATGGGGTCCATCCGAGAAATCAGCTTCACCGAATAGGCTAGCATGTAGTGTCTAAGCTTTTTGGTACCCCAAACTAGTGCCCAGCATGTCTTTTCCAAAGGGGTATAGCGCTCCTCACTTCCCACCATTTTCTTGCTCAAATAGTAGATGGCTTTCTCGACTCTGTTTTCCCCTTCCTGCGCTAGCAGACAGCCCATCGCCGTCGGTGTTACGGACAAGTACAGAATCAATGGTTGCCCTGGTGTAGGCGGCATCAGTACCGGAGGGTTTTGCAGGTATTTCTGAATTGACTCAAAGGCAGCCTGGCACTTGTCTGTCCATTCAAACGGGACATTCTTCTTGCGTAAGCGGAATAATGGCTCGCAAGTCGGAGTCAATTTGGCGATGAACCGACTGATGAACTGAACCTTCCCAGAAAGCTTCGCACTCCTTTCTCAGATCGCGGAGGCTCCATCTCGAGAATTGCTTTGATTTTGGATGGGTCTACCTCGATTCCTCTCTTGGTGATCAGAAACCCCAACATTTTTCCTGCCGTAACCCCGAATGTGCACTTCTGCGGGTTGAGCCGCACATTGTACTTTCGAAGCCTTTCGAGAAACTGTCTGAGCGAAGGGAGATAGTCCTTTTCCTCTTTTGCCTTTACGATCATGTCGTCGACATACACCTCGACCGTCTTGTGGATGAAGTCATGGAATAGGGTTGTTTGAGCCCTTTGGAAGGTGGCATTCTTTAGTCCAAACGGCATTTTCACGTAGCAGTAAGTCCCCCATTCTGTGACGAACGTTGTCTTCTCCTGATCCTCTGGGGCCATGAAGATCTGATTGTAACCTGCGAACCCGTCGACAAAGGAGAGCAAGGCATGCCCCGCCGTGTTATCCACAAGCACATCAATGTGAGGCAAGGGAAAACTATCTTTGGGGCTTGCCTTGTTCAAATCCCTAAAATCGACACAAACTCGGATCCTTCCATCTTTCTTGGGAACAGGCACAATGTTGGCGACCCATTTGGGGTATTCAGTAACCCTTAAGAATCCTGCGTCGATCTAATTGGTGACCTCTTCCTTGATCTTCTGAACCCAGTCCGGCCTCATCCTGCGGAGCTTCTACTTGACGGGAACTGCCCCTGGCATTAACGGAATTCGGTGCTGCACTATCTCGGGATCGATACCTGGCATGTCGGCGCGAGACCAGGCAAAAACTTTGAAGTATTCTTTGAGCGCCTCGATTGTACCAGCGGGATTTTCCGGAGATAGGTTTGAACCAATTTGCATCATACGGGCGTCACCCTCATCTTTCAGATTTATTGAAATTACTTCTTCTTTTAGAGGCTGAGCATGCCTTTCGTCTTCCCTTTTGATGAGGGAACGCAACTCGGCCGGGATGTTCCCGTCAAAATCGATTCCTTCATCGTCGGGGTCGACACAGTTTATGTAAAAGTCAGAAAAGTATTCGGAAGCAGGATCATTCATTTCATAAAGCCCGGAAGGGCTGCCAAGTACAGTAGACTCGAACTCGAAGTAAAAGCTACGACGTGGAGGGCCGAGAGGCACAAACTCCGACTCTGAGCTAGATTTAGACTCAATAGACTTTGTGTCAGACTCAGAGGTATCATCAATGCATGTCAAATGTGGAGTAAAAATGCAGTTATTAATACTACCGGTCGCTTTTACAATGAGAGAAGTCGGATCCTCGAGGATGTCTTGAGAGTCGGGCCCGAGCATTAGTACTTCAGCCTCTTCTTCCCTGCCAACCAAACCTACTTGGGCGAACAGCAACTCCAAGCTCCCTTGGTCGAAGGACTTCACCCAGTCGACTTTCTCCCTGATCTCAGCTAACTGCTTCCTGAAGTTCTCCTGAGCCAGCTGCTCTTTAGCCATCTTGTCCTCATCATCGGCCCAGGTGTCCTCAGCGAAGATCTCGAAACCCGGAAGCCAAGTGCGAGTCTTAGGATCCCAAAACGGCTCGATTTGTCCCAAGTAAGCAGTGCCGCCTCCCTCACGGACGAAGTAGCTATCGGGGTTACCATAAAGGGTTTGAGGTTTTCCCACGTCTTTCCTCTTTTGGGCGCCCTTGGCTGGGGGAACGTATCCAAGCCAAAGCGGCCTTCGGTGAAAGGAAAGGCGGGGAACTCAGCGATCCCCTGCTGGTTGATCCCGAGTCCTAGGCCAAGCATGAATGACATCTTCCTCATGATTTCGAGAGCAACTGAGCTAATGAGAAAGTCGTCATCCATGACGATGGATAGGACTGAGCCGGATGTGTCAAACGCGAACCCTCCAAAGTCTGAGTCCTCGTCTCCGTGCATGATCCCCAAAACTCGTGTCCCATCATCCTTGAGTGGGCGGATCCCAGAGTCTCCACAGATAGTTAAAGTTTTGGTAGGAAGCTCCAGCATAACCTTTTGGTGGAGAGTCGACGGCACGGCCGTGATATCCACCCTATGTAGCCAAGGCCTTCCCAACAGCAAGTTGAAGGTGGCGGGGATGTCGACTACATGGAATTCCACATCCACTTCAAAGCCCTCAGCATCGAGCTTGAGCATTAGAGTTCCTTCCACCACGCGACGTGTGTTGTCATAGGCTTTGACAGCTAGGTTGGAGGGCATAAGATCATTCTTTGTGAGCCCCAGGCGGTAAGCAACCCTCATCGGGCAGACATTAATGGCAGAACCATTGTCGATCAACACAGTCGGCACCCAATGTCCCCTACACTTGATGGTAATGTGTAGCGGGCGGTTGTGAGCAGTCCCATCAACAGGGAGGTCCTTTTCAGTAAAGGTGACAGAATGCTTGGAGAGCAGAGGTAAGACCAAAGCGATCATTGCTTCGGGAGTGATGTCTGTCGATACCTTAAAGCGGGCCAAAGCTGCGGCGAGTCTTTCACGATGCTCCTTTGATGACGATATCAACCCCCACACAGAGACGGCGGCAGGAATCCGATCTAGTTGCTTCTGGAGAAAATCCTCTTCTGGTGCCCCGCTCGGAACGAGCTGCGAGGTCTTTTGAGTCGGAGGAGAGGCAGGTTTCTGAGCCAAAGGATTGGACAAGCTTCCAGCCGATAGATTTGGTGGCTGAAAGACACGGCCGCTCCTCGTGATGTTGGCAACGTCCCACCAAGAAGAAGTGTCAAGCGAGCCCCAGAAGTCTGCAGGTATCTCCTCTAACTTACGCTTTCCTTTGTCAGTTGTTGCTACCGTTGCTACTGAATCCTGTCCTGGAGTCATATCCCATAGCAGTTCTTCCATGACCGTTCCTTCCCAAAAGCTTGGATCCTGTGCAGCAGTTTCCTCGAATGGCAGCCCCGGATTGGTGACAAATGGCACATCCCAGAAGCCCCCATCGACCAGAGCAGAGTTGATAGTCCAAACCTCGTCACCCACTTGCATGTCGACCACTTTATCGACGTCCCAGAAATCGGCCGGTAGCGGGCTTGTGTTAAGGTCGACAATCTCATCGATATCCCACAGGTCATCGGGCGGTGCATTCAAGACCATGATAGAACAATCATCCCTAGGAGGCACTACCGGGCGCGGCATTCTTACAGGCACAATATTGACAGTCGGGTCGCCCGTATGCACAACGCTTGAGATGGAGTCAAACAATGGCCATGCTTCCCCTAGCTGTCGACGCACGTCAGGGATGATCTATCCTTGGCTGTAGCAATCCAAGTACTGCTCACCCAAATCCTGATTATCGTCCACCTTCTCCATATTGAAGTTCTGATTCCAGGCTAACTGTGCAGCATCGGGCTCCGGGTCCCATACGTATTCTTCCTTGGTCTCGGCCGCAGCGGGCTCAGGCTGGTAGAAAAGCATAAATAATGACAGGCCATCGAGTGGATCCGCCCTTGCTGCGTTCCAATCTTCCTCCCATTGGTCTAACTTGGCCTGATTGACAACCGGCGCCTGTGGGAATCCCAAGAAGTACTGTTCGTTCCAGTCATTAGCCAGTTCTGCCCATTCCCTTGCTTTGTCTTCCATATCCCAGCCAACCGCCAGCATGTTAACATTGAATTCCGCCAGGATGGTCATAACTGGTTTCGGGTGATGCTCTGGGGCTATATGGTCAATGGGGTTGAATATGGTGGAGCTAGGTTGGACTATAGTGGGGCTGAGGGTTATCCGGTTCACTTGAGGGTCAGAATTGTGGTTAGGCATGGAGTTGGTGATGACGTTAGGCTTAGGAGGAGTTGGGAGAGTGCCGTTATCCACCAAATCTTGAATTGCGTGGCGGAGGCGGTAACAAGAATCCGTATAATGGCCGGGCATTTGATGATAAGCACAGAAGGCACTTGCGTTATGGCTTGGAGAGGGGTTCTGAGGAAGAGGAGTAGGGTCCAATGGCCTGAGATGACCGGACTTGGCCAATTTCTCCAGGACTTGAGAGAGAGGAGCCTCGAACTTGGTGAAGTTCCGGGGTTGGTTACGATTACGGGGTTTCTGAGGGGTTTGCACTTGGTTAATGTCGACGACATGATTGGAACCCTACGTAGCACTGTCGCTGGCAGTCGTGGCATTGGCGTAATTGCTACCGCCGAATAGAGCAGTGCTATTGCCGGTGTAAACACGGGGCTTGGGCTTTGAAGTTAAGGAAGAGGTGTCACTCCGCTGCAAGACTCCTGTTTGGAGGGCTTCTTCAATAGCAAGGCCAGAGTCGAAGAAGGTATCGAAGTCGGCACCCTGAACAAGTACAAGATTTCTGGCGAAATCTGGCTGCAGGTTTCGGGAAATGATGCGGATCTGATCCTTCTCGCTGGGCCGATCGGTCATGAGAGCTGCCTTAGCCCTCCACCTTTTGATGAAGTCCGCAAAAGACTCCTTAGCGTTCATCTTAGTTGACTCGAGCTCCCGGGTGGTCATCTTGAGCTGAGCGTTGTAGCTGTACTGGGCATTAAAGGCTGTGCCAATGTCTTCCCATGTTCGTCGCTTGGCGATGTCGAGAGACAAGAACCATTGGAAAGCCGGACCAGCCAGAGTCTGAGGGAAGAGCTGAGCCATAGCCTCCTCCTCTACCCCATGCAGTTTCATAGCGCCATGGTAAGCCAGTAAGTGGGTCTTGGGATCCCCTGTTCCATCAAACTTCGCAAAGTCTGGCATCTTGAACCTTTCAGGCAGCCTGGCATTCAGAAATGGGCAAAGACGATCCATGTCCAAACCGCCAGCTCCTATCCTTTCAGCTTTGGACACTGTCTCTTCGAGTTTAGCCATCTTGGCGATTAGAGCAGTCATTTCAGGATTTGGGGGAGGAGTTTCGTCTCGAGGAATCTCTTCGGCCACAAGTTGGCGGTCATTCCTTTCCCTATCTCCACCTCTCGCGGGGAGCCATTCTTCAATTAGAGCACGCAGGTTGGCCATGGAGGCATCAGCTTGATCGGCCCTCTCTTGCATGATGGCCAAGTTGTGCTGGAGATCTGCCAAGGTATTTGCAAGGTTCGGAGGCGGTAGTTCGGCCATGTCCCAAACTTCTGTCTTGACTGGTTTTGGCGTTCGAGGAGGAGATGGACTGGACGGTGGAGTTTCGTGCGGAGTTGTCGGTGGTGAGTCTTCCCTTGACTGAGTGCAAGCCAGAGCTTCTGTTGTGACTGACCCCAAAGCAAATCTCAAAGTAGCTTCTCAAATAACCCCCGCAGACAGTCCCAAGTAGGTTTGGCCCTCGAACTTGGAGCTTCCCATAGTGCAGCTAGACAGCAAAGTATAAAAGCTCAGTGACAACCTGCCGCAGTTATGCTAAGAATTTTGAAAGGATGGAAAAATGATCATGCCAACGTCGCTGGTGTCCTCCTAGACTCTAGAACTAGAGAGACTGCCCTACGTCATTCGGACGCTGCCAAAGGATCCTCAGATTTCTTTTCGACCATGCACCTTTGATTGAATCGATTGACACTAAGAGATGTCCAAATAGCCTGAGCCCTTGGTCATTATTTTCTCGAAGTTCTCCAACGGTAGGATCTGAAAAAAAAAATTGGTGTAGATGGTGTGATACTGTAACCGGAGTGGCGTAAGTAGCACTGTGCCGGAGCCTTGATGGTGTAAGTGATTAGCACTTTAACCTAGATGGTGTAAGTATCACGACATCGTTTCCGCTTTTCCTAGTTTTTGCTGTCTAAAACTTTGATTTGGGTTTTTGGACAAAGGCTTAGAAAGTTTTGATCTCTCAAAGTGTCTTTGATTAAGGACTTCGAAGTTTGATAACGTGCAACATCGAGATGCACGACTCGTCATCGGTCCATGGCAACATCCTAACAGATGAAGGAAAGTCTCGACAAAGACAACCTAAAAGCCGCCCTAGCATGCTCCTACGCAGAACAGTATGAAAGTATGCACAGGCATGCGATAGGGAAAGCAGTAACACATAGACAGTTTATGGGGGTTAGATGCAAGAAGATCCTACCCTGTAGGTTCCTGTCTTAGGTTGGAAGGTTCTAGTGCTTTGTACGCATGACGAGGCTGGTTTTGGTTTAAGAGGGTTCCTCTGACTAGAGCCGCAGCATACCTCCCACTGCAATGCGTGTAGCAGAGCAATGGTCGAACGGTATTACGACCCATCATCGTCCAAGGTTGTTGGGCATTTGAGGACCCCGGGCTCCAGTAAACTGTGCCGGTTACCCAAAACACCTCAACGGGGCTAGCCAACATCGATGCAAATGGAGAATGCCGAAGAATGATCGAAAAAAGAGAGAAATGTAAAAGTTTTGAAAATGCTTTTTAAGTTTGGCCCACTTTTATTAATTAACACTTGGAAACCACTACACAAGTGAACAATAGTAAAAACCCCAGTTCGGATCGGTCGGACGCTGAGATCCTATTATGTTACCGCTCCGTTCTTCAGCAGCGCGGAGCGTACTGTTTTGCCAGGCTTTTGAAGATTGTTCATTTATGTATTAATGCCCAAATATTAACTAATGCAATGTGTTCCCCAGCAGAGTCGCCACTGTTGGCACGCGCCCCGAAAATCCCGCATTTTGGTTGTGAAATTTATGGGGAGCGGCCTTCTTTGGAAATGCGCGGCGAGACACTTCGATTCAGAGTCGCCACTCGGGTTTTAGCGGAAGAATACCCAAGGAACCGAACTCGAAAACGCTTTGCTACGTTTGCTTTGATTTGAAAAAGGCGGAGACTGGTCCGTCGTCACCTTCGATATCTGAGGTTCGGGAGCCAGGTTACGAGAGGGGAAGGGTTTTATGGCACCCCTCTCGCCCAATCCGGAGATCGGTCTCTACTCGGGCATTTTGTAAAACGTTTGCATTTTTCTCTCTTTTGATCATTTTTAAGCCAGTTAGGGCGGGGGAGCAGTTAATGGGGGTTATAACTGTAACAGCTTGCAGTTATATGACAAAATGTTTGTGAATGATGATTTGCTTGAATTGAATTAATCATAAGAACATAGATTGAGAATAAGCACTGCAAACAGTTTCACCAGGATGGTGTATGCTGCTTTTCGGGCGCGTGAGCAGGCAGCATGCTGGCACGCCGTGGCCTGGCCACTGCACGCCAACAAACCCTGCGCACGCCACCTTAAAGCTGGCGTACACCAACCTATTGTTTGCCCACAGTTTTTTGCTCTCAACCCTTTGGGCTCTGGAATGGACCAGTGCACACCCAGGACAAACCACGCAGTTTATAAGGCAGTTTATATACATATACAGACACAAGAAATGACAAAGGGCCATGAGAATAGCAAAGAAAACCCCAAAAACAGACTGGGGAGAAACATGAGGCCAAGATTGAAACATGATGTAAGGGCCAGGCACTGGACCCCAGCATACATGCCGTACGCCACTCACTAGGGCCCGTACGCCACTATTGCATGTTGCCCAGTGTTTGGCTTTACACCATCTGGGTTCTGGAGCGTGACCAGAAACACCACAGAGGCCTTATAAAACAAGAAAGGTGCAGGTGTTGAAAGCTACACTTAAACAGCCCTAATGTACAGAAAGCAGTAAACTGGTTATTAGCATACTGAAGGTGATGTCAGAAAAGATTTAAGCAGTAAATAGACACCCCATGATCCCCACGCCAGCAGTGCACATACAGCCAAATGTGGCGTATGGCTTGATGCAGCTGGCGTGCGCCATGGTGTGTTCCTTACAACTGATTTATTCTACCAGAGAAGGGCCTGGACTAGTATCAGTTACTAGCAAGAACCTTTCTGGTTCCCCTCAAAATTTGAAAACAGAAAGCCACGCAAAGGTGGTATACCTTTGGTGCAAGAGATGGAAAGATGGCTTGAGCTTTGGGGGTTGAAGATGGAGGTTGTGTGCTGACTGATTAGTAGTGTAGGGTGTGAGATGTTGCTCTACTTCTTGCTCTTTCAATGGAGGAGAGAGAACAAGAGGAAGAAGAGAGGAAGAGAGCTTGGGCTTCTTGAATGTGGTTAACCCCTTGCAAATGAATGCAGGGGGGGGGGGGGTATTTATGGAGGAGATATGACTGGAGAGGGGGCAGTCAGCTGGGGTTAGGGGTTTGGTTAGGTTAGGAAGGGAGCTCCCATGCATTAAATGCATGGGACTAGCTTGATGGGGTGTGTAGGAGAGAGAGGGGGACGACCCTGCAGGATGCAATGATCAGGGGGCTCTGCAATGTACTCTAGCAGTTACAAAGTCTCGAGCATGTGACAGAAAAGCGGTGATTTGACCGGCCTTGACCTTGCGTACGCCAACCTTGGAACGCCATGCGCCAGGTTAAACTGAGTCAACGGTCGATGTCCGACACGTGGCAATTTGTTGGCGCACGCCAAGTAGAACCTGGCGTATGTAAGTTGGGTTTTGCTGGGGTTCATCTGGCTCTGGATTTGAAGGGTTTGAAGGGATTTGAAATGGGTTTGAATGAGGAGAGTCCAACACTCAAAGCTCAAGACCTTCCATCGACTTTGGAGTGTTTTCAACCTTTTTATCATCATTGGGGCAACAAAGACAATAAAAGAGCTAATCCGGATAGTCCAGACTGGGGTGTCTACATTAGGGTTCCAGTGAAAAGGCACGAACAAGCCGTTGCAATCCAAGGTGATCCGAAGCATCAATTGTTTTCATCCCCTTACAATTGGCGCCGTCTGTGGGAAAAGAACCAATTTTTCTGAAAAATAATCATGATGGAAGAAGATCCAGTCACGCCGTTTAGTCCAAAGGACCAGTTGGGTGGGGGAAGAGATAAATCCCCACTAGGTGCTAAGAGAAAGCCCACTGGTAGACATGGCAGAGATAACTCCAAAGAAAAAGGAGACAAAACTGCCACTGGCTCCACGAGAAGGAGTACGTCTCACCGAATAAAGGAATCAGTCACCCATTCAAGAAGTATACACAATGATGACGATGTCCTCGATAAAAAGAGAAGGGAAATTGAGGAGTACGCTCGTTTGATTAGAAAATGAGAGTACGAGATACAAGAATTACAGCGGGTATGAGAGCACCCAAAAGATTCCGGACTTTCACGAAGGAATTCCCAGAGAGACAGACGGACTCTGGTAGTCCATAAGCAGGCTCATTCACGAGGGAAAAGGAGCAGGAGTCCTATTATAGGGCGATACGAAGCTTTTCCACGAAAGTGGAGAAACAGAGGTAAAGCCAAACACCGAAAAGACGAAGGGCTTATTCACGAAAAAAGAGGAGCAGAGACCGAAGTTCCACCCCAAAAGAGGAGGAAACAAGGAAATATCACTGGGACAGGTACGAGAGGCCTGATGCTGATTGGGTCAAAGCCACGGCCCACAAGTCGAAGGAACTCGAGGATGGGACAGTGACTGCACGAGAAGCAGCACGGAAGGCCCTGAGTAACATTGCAGCCTCCCCCTTTGCAAGGAGGCTACAAGAGGCTAGGTTGCCGAGCAGAGTAAAACACGGTACGTTCATACTTAACGAGACAAATGTGGACCCCGTAGCTCACATACAGCACTATCAGCAAGCTATGTTCATGCATGAGGGGGATGATGCCGTCTTATGCAAAATGTTCCCTTCAAATCTTGGCAAGGTGGCTTTGTCTTGGTTTCATAAATTGACCCCACGATCCATACGAGGATGGAGGCAGTTGGCTGAGTAATTCACTGCTCGGTTCTTGATAAGCAGAAAAGCCCCAAAGACGTTTGAAAGTCTTTCCACCATGAAACAGGCGAAAAATGAGCCGATCAGGGATTATGCAAAGAAGTACTGGGAAACTTTCAACGAGATTGAAAGCTGCAGTGAGGAGTATGCCATTGCAACCTTTAAGACTAGTTTGCCTGTTCAGGGAAAGCTGCGTCGCTCATTGAATAAACATCCGATAGCCACGTTGGCTAAACTGATGGAACGGATAGAGCAACACGCCAGAATGGAGGATGACCTACTCTGCGGGGATGGCAGGATTGTTGCCGAACAGCCAAAGGCACCTGTCAAAAAGGTGGATAAGCCAGAGCTCGAGACTTACAGAGAGAGAAAGGAGTATGGGCAGGCTAAAAAAGAGCCGTACAAGGATAAGCAAGCTCCTGACCCCAAATCTTTCTTTTCTATCACTACAGTTTGGAAGGAACCAATTTATAGGATTTTTTATCGAATAAAGAATCAGCCATATTTCAAGTGGCCCCCAAGTCTAGGCGGAGATAAGGACGCAAAACGTGCTACGAATTAGCACTGCAGCTACCATAAAGATTGGGGCCATATGACTGAGGATTGTGAGATGTACAAAAGACACCTTGACGATTTGGTCTCTCGGGGCTATCTCAAGGAATTTATCCAGGAGGATCCAAAGGAGAAAGGGAATGCCATGGAACTGGATTACGAGCAGAATCCTAAAGGGGTAATCCACATGATACATGGGTTGGCCACACTTCTACGAGAAATGAGGTTAGGCTATTACAAAGGCAAGTCAAGCACGATCAGCATGTAATGCGATTGGGAAACAAGAGAGGGTGAGAGAATGTAGACACCCTACCATGGACCATCCGGATTAGTCTATTTACGGTCTTTCGTTGCCCCAATGATGATTAAAGGTGGTCGATGGCAGGTCTTGAGCTTTGAGCTTTGGGCATTTCTCATTCAAACCCTTTCAAAATCCATTTCAATCCCTTCAAACCCTTCGAGCCAGATGGCCCCAGCAAAACCATACCGGCTTACGCAAGTGTCCTCCTGGCGTGCGCCAGTCTTCTGCCATGTGTCGGTCATCGACCGTTGACTCAGTTTGACTGGCGTACGCAGGTCCAACTCTGGTGCACGCTGGTCAAAGCTAGTCAAATCACCACTTTTCCATCATGTGCTCGAGACTTTGTAACCACCCCAGTACAAGGAACAGTCCCCCTGATGATTATATTCTGCAGGGGATGTTCCCCTCCCTCCTACAACACCTCTCAAGTAAGTCCCATGCATTTAATGCATGGGGACTTCTCTCTCAAGACTAACCAGCCCTTAACCCAGCTGGTTACTCCCCTTCTTCAGTCCCCCTTGGCCTATATATACTCCCATCTCTCACTCTTGCAAGGGGGTTAACCACATTGAAGTCTCCAACTTCACTCCCTCCTCTCTTGCTCTCTACCTCTCCTCCTCCATTGAAGGTGAAAGAGAAAGAAGAGAGGTCCATTCTCCTGCACCCCATTGATATTGAGTCACCACCCAACCTCCATCTTCAACCTCAAAGCTCAAAACCACCTTCAAACCTCAACACAAAAAGGTATACAACCTTTGCGTGGTCTTCTGTTTTCGACCCCTGAGGGGAACCAGAAGGGTTCAGGCTAGTAATCCATACTAGTCCTGGCCTCAAACTGGAAAAATAAAACAATCATGCAAGGCAAACCATGGCGCACGCCAGTATACACAAGCCGTACGCCAGCCATGGCGGTACGTGCACTACTGGTGTGGGGATCATGGTTTGTTTGTCTTTTGTCTGTATTTCATGTTTATCACCTCCATAGCATGCTAATAACCAGTTTTATAGTTTTCTGTATTCTAGAACTGTTGGCTATAATTTCCAATAACTATTTCTATCTTGCTTTAGAAGGCCCCTGGGTTACTCCTGGTCATGTTCCAGAGCCCAAATGATCTAAAGCCAAACACTGGACAAAAGGCAAACCTGGCATACGAACTCTCAAGAGTGGCGTACGGCATGTAGGCTAAGGTTCAGAGCCTGGCCCTTGCATCATAGTTCAATCCTGGCCTCTTATTATTTCCCCCACTCTGTTTATGGGGTTGCTTGTCTATTTTTATGGCTCTAGGCCATTTCTTGTACTTGTATCTGTAGATATGATCACCTTATAAACTGTGTGGTTTGTCCTGGGTGTGCACTGATCCATTCCAGAGCCCAGAGGGTTGAAAACAAAAACTGTGAATGTAAAAGGGTAGTGTACGCCAGTTTTTGGGTGGCGTACGCAGGCCACGGTGGCATGCAGAGGCCTGGCCAATGCATGCCAGTGTATTGCCTGTGTACGCATCTGAAAACAGCGTACCCCATCTCATTGAAACTGCTCTCAGTGCTTGTTTTCAATCTATATTCTTTTATTAATTCAAGCAAAAGCATCATTCATAAACATTTCGTGATATAAAACTGCAAGCTGTTACAGTTTTAATCCCCATTATCTGCTCCCCTGCCTTAACTGCCTAAAAAATGATCAAATGAGAGAAAAATGTAAAAGTTTTACAAAATGCCCGCGTAGAGACCGATCTCCGGATTGGGCGAGAGGGGTGCCGTAAAACCCTTCCCCTCTCATAACCTGGCTCCCGAACCTCAGATATCGAAGGTGACGACGGACCTGTCTATGCCTTTTTCAAAATCAAACAAACGTAGCAAACGTTTTTGAGTTCGGTTCCTTGGATATTTCTCCGCTAAAACCTGAGTGGCGACTCTGAATCGAAGCGTCTCGCCGCACTTTTCAAAGAGGGCCGCACCGATTTTAAAACCACAAAATCTGGAATTTTGGGGCGTATGCCCACAGAAAATGATGTGTGCAATGAAAGCATAGCATTCACAGATGATGTTCTGGGAGATGTCCAAATACCCCACAACGATGCTTTGGTCATAACCCTACGAGTTGGGGAATATGACATCGAGAGGATTCTAGTGGACTTAGGGAGTTATACAGAGGTGATGTACTACGATGCGTTCAAGAAACTGGGGCTGGCCCAAATAGACTTAGAGCAATCTACAACACCCCTGATTGGGTTCGGTGCAGGAGCAATCTGGCATCTTAGAAAAGTAACGCTAACTGTTCGGGCTGGATCAGTGGTGTTGAAGATAGATTTCTTAGTTGTTGTTGTTCCTTCTTCCTATAACGCGATTATAGGGAGGACATGGCTGCACAAGATGAGAGCTGTCTCCTCAACTTACGACCAGATGGTGAAATTCCTTGGATCAAATGGGGTCGAAGTAATTAGAGGCAATCAGAAAGTGGCCCAACAGTGTCTAATCTCCATCATTAAAAGAGCTCCAAAGGCCCACCACGTTCATACATTAGAAGTACCAGATCAACCAACTATTAAGGATGTTGGGAGAAGTCTGGCAGAAAAGGTGCTCGAAGGCCTAGAGAAAATTCAGATCAACGAGACTGATCCTGAAAGATATTTCTTAATTGGAGAATCATTGCTAGCAGACAAAAAGGCTAAACTGATAAGATTTCTGAAGGAATGTGTCGATGTATTTGCATGGGTGCTAGAGGAAATGCCCGGAGTAGATGCAGGTGTGATCTGTCACCATTTAAATGTTGATCCTCAACATAAGCCGATCATTCAGAAAAAACGGAGGGCAACCGTGCAGCATGTGGATGTAGTAATTGAAGAGGTCGATCGTTTGCTGGAGGCCAAAGCAATACGTGAAGTCTACTACCCAGAGTGGTTATCCAACAACGTGGTGGTAAAGAAAAAGAATGGGAAGTGGCATGTCTGTGTAGATTTCACAGACCTAAACAAGGCATGTCCAAAGGATAGTTTCCCTCTTCCAAGGATAGACCAGTTGGTTGACGGAACTGCTGGGTACGAGCGAATGAGCTTCCTCAATGCATATCGGGGATATCATCAGATTGCTATGTTCGGGCCTGATCAAGAGAAAACTTCTTTTATTACACCACGGGGGTTGTATTGCTATAGCGTCATGCCATTTGGGCTAAGAAACGCTGGGGCAACGTACCAAAGACTTGAGACCATCATGTTTAAAAAGCTGCTTGGCAAGACTATGGAGGTCTATATAGATGATATGGTGGTAAAGAGTCAAGCTAAACAGGGACACATAACAGATTTGAAAGAAGCTTTCGGTACCCTGAGAGAATACAAACTGAAGCTTAACGCCTCGAAATGTGCGTTTGGAGTTGGTTCTAGAAAGTTCCTAGGCCATTTGGTGACCATGAGAGGGATTGAGGCCAATCCTGATCAAATTGCAGCCCTGCAAAGGCTACAAAGTCCCAAAACTACTAAGGAAGTCCAAAGGTTGACTGGAATGGCTGCAGCACTTAATAGATTTATCAGCAGGTCAAGTGACAAGTGCAGACCCTTTTTTCAGTTATTGAAAAAGAGGGAGGGATTTGAATGGGGAGCAGAATGAGAGCAGGCCTTCCAGGACCTGAAGAAGTATCTGCCGAACCTCCACTTTTGTCAACTCCACAACCTGGTGAGTCTTTAGTTTTGTACTAGCTGTTTCTGAACATGTTGTAAGTGCGGTCCTGTTAAGGGATTTGGGAATTGAGCAAATCCCAATTTATTATGCTAGCAAGACACTGTTGGATGCAGAGACGAGGTATCTACCCCTAGAGAAACTTGTCCTGGCACTTAGGACAACCACAAGGAAATTGGCACACTACTTCCAAATCCACAAGGTTGTGGTTTATACTGAGTTCCCATTGAAATCACTGCTACGAAAAGCAGATTTCTCAGGAAGGATCTCGACGTGGTCCGTCGAGTTAAGCCAATACGATATCGATTATCAGCCACGTACGGCAATCAAAGGCTAAGTATTGGCTGATTTTGTGGCAGAGTTTTCTCCTACGGTAGCTCCCTTGCCTCCTACGAGAAAGGAACATGTGACTAAGACATCATCCATAAAGAACCAACTCTCAGTCGAACAGGACCCCATGGAATGGAAGTTATTCGTTGGCAGATTAGCATGCAATACTGGTTCAGGAATTGGGGTTGTCCTCTTTCCTCTTGAAGGAATAATGATCGCATTATCTGTTCAGCTTGGTTTCAGTGCATCAAATAATGTGGCAGAGTATGAGGCACTCTTAGCTGGATTAAGGAGTGCAAAGACTCTGAAAGTAAAACGAGTCAGGGTGTATTGTGACTCACAGCTCGTAGTTAATCAACTGTCCGGGGAATACCAAGCCTGGAATGAGAAGATGGCAGCATATGTGGAAGTGGCCAAGGATTTACTTGATACCTTCGAAAGGGTTCACATTGAACAGATAAGTTCGGGGCAGAATGCTCATGCCGATTCTTTAGCGTGGTTAGCCGCAGCTATTCCAACTAAACTCAAACGGAGGGTAGCAGTTAAGTATCTGATAGAGCCGAGCATTGGGAGGCGTGTTGACTTGGTCTTGGACGTGAACCAAGGACCAAGCTGGATGGACCCAATCATGGAGTTTTTACGAGATGAAATACTCCCCACTGATAAAAAGGAAGCTCATAAGATTAAAACCAAGTCTTCCAGATTTTGGCTATCCCCAGAAGGGAAGCTTTACAGGAAGTCCTTTACAGGTTCGTATTTACTCTGTGTGCACCTTGAGATGGTGCAAAAATTTCTGCACGAAATTCATGAAGGGACTTGTGGAAGCCATGCTGAAGGTAGATCCATAGCCCACCGAGCAATTACTCAAGGCTATTGGTGGCCACATATGCAAGAGGATGCCAAGGTGTATGTAAAAATTTGTGAAAAGTGTCAGAAATTTTCACCAATGATTCGAACACCAGCCGAGGATCTGGTGCGTTTGACAAGTCTTTGGCCATTTGCTCAGTGGGGAATGGACACCGTGAGTCCACTCTACAAAGCAACTGGGAATCGAAAATTCCTGCTCGTGGCAACAGATTACTTCACTAAGTGGATTGAGGCAGAACCATTGGCTAAAATTACCAAACCAATGATAGAAAGGTTCATGTGGAAGAGTATTATTACCTGATTTGGGGTCCCCTATTCCTTAATCACAGATAATGGATCCCAATTTCAGAAGAAATTCAAGGCTTTTGTGCCTAGTATGGAATATGGAATTACTATTCAACCCCAGCTTACCCTCAGAGTAATGGGCAGGCAAAGGCGTCTAATAAGACTATCCTTGATGGGATCAAGAAGAGGCTGGACAAAGCTAAAGGAAAGTGGCCTAACGAGTTACCACTAGTGCTGTGGGCTCACCGAACAATGCCTAGGAGGTCTACGGGAGAGACCCCCTATTCGTTGGCATATGGAGCAGAGGCTGTCATACCTCTGGAAGTTGGTCTTCCAACCAATAGGACCGCACTGGTTGAAAGTGGGGGCAATGATAGGGCCCTCGAAATTGAGCTTGATCTCGCCGAGGAAAGGAGGGAAAAAGCCCTGGTACATCTGGCTTCTTACCAGGAACAGCTAATGAAGAGCTATAACAAGCATGTTCACCCTCGAGAGTTTGGTGTTGGGGACCTTGTACTACAAAAAGTGCTCGGCAACACCAAGGTAGCCAATGAAGGCAAGTTGGGGGCCAACTGGGAAGGCCCGTATTAAGTAATCGAGATTGTGGGCATAGGGGCCTATAGATTGGCTGATCTGGATGGTAATCCAATTCCGAGGCCTTGGAATGTCCATAATCTGAGAAAATTCTTTGTTTAGAAGAATTGAGTTTTGTTTTAGATTGCACTACGTGATTGTGTGGGAATTACGAATAAAATTCCCTTGTTTTAGTTTTTGATTTTATTCTGTTTTAGTTGCAAGGGGTACGAATAACGCCCCCTTGAGTTCAAGTTTATGAATAAAGTCATTTCTTTTCAGTATGTCAAGCCTTTTTTGTTTTGGAAGTATGAAATATGGAGTTTGGCATTATTTTCCTTTTTCATATTGGGGAGCAAGGGATTGGCACGAATGCCATGTACGAATACATTTATCCTTATTAAAAAGTACAAGAGGCTTAAATCTGTTTGTCGATCAAAGTACGAGTGACTTACAGATACCTAAGTACGAACATACTTAGTGAAATCAGAGTACGAACAAATTATGGGGCTGCATACGAGAACATGCAAAAATCAAGTACGAAATACTTGGTCAACAGACATAACGAGATATGTCTAAAATACTTTTGACTAAGTACGAGAGACTTGGATCTGCTTGTTGAAAGTGCGAGAGGCTTCAATCAAATACTAATATCCTGCATACAAGGATATGCATGAAACCTGCCACTTGGATAAACGAGATGTTTAAAGTGAACAATTTGAGGGCAGCATACAAATAAGCACAAAACTAAGTATGAGAAACTTAAATACACACAACTATACCCTAGTACGAAGAACTTGGGATGCATTTCAAAGTCTGTTCGGACACGATCATTTGAGAAAAACACTTGTGGTATGAGATACTTGGCTACAGAGGACCATCAAAAACCGAGAGTTATGCCACAAGGGGCCAAATAACTGTGTCATCAAAAGTAAAAATAAAGAGATCTGCTGATGCCTCGCAGGGCTGAAAAAAACTACGGTCACGCAGGACCTGCAAAAGTGTTCTGAGGAATCGAGTCTAATTGTTCACACTTTACTTACCTGCCAGCTCAATCCAGATTTTGGATCTCTGGGGGAACGTCATCTGTAACCTCTGTATCAATGACACCGTCATTAGCAGCAGCGCTCTCCTCTGGGATGATGATCTCATTGGTCGCTTCCTGAACTGATGTATGTTCAATCACAGCATCCTGAGATTCCATCTGAATCTTTTCATCAGCGTCAGCAAAATCATCTATCTGTTGATCAACATCGTCAATAGGAGGCCCATCAGATTCCCGAGCAGCTGTAGCTCGATAGCTTGGTAAGTCAGTGTCTTCCCAGAAAGGAGAATCCTCGGCAACGCCCACCTTCGTCAGACACGCCTCCCAACAAGCAACCTAGATATGGTCTTGAATGGCTGGCATCTGGTCCACATAGCTGGCCGTTGTTGCGTCAAAGCCCTTTTGATAACCTTCTTCGTACGCAGCCTTTTTGGTGATGTCAATCTCTGCCAGAGCTTGATCAAGACTATCCTCGGCAGTCCCAAGCGTGCTTTTTGTTTCAACAACCTCTGCCTTGGCCTTATCTCTCTCTCTCTCTCTCCAGCCTTGAGACTGTTCTGAGCAGCCTTGTGTTGTCCTTTAAGAGTCTAATTCTCTCGGCGTCAGCTTCTTGAAATTTTTGGCCCAGTGTCATCATTTTTTGGATAAACTATACAAATACCAAAAATAAGTTAAATGATTTTTTAACTGCAACAATCAAGGTAAGGCTAAAAAAGGGTTTTGGTTACCTTAATTCCACTGACAAGACCAGTGGACACAAGTCTCTCTGCAGACGATGAGGATTCTTTCTGCATGTCGATAGGAAGCGATAAGCCCTGTGCCAAGGCTAGTGCAGTTTCGGAGGAACTGGCACTATCTCCGACGTTTACAAGCCGTTCCCCCCTCATGAGTTGAGGGGCCCAGACATCAGGCATGATTGGGATGCTCGGCGGAGGAGTTTCCAATGGTACTGAAGCAACTGGAGCTTCAGTATCTCCGGCTTCTTCTCTCCGGGGACGTTTGTCCCGATAAGCATCAACAGCCTTAAGGGAACTATCGTGTTCCCGAGGAGAAGAAGATGATCGTGTTGATCCCCCCCATTGCGACGAGATCGTGGGGGATGGGGGGGCGCAACACCAGTTGATGCCACCCTACTGGCAGCACCACGTCCCCGCGTGGAGACAGTGAGAAGGGTGCTAAGGTCGACGGGTTGGCGAGTCATCGTACCTGGGGCTGGGGGAGATCGAGAGTAGCCGGAGGAAGACGATTGGCTGGTAACGCAGAGGGGAACGAGTTGTTGTTCGGGGATGACTTGCCTTCGTTCAGATCATCCGAGCACCACGCATGTCAAAGGAATGCCTTCAGGGATAGTAACTTCACCTGGCTATCCGGCAAGGGTAACACCAGCCTGCAACATCGAACTCCGTGGTTGAGGAGCAGTGGAGGTAGAAGCAGCACTGGTACTTGGATGGGCAAGCCTTCTATCGATAACCCCTCTGTACGAAGGGTCGTATCCCAGTAATATGTCATCGTTACGACCCCGACCACCTGTCCGGGTACCAGGTTCGCCTGTATACTTTAAGATCCTGTTGATGTCCTCTGTTCGGACGTAACTCGGTTCTCGTCTGGGACGCTTGTTAGCATTATCCGCTGCAGGATTAAGATCCAAGTTGCAAATTAAAAGCATGAAAAAGCCACGAGAAGGCAGTAAGCGAAAAATTACAAAGCAAAATTAGGAGCATACATGGGTAACCCCATATGTGGGGGCAATGCAAACCCACCACTTGGTTGTCTTCCCCTATTGGCTCGAATGCTCCAGTTACGTAGAGGAAGTCAATCTCATGGTCACGAGCAGAATCTGGCAAGTTTAGCACGAGACGTTTGTCTACCCTTCTAACCTTGAAGTAATATGTATTGTACTCAGGGTAGAGCACTATGATATACCACCACTGGATATCCCAAATCCCTAGTTGGGTCCCCAAAATCCTATTCAATGCTATGATCCCCATCACTAGCCTAAATAAATTCGTCGAAACTTGCATGGGGGTGAGACGATACCAGTTTAGAACTTGGCAGAGTAGTGGGTGGAGGGGCAAACGGACTCCAACCTCGACAAGGGCTACGATGGGAAGACAGATTCTGTCCCATGAGTCGCCATCCTTATTCGCCCCCATGGGGGCGAGTTCAAGACCAACATTATCCGAGATGTTATATTCTTTTCTAAAGGCCGCCAATGCTGTAGGGGTTTCACACAGCTTTCTAAACTTGCTGGGTTTTAAAGCATTTTCACCATCATCCGCCATGGATACACCCAATTTAACAAATAAAATCTGGAAATGGGTACGAACGAAGCCCTAAGCAATGGATGAATCAAGCTAAGAAATCTCAGAAAGGGAATAAGAACCTTCTGATGGTTGCAGCAGCAATGGTAGGGAGTGCAATCGAAAGTTTCGAAACGGCGGTTATGGCGAAGAGAGAGGAAAAGTTCTCGCTTAAGCCTTGAAGAGTAAACTAAGATTCGAGATTTCTGGTAAGAACCAAAAAGGGGTCCCTTTTTGGGGGTTTAAGGGTGAGGAACGGAGACGAAACGTCTCCTCTCACACCGTTACGAGTTAAAGTAGCGGAAAGCAGATGCCGTTCTAACGCCGTTTGATAGAACGTCAGTTCAAAATTAATGATAGGCATACGAAATAAGCCACGTGGAGTCACTACCCCGAAATGGTATAATGACAAAGGCGCCAAAAAGCATCAAAGAATATTAATACAATGACTGCCCGGGATTAGAGGAGTTCGGTCTAACGTTACTCTCTAAGCTTCACCCATTGCCCCCGAACAGTGGCAAATAAGTAAAGCTGGGGAGCAATTGTAGGGAGGTATTCCCGAACAGGTACAGTTAGTAGCCGAACACGTGGTATATGGGAGCATGTGGTAAATACAACAGGTCATACCATCGGGTAGGGTGGTGAACGGCGATATGGACCAGTAAGATGAGAAGTCATTGGTCCAGGCAGTCTGTTCGGCGTTATAAGGACAAAAGACATGTGAAGTCATTTGTCTAAATATAATGATAAGGACCAGTTGCGTGTGAGGACATTGGACCAGACAGTCTGTTCGGCAATAAGATAGCCAAACAGGGAAAGAACTGTTGAAAAAGCAGTATTAATGTTACGGCGGTAGGAACGCTCTAGAAAGTTCCAGAACGGTGTTATTCCGTAAGAGAATAAGATCTCGAGTATATAGGATCTAGAAGTAGCCAATCTACGCCTGACCTGCGACCTCAGAGTAATCGACATGGCGAATTTCGACATAATCCTTGGAATGGATTGGCTATCAGCTCATCGGGCAGTCGTGGATTGTCATCAGAAGACGGTGACGGCTTACACCCCAGAAGGGACTCGTTTCTGTTTTAAGGGGGATAGAGAAGCAACAAGCTCAACGACGAGGAGATCAAGATGGGAGAATCAATTATTTGGATGGCTAGCTAGTCTCTAAATGTAAGAAGCTAACAGGATGGAACTGGGATTGCCACACATCATTTGCGAGTACGCCGATCTTTTCCCAGAAGAACTTCCTGGCTTACCACCTCAGAGGGAGATAGATTTCTCTATAGAGCTTCAACCAGGAACCGCCCCAATTTCCATGGCCCCATACCGAATGGCCCCTGCAGAACTGAAGGAGCTTAAGACCCAATTGCAAGAGCTGCTGGACAAGGGATTCATCAGACCGAGCACATCGCCTTAGGGAGCGCCTGCCTTGTTCGTGAAGAAGAAAGAAGGAACCCTTCGACTGTGTATTGACTATAAGAAGTTGAACCAAGTCACAGTCAAGAACCGATATCCATTGCCTAGGATCGATGACCTGTTTGATCAATTAAGAGGATCAACTTGCTTTTCCAAAATTGTTCTCCGATCAAGCTATCATCAATTAAGGATTCAAGATGAGGATATCGTCAAGACGGCTTTCCGAACCAGATACGGCCACTACGAGTTTGTAGTAATGTCGTTTGGATTGACCAATGCTCCAACAGTATTCATGTGTCTCATGAACAAGATTTTTCAACTCTACTTAGACAAGTTTGTAGTGGTGTTCATTGATGACATTTTGATATACTCCGCCAACAAGGAGGAGCACGAAGAACATCTTTGGATGGCACTACAAATACTCCGGGATAACCAACTCTATGCCAAGTGAGTTTTGGTTCGAAGTGGTTAAGTTCCTGGGGCACGTAGTATCTAAGGATGGAATCGCGGTGGATGAAAGCAAGGTCAAAGCAGTGCTAAAGTGGAAACAGCCGACCTCCGTGTTTGAAATCAGAAGTTTCTTGGGATTGGCTGGTTATTACAGAAGGTTCATACCAGACTTCTCAATCTTGGCCAAACCAATGACCAGGCTAACTCAAAAAGGAGTGAAGCTGGATTGGGATGAAGCCTGTGAAAAATCTTTCCAGGAGTTGAAAAAGAGACTGACCAGCGCACCGATACTCATCATCCCTGAGCGTGGTGTAGATTATACGGTTTACTGCGACGTGTCAAGAGACGGATTGGGATGTGTGTTGATGCAGAATGGAAAGGTCGTAGCCTATGGATCTCGACAACTTCGACCGCATGAGAAGAACTACCCCACCCATGACTTAGAATTGGCTGCAGTAGTATTCGCCCTCAAGTCTTGGCGTTACTATCTATGGAGAGAACAATTCAAAGTTTTTACCGACCATAAGAGTCTCAAGTATCTTTTCACTCAGAAGGAGTTAAACTTGAGGCAGCGTCGATGGATGGAATACTTGGAGGACTACAAGTTTACACTGCAGTATCACCCCGGCAAGGCCAACGTGGTAGCTGACGCTCTGAGTCGAAAGGAAAGAGCACAGAAAATCAAGACTGCCATTAAGGAATGGGAAATGGTGGACACCCTCAACGAGTTCAACTTGCGACCATCGTCAGAGAACGGGAACGCTTGATTGTACGCTCTAGTTGCGGAACCGGAACTTCATCAAGAGGTCTTACTAGCTCAAACATTTGAGCAAGACTGCGAGTTTGTCCGGCATCGAAGTCGAGAAGGAAAGGCGGTGCCAGGATGGACTATCGAGGAGAATAACAACCTAAGATTCAAAGGAAAGGTAATCGTGCCTAATATTGGAACCCTTCGAGAATACGTACTACGAGAAGCTCACCATTCGAACTTCGCAGTTCACCCTGGCGGTACAAAGATGTATCATGATCTGCGAAGAACGTACTGGTGGGAAGGAATGAAGAAGGATGTAGCACGATTTGTATCCACCTGCCTCGTGTGTCAGCAAGTCAAGGCTAAGCACCAGAAACCTGGAAGAGATCTTCAACCCTTACCAATACCGACCTGGAAATGGGAGCACATTTCGATGGACTTCGTGACTGGATTACCAAGATCTGCCGGGTCCAACACTGCCATTTGGGTGATTGTGGATCGACTCACCAAATCTGCGCATTTTCTGCCTATCAAGATGACAGAAAACGTGGAGCAACTAAGCCTATTGTACATTCGAGAAATCGTACGCCTCTATGGAGTACCAATCTCGATAGTATCTGACAGAGACCCACGTTTTGTATCACACTTTTGGAAAGGATTGCAGAAAGCATTGGGAACGGACGTAAGGCTTAGTACGGCCTTTCACCCACAAACAGACGGACAAACGAAGAGGACTATTCAGACCCTGGAAGATATGTTGAGAGCCTGCGCTTTGGGTTTCTCTGGGAATTGGGAGCAACACTTACTGTTGGTGGAGTTCGCCTACAACAACAGTTATCAAGCAAGCATCGGGATGGCACCGTACGAAGCTCTATACAGTCGACCCTGTCGATCGCTAGTCTGCTGGAAGGATGCCGGAGAGACGGGAATGATTGGACCTGACTTAGTACGAGATACCACGGAAAAGGTCAAGACCATCAGGCAAAGGATCCAGACCGCTCAGAGCCGACAGAAGAGTTATGCAGATAAGAGAAGCCGACCATTAACCTTTGCAGTGGGAGATCATGTGTTCCTGAAGATCAGACCGAAGAAAGGAGTTATCAGATTTGGGAAGAAGGGAAAGCTGTCACCGCGCTACATCGGACCATTTGACATCTTGGAGAAGATCGGGAAAGTCGCGTATCATCTAGCACTGCCACCCCAGCTAGATCGAGTGCATAATGTGTTTCATGTCTCAATGCTTCGCAAGTACCTCGCTTTGCCCACTCATGTTCTCAACTGGGAGGATATTTCCATCGAGGAAGATGCAACCTATGAGGAAGAACCTATAGAGATCCAGGATCGAAGTGAGAAGGTGATTCGAAACAAGACCATCAAGTTGGTTCGAGTTTTGTGGAAACATCGAGGAGCTGGAGAGACCACATGGGAAAGAGAAGAAACCATGAAGATGAATTACCCCTACCTGTTTAAGTCCGAGCATGCACCTAATTTCGAGGACGAAGTTGTTTATGGGGGATAGGTTGTAATAACTCTGAATTTCAATAAATAGAAATTTATTTATTATTCGAGTTATTAAATTAATTGTTTGTATTTCTTTAATTTTCCGGTGGTTTGTCATAATTGCGCTTTAGCCCTTCAACTTTCGTTTCTTGCACTTTAGCTCCACTTAGCAAGCTTAGTTAACTTCTAACTATTCGGTTGGAGGAACTAAACTAGAAAGTCATCTAGTCACTTTTCCCTAACCATAGATGGACGGTTTTGCCCCTCTTGAACCTTGTGAACCCTTTTAACCCTAGACTAAGAATGGATTATTCATTTTCTTTTAATTATTCTTGGTATTATTCTTTGTCCATTGGATAATAAATGTTAAGGAAACTATTATCCATTGGATAATAGAAACCCCAATTCTTTATATTAAAAGTATACTTGGGTAAGTACTAGTTTTATAAAAAAATAGACTTTTAAAATACTTTAAAGGACATTTTTTTGATTTGTAACTATATAATTTCCCTAGCAACTATTATCCATTGGATAATAGAAGTTAGGGGATTTATTACCCAATGGGTAAAGGAGTTAGTCTTTCAAAGTACCATGGGGTTTATTAATTTAAACTTTTCTTTAAACCCATGTGTCAAAGTACATGATATTTTATTAAGAAGGCACTTAGTACTAAGATTCTTGTTGTACCCTTTATTTATTTTCTATTGGGATTTTGATTCTTCCTAGTGTACAATAGTACCATGGATATATTATATAAGTACTTAGATGGTTTAAATATTACCTAAGTACACATGTGTTTATTTGTTAGTTTAATAGAAAATCTAGACCTAAAAGACTACTTTTGATCCTAGTACAAAAGTACTTACTTTTTTATTTGTTATCTTGCACATGTAGTATATATATATATATATATATATATATATATATATATATATATATATATGTACTTTGCAAGAGAGGGAGAGGGAGAGAGAGAGAGAGAAAAAAAAGCCGAGAGAGAGGGAGAGGGAGAGAAGCTGGGTGAGGGAGAGAGGGAGAGAGAGAGATTTGGTTAATACTTGGCCTTTGATCTTCCATTGTACTTCCAATCTTTGGATTGTTACTCTTCCAACCAAAGACTTAACTTCCAATGTCCTTCCTTGTACATTTTCCAATTTGTTTAACCCTAGAATCTTGTACAAACTTCTCTTCCACCACATATTTGCTTCAAGAATCAAATCTAAGACAACATAGCCATGCAAACCTAGCATTTTAGCCTTAGTCTTCCATGTGAACACAACTTTTTGGATTAAAAAAGTTGAGGAATAGAGAGAGAGGGGGGGGCCGGCCAAGGAGGGAGAGGGGGTGAGCTTGCCTATAAATAGAAGGCCACACCAAGCTTCAAACTTACACATTCAAGCAATTGCTCTTCCTTCTCTCTAGAATTTCAAGTGTCCTTTGTTCTTAGTTCAAGAATTCTCTTTGTTCTTGAGTTCTTGAGCAATATCACCAAACCACTTCCAAATATCACTCATAGATCTTTAAAGTAGTCCATTTTAGTTAGTAAAGTTATTTCTAGGAAAAGAAATAACACCTCTTTTCCTTTCGAAGCAAACCGGAGGTCGTTACGCCGCCAATTTCAAAACCGACGACCAACTTCCCGTAGCCGACCACCGCCAAGAAGAACGGTAGTTAAATCTTACTAGTTAAAACCTCTACTTACTTTTCCTAAATATAAGAAGCTTAACCTTGCACTTTACTTTTATGTATCGTATTGTGGGCAATGCGATTGCTCGGTTTTTCTTTCCTAGGAAGGGATTCCGTTCCCCTCCTAAAAGAGAAAGAGTGCCGCCGGTTTGCGGGAGCACTTTTGCAGCTGGACGTCAAGCGCTCGCGAAAAATACAGAGTCGCCACTCGGGTTTGAAGGTCCGACACTCAAGGAACCGTATTTCGAAGCACTTGCCACGCTGTTTGGTTTGAAAAAGTTAAGGAACCAGTCCGTCATAACCATATCTGGGTTCGGGAGCCAGGTTACGAGAGGGGAAGGGTTTTATGGCACCCCTCTCGCCCAATTCGGAGATTGGTCTCTACTTAGGCATTTTGCGAAAATGTTTGTTTTGTTTGCGATTCTGTCCAATTAATCAATTTTTAGCCATTTAGGGCGGGAGAACAGTTAATCGGGGATTAAAACTGTAACAATTTGCAGGATATGATAGATGTTAACATGGATGAATAAAATGACAAGAAATAAATGAGATAACATTTAAACACTGATGCTAGGATGTCGAAACAGTGCCTTGGCTTGAGTTTATCACGAGCAGTGGCCAACTTGCATGTGCGGGAACTGTTGCATGCAAGTCATACCATCGCGCGACACACTCAAACCATCGCGCGAGTGTTGACACCCCACCAATAGGTTAAATTTTATCTCCTTCTGGGCTCTGGAAGGAACAGTGCACACTCAGGGTCAAACCAAGCAGTTTATAGGTACTGAAAGTAAAGCGTTATTACAATCAGAATTAACTAGAACAAAACATAACCCTTAAACAGTGAGGTTGTCAAAAGAGATGTCAAGAGCCTAACTGCCCATGCAAGGGCAATTACTGGAAATGGCCTAACCATCGCGCGAGGAAGTCATATCGTCGCGCGATTGTTCTGACTGGACTTCCAGGAATTGCTTTGCATACCCAAGCTCTGAGACATATTCAGAAGCATCCCAGGGGCATTCTTGATAAATTAAACACATAAAGTACACTAACCTACTGGTTTTATCATGCGTAATTAGTGAAACATACTAAGTATTTTTCTGACAGAAGAGCACAAAATCATATAAATGGACATGGGTCAGGATCCCATCCCCACGAGAACCTTATGACACAAACGGGGAACCGTTGCGCGATGGAGTGGGTTACTCGCGCGTGGGTTTGCCTGTCCGCAGTAACTTGTAAATTTGCTGGCTTTAGGACCAAGACTGGTATTGATTACCAACCTTGGCCCTGTCAGCCCCCCTCAGGGATCAAAACAATAAACCAAAAAGGGTATACCTTTGCTTGAGTGTCTTGAATATGGCTTGAATGAGGTAGTGTGGCTTGGTAAATGGATGTGTGAGAGTGATTTGGAGTTGAGAGAAGTATAAGCTTATTGTTCTTGCTTCTCTTTTGGAAAGTTTTTTTGTAACCCTTTGGAATGAAGACCATGGGAGCTTTTTATGGAAAGAGGAGGGCTTGTTGGGGGATGATGTAAGGCGATGCAGCCAACCAGCAATGCTGGCTGCACTTACTTGGTGGAGAAGTAGGGCATGGAGTTTGATGGGAGAGTGGGGTGGAGGTGGTGCAAGGGTGGCCCTGCAAACGCTGTTCAACCGACGTAACGGGGTTGCACAGGCCTGTAGACCCCTGATCATCACAAAATCCAGCTGGAAACTACTGTATATGACAGGTGTTGACCATCGCGCGATGGAGTGAGACCATCGCACGAGGGTTATAGCTTCCCTGCGACGGTCAATCAGTCAAAGTTTGACTTTGACCACCACCTGGCAAGTAGAGAATCGCACGAGGGACCCAGTAGGTCGCGCGATGGTCAAACCTTCAGTCAAGGTCTGGGTTTAAGGGTTAAGGATGGGTTCCACACATACCAAGCTTAAGCCATTTCATTCTCTCAAGACTGTTTTCGACCCGATTCATCATCGGGGGAACAAGAAACTGAAAAAGAAATAAAACGATTGGGAAATTGGATTTGGGTGTCTACATGTATGAATCGAAGCTTGTTACTTGATCATAGATAAGGTTATCTTCTATTGAATGTTGGAAATGCATGTTTTATTTTCAAGATGTTCAAGCATGCTACGTAACTTAGAGTTGGATGATCATGTTGGAATAAGTCTTATGAGATGCATGTTGTTTGTCAAGTCTACACCGCGGAGTCTTGCATGAGAACGAGACACGAGAATCGAGAAAGTAGAAACATGGCACCTAGGGTGTGGTTTAAAAGAAATGTGTTTTCCGAGGAAAAAGATATATTAGAAACTACATAATGACCATTTCAAGGGTATTATGTGAGTTGTGTGAATGTGTGTGTGCCTATGGGAACCCGGCGCGACGGAACCATAGTGAGGATACTTGGGAGACCGACGCGGCGGAACCAAGGTTGGGTGAGTAACATGGTTATCCGTGGAGAGGAACCAAAGTAAATGTGTGCTAATGGGAACCCGGTGCGGCGGAACCATTGTGAGGATACTCGGGAACCCGGCGCGGCGGAACCGAGGTTGGGTGAGTTAAAAAGGAGTCTTTGGAAAAGAAAGGTAGTAATAACAACACGGTCTACGATGGGTTGCGTAGGGGAAACTTAGAGAATCTTGGACACCTACAACATTTATGTAATGAATGTGGATATGTTCGTCTTTTATTACTGCTTATATACATATCATGTGGAAATCGATGCTTTATGATAATCTATTGATTATAGTTAAGTTAGTAGGTAGGATTTTACTATTGAGCCTTCGTAGCTCATGGTGTTACCTTGTGGTGACCCTGGCATATTATATGGGTGGCGACGCCAATATAATATGTCAAATTTAATAGATGAACAGGGCGAACTCTTCACTCTGGAGGCGTATGGAGCCGAAGAACTCGCTAGGATGGAGGAACAAGAGGAGCAGTAGTTAGGAACCCTAGTTCCCTATTTTGTGTTTTAAATGCTCCTACGGGGGTTATGTTGTAATAACGAGCAGTGACACTCTTTATTTCTGTAATAAATTATCCCTTTAACGAACCTAAAATTAGGGGCGTTACACTTGGGTTGCAAGCATCTGTGAATCTATAAATACAAGGCAGACCTAGAGGTAAAAGGAACGCAATATTCTGCATTCATATTGTTCTCCTACTGATAATTAGGGTTTATTGACTAGTACGTGATACTAACTTTGGCATCGGAGGGCCTTTGCCACGAGAGGCAGAGGTGCACTCACCCCTTGTCCGTTTTGTAGATTAGGCTTCCGACGACAAATTAGGGTTCCGGTGAAAAGGCACGAATAAGCCGTTGCAATCCAAGGTGATCCGAAACATCAATTGTTTTCATCCCCCTACAATACCCAAGTACAAATAAACTTGGGCAGTTCGCTGAGAATGGTTGAGCCTGGGCAATACCAAGCATGAAAACTTGGATGACTACAAGCTAAATTGAACTAGTATGAATAAACCTGAACTATGACAACAAGGAATGTCAAAAGTAGGCCCAAACATAAAGAAGATTGGGGCCCAAGCAGCGAACATTGCTTGAATCATGACAAGTGAAGATTGTTAGATAAAGGCCCAAACATGAAGAAGTTTGGGGCCCGAGCAATGAACATTGCTCTAACGCCAGCAATGGATGAGATCTAAATCAAATCCTAATGCACTAAGATCTTGGCATTGAATAAATGTCGAAAACGGTCATGTTTGGCCCAGACTTGGGATGAGTACGAGCACTCCTAAAAACATTGCTGCGAATTTGCTAACATAGGAGAAAACTTTGGGCCAAAGCAATGATTGAATATCGAGCAAACTGCGAAAGTATGAAATAAACTGGGGTCATTGCTAAATACGAAATATCTTAGCAAGAGTGTATGCAATACGAAGAGTGCCACGTGTAAAAGTAAGGGCAAGAAAAGCCTGTCTAGCCGAAACGATGAGACATTTTGCCTGGATTAAATGATGAAAGTTACAACAATTTTGTGAAAAAAGGCACAGGAGCAAAATGAACTTGCTCGAATTTTGAGAGCTTTGCTCGTCATTTAAAAGAAAATAATGAGTAAAGCTGGGGAGCAATTGTAGGAAGGTATTCCCAAACAAGCTCAACTAGGGCCCGAGCAAGTGGTACGTGAGACCACGAAATAAATAAGATAAGATAAACCGCCGTGCAAAGTGGTGAACGGTGATACAAGACCAGTGACATGTGACATCACTGGACCAGATGGATTGCTCGGGCTGAACAGGGAAAGAATTCATGGTACGAGGGACCATGGTATAGGTACAGTCGCCGTGCAATACGATGGTCAGCGATATGGACCAGTGACATAAGATGTCATTGGTCCAAGAAGTCTGTGCAAGGCCTTGGACCAGTGAACATGAGAAGTTATTGGTCCAAGGGTAAGATAAAGAACCAATGACACGTGAGGTCATTGGTCCAAGTAGCCTGTTTGGCAATGAGAAGGCCGAACAGGAGGAGAAATCTAGGGAACGCTGCCTCAAGTGCAAGGAACACTCTGGAAGTGACCAGAAACAATGGTATTCCGTTTAGGAATGAGGTCCCGAGAATGTAGGGTCTTGGAAGGATACCCAATGAGAATGGGATGTTCAGCCAATTATGGAAAAGAGTCCTAAAAAGACTAAGGTAATGAACCGATAAGGGAACGAGAATCCAAGATATCCTAGGTTCCTATACGAGATAGGAATCTTAGGGCAATAGGGATGCTTGGGCAGCAAGTATCTATGAATCTATAAATACAAGGTAAACCTAGAGGTAAAAGGTACGCAATACGTTGCACTCATATTATTCTCCTATCGATAATTAGGATTTTTTTGGCTAGTACGTGATACTAACTTTGGCATCGGAGGGCCTTTGGTACGAGAAGTAAAGGTGCGCTCACCCCTTGTTTGCTTTTAGATTAGGGTTCCGACAGCGAACTAGGATTTTGGTGAAGAGGTACAAGTAAGCCGTTGCAATCTAATGCTGTTTTAAGCACCAATTGTTTTTATCCCCCTACAAATCGATTGAGATTGCAAGCCCTAGCGATAGTGATTTGCGATTCAAGTGTTAATCCAATATATGCGATACAAGGTTATGCGGTTGGGGTGGATTCTAAACCCTAGACTTTTCTCTCATCGTTCCAAACCTTTTAATTAAATTGCTCATTAGTTTAATTAGTTCTTCAAAACAATCCAACCATACAAACTTTTCATTTCAGAATTGATCTAGGCCGGAGTTAATTGAAATTATAGTAACTTAGCCAATCTGTCCCTTCGGATCGACACTCGGTCTTGACTATTATTCTATGGAGTAGTAGTTAACTCTAAGTTTTTATAAATTTATTTTTGACATGGAACGAAGTCTAACCGCGTCATTCCCGAAGTAGTAGTTAATCGAAATTTGCTTGTTTTGTTGCCTCATAACCTATAGCTAAGAGTGCCAAAATTAACAAACAAAATTAAAATAAATAACAATGAACTAAAATAAAAATTAATCGAATTAATGCAACCGTGCAAACTGTCCTAGGCAACAACGCCAAAATTTGAATTCTGTAGAATAGTGGTCAAGACTGAGTGTCGACCCACAAGGACAGATTGGCTAAGTTACGATAATTTCGATTAACTCCTAGATTAATTCTGAAATGAAAAGTTTGTTTGATTGGATTGTTTGAAGAACTAATTAAACTAAAGAGCGATTTAATTAAAAGGTTTGGAAACGATGAGAGAAAAGTCTAGGGTTTAGAATCCACCCCAACTGCATAACCGTGTATCCCATAGATTGGATTAACACTCGAATCGCAAATCACTATCGGTAGGGCTTGAAATCCCAATCGATAGTGGCCAAGTAAATTTCTATAATTTGTCAACCGACATGGACTATCCCACGGCACGGACCGTCTCACTAGCGCGGTCTAACGGCCTAACGGCACGATCTGTCTCATGAGCATAATCCATCTCAGTCACCCAGATTGAGAACAATGAAAACTATTATGTGAACGGTATTTGAAAACCTAGGAAACAAATACTCAACCGATAAAAAGAATTAAAACCATTCCATTGATATCATGAAAGGAGTTCTTGAACACATAATCCGATTCGAATAAAAATCCTAATCTATGCAAATACAAAGTTACTCGGCATAGGGCTTCATCTTCCCCCTAGAGAATGGAGTTAGCTAATCATAAGTTGGTCTCCGTGAACTGTCTTTGATGCAATTTCGTCCACGGGCAAAAATCCTATTTTTTCCACGTCTAGAGTTGACTGCCAAAGACAGTGAGTCTCTATTGTTTATATAAGGTTTTAGTCATTAATTACACAATAGGTCCTTGAACTTCGTGCGATAACAAATTAATAATCCAACTTTGAAGCATTTTGCGCTGTAACCCCAAACTTCATTAAACTCTTCTTTTTATCCAATATCTTGGACAACAAGCTTGAGCAACCTATAAACAAAATAGAAGCAAAATAAATATCAGGTAACAAATATAAATGACTAATGAGTGTAGTTTGGAGGGCCAAAATATCAATATTTCGGCACTTATCACTTCTCATCCTAATGATGTTTCCACCGTTGTAAGTCTCCAATGGATTGGCCCCAGATAACGTGTTCACACCGTTGCTTTTATTTGATTCCATAGGGCTTGATTCCACGGTGTTGCTAAGATTCAATGTGATCACTCTTGATCTTTTTCATGCTACGCTGATGATCTATTTCTTCAGTGAATTTGATGTTGTAGAGGAAACACTTGATCTGGGACGGTCATGCTAGTGGAAGAATAAGGATAGTGCTCATGGGTCGACATCATACAAACTACATTTGCATAACATATGCCTCTAATCCATATATAGTTGAGCTTCTTGTAGACACCCCAATCTGGGCTTCCAGATTAGTTTACTTACGGTTTTTGATTCCCCGATGATGAAATGGATCAAGAACGCCCTGGGAATGGTAGCGTGTTTGAGCTTTGAGTGTTTGCAAAACCCTTGAACCTAACCTAGCCTAAGCCACTTCAAAAACCAAAAACCCAGCTGGTCCGCGCCAGGGCGCAACCATCCCGCGCCAGGGCGCACCATCGCGCGACAGACTCACTCCGTCGCGCGATGGTCCAACCTACCACCGACCTTTCTGAAGGAGGACAGTTGGCCACCAATGCAGCTTCAGCCAGGCCTCGTGGACTGGCTGAACTCCTCTGTTTGCAGCCCAAACCTACCCCATCTCTCCCTATATATACACCTATCTTTCTTCCATTAAAAGGGTTACAAATTTCACACATCTTGGCCATAACCTTGCCTTCTTCTTTGGAAACCAAAGAGATACAAGGGCACTCAAGAACATAGCTTGTTCTTTTTCCTCCATTTTCAACCACTCAATCAAGCATTCAAACCTCAAAGCTCAAATACTCTTCCAAACTCAACCAAAGGTATACCATGCCTACTGTCTTTCTGTTCTGATCCCTGAGGGGAGCTGACAGGGCCAAGGTTGGTAATCAATACCAGTCCTGGTTCTAAAGCTGGCGAGGTTTCAAAAACCGTCATGCAAGAACCAGCGCGCGATGGAGCCACTCTCTCGCGCGACGATTTCGATCATCGCGTGACGGTTCTCGTGGGGATTGGTGTCTTGCTGTTTTTGTATTTATTTACATATAGATCACTCTGTAAGCATGATAATAACCAGTTTATTGCTTTCTTTTGTTAGAAATTGTTAGCGGTAGTTCAATATGCTTATATGTTGTTTTGAAGTACCCCTGGGATTATTCTGGACCTGTCCCAGAACCCAGAAATGTGTAAACCAAGCACTGGTCTGGTTGCGCCCTGCGCCAGGGCACACCATCGCGCGACAGACTCAGTCCATCGCGCGACAGTGCGCCAGGGCGCACCATCGCGCGCCAAGGCGCATCTTCGCGCGACAGAGTGACTCCATCGCGCGACAGTTTGCCTCTAACCAGTGAATGGCCTTGCACGGGTAACTTGGATTTAGGCTGTTATTCTGTCCCCACACTGTTTATGGGGTGCTTTATTCATTTGTAGGGCTTTTTAGCCTTTAACATTGCTTAGAACTATTTATTATGCTGCTATATGAACTGCGTGGTTTGTCCTGGGTGTGCACTGGTCCTTCCAGAGCCCAGAAGGTTTGAGAATAAGAGCTGTGGGTTTGAGCTCACTGGCGCGCGCGTGTCTTGGAATTATGCGCGCAAGAGTGAACAGCATGCAATGACTTGTTCAGTGCATGCTGGTTTCTTCCTGCGCACGTCACTCCAAAACAGGGGCCCTCCAGTTTGTTTAAACTCCCACAACAGTCTGTTCCCATCCTATACTAACTGTTCATCCATGCTATCTATCACATCCTGCAAACATGTTACAGTTTTAATCCCCTTTAAATGTTCCCCGTCCTAATTGGCTAAAAATTGATTAATCAAACAGAATCGCAAACAAACAACATTTTCGCAAATGCCTAAGTAGAGACCGATCTCCGGATTGGACGAGAGGGGTGCCATAAAACCCTTCCCCTCTCGTAACCTGGCTCCCGAACCCAGCTATGGTTATGACGGACTGGTTCCTTAACTTTTTCAAATCAAACAGTGCGGCAAGTGCTTCGAAATACGGTTCCTTGGGTGTCGGACCTTCAAACCCGAGTGGCGACTCTGTATTTTCGCGAGCGCTTGACGTCCAGCTTCAAAAGCGCTCCCGCAAACCGGCAGCATCTCTCCTTTCTCAAAAGGGTGGGGAACGGAATCCCTTCCCCGGAGGAAAGAAAGATCGGGCAAATCGCATTGCCCACACTTCTAATATATATTTATGTGTTAGAATTGTCAGTAATTTATTTTAATCAACGGGTATCTGTAATCTTAACGTAAGGAGATTAATAAGTATTTAATATTATGGAGCTCATACTATAATTGAGATAAGGATGGGAGTGCAATTATAATTCTATAGTGGAGTGAATTATAATTAGTGAAATAAGAAATAGAATCCTAGTGGGTTAGGTTTTCTTATTTACACTGGTAGCCTAGACTTATTACTCCTTAGGTCCCTATCGTAGCCCTATATATACACGTTATGCTCTCTAGGTCAGATTGACATTTTTCTATTATTTAGTAAATAGAGGCAGGCTTAGGAGAGCAAACAAGATCACGAAAGAATCCACACTCGGTTCGTGTTCTAGACGTGCAAGGCGTACTATAACAAGTTCAACCAGCGTTCGTATCGCAAGGAGTTGAGGTAGAACCCTAATTTCGTTTTATAGGGTTTTACAATTTTTGTTGTCTAATTTATACGCGTCATTACTGGGTCTTGGGCAATGACGGATCTATGTGTGGTCATATGGGGGCCATGACCCCCGCATTGTTTCGATTGGGTGATTTATTTTTTAATTTTAATATTAATATTAGCAATTTTTTGTTTGTTAATAACACATAAATATTGTATTTTGTATTAAGTGCTATTTAGACATTTAAATTCTTTAAAAATGTGTTCGTTTTGGATCTAAAACCCAATTTTTCTTTCTGCGCCACGGTCTCCCATAAGTTTTTTCTTCAATTATTTATCTTATTCATCTTTCTATCTCTCTTCACTTACTACTCAAAAAACCTCCCTCAAAATCTAAACCAAACAAACTATTAGATTTCCGAACCTTGAAATTTCAAAATCTTTTCCATAGTTTGGTCCCCGAATTTACAAAATTCTGGTTCCGTGCCTGGTCTTGGGGATTCGTTTTCCCAAACAAGAATGATAGACTTGATTGTGTTGTTAGCAATGTCTCAGTAAAAGAGAAAACTTAGACCTTAACAGGCATCAGAGGCAATAGCTCCGATAGCATATAATGTTGCATTTTGTTTTTTATGGTACGTACTATGTTTAACAGTCTAGCTAAAAGAACCATTAAAAACCCTTTCCTCTCCCCAGGCGATTTTGAAACCCCTTCCTCTCATTTCTCTTCCTCGGTCGGCGCCGGCTTCTTGGGGGGGGGTTCCCCTTCCCTCCTCCCCCAAGTCCGTTTTCCTCTCTTCCTCCTCTATCTCTCTCTCTCTCCTATCCTCTCCTCTTCCGGATCGCGCCTTTTTTCCTCTCCTCCGATCTCTTTGGGTTTCTGCCCTCCTCGGCGTGGGAGGGTGTGGCGTTTCGCCTCCACTGGCAGTCCCTTGGTTCTGCCGGAATGCCTAGCGGCGTGGGTGCCTCATTTGATTGTTTGGTGGCCTGGTTTGGTGGTTGTTGGTTCGGATCTGGTGTGGGTAGGCGGAGGGCGGTGGTGCGGTGGTGGGGTGGGGTGGTGTCTCTGTTAGGTTTCTTTCTCCTGATCTTTGTTTTGCAGGTTCTTTTTCAAACGATCGGTAAAGGTGCGGTGTTGATCGGTGGTGGTTTTCAGTCCGGTGGTGGTGAGGTGGTTGTGGCCCCCATGGTGGTTTGCTCTGGTCGTTTTGCGTGCCGAAGTCCGGTCGGCGGCCATTCCGAGTTCTCCTCCGGGCGTGGGGCTGGCGTTTCATCCTTCCGACTGTTCCGGCTGCTTGGTTTCGCCGGAGTAGCTGGGGTTTGGTTGGGCAGGTTTGTTTTGGTGGTGGTGTGCGCCCTTGCCTTGAATGTTGTGTTCTTCACTGTCGTAGGCCGGTTTTCGCCGCCGGTCTCTACATCTGGGAGGGGCTGGCTCGGCTTAACGGCGAGGCTGATTTTCCGGTGATTTGTGCGATGGTGGAGGCTATAGCGTTTAGGGTTTTGGGTTTTGGGTGTTGGTTTGGGTGGGCCGGTCCTTGGTGGGACCGGGTATAGGTGTTCTTGGGCTACATTTGTTTTATTTGGGTTTGGGTTGCGCTGTCTTGTTTATTTATTGTTGGACCCTTTTAGACCTTGGGTGTTTGGGCTTTGCCCGTAAGGTGTATCTTCCAACTTTTTGTTGGATCCCTTTTCCCCTTCCCCGTTTTTAATAAAATCTCATCTTTTGCCAATCAAAAAAAAAAAAACTGTCTAGCTCAGAGCTTTCCAATTTCCCTCTCTCGAGCATCTAGCTTAATTGAACCGCTTATGTGTTTTCTTTTTAGAGTAATGAGGGGGGTGTGTGTGTGTCTGGGGGGGGGGGGGTGGGGGTTGCTGTGGGGGGAAGGATTGATAACTTGTGTGTGTTTTACGGATAACAAACTTGGACTTCACATACCCAGTTAGACATTTCTCCTTGAATTAAGGCATGTAGGTGCATGCATGCAACAAAATCAACACAAGAATGCTAGTGTTTATGGACTAGAATCAGCTCCTCTCTACTCTCTATATCAAGAAGTTTAAATTTATGGGGGTTACCCAAGTTTTTATCAATAATAGTCGTGCCTTTATTGTACACAATATTTGGAGAGTCCATTCAGAAATACCAATTTGATCGAGCATTTGTATCCATACAACGAATAATTAAATGGATGGCCAAAACTCTCATGCATCATCCATTTTTCAAGACAAATGTAATTTGACCAAACTCTTGCTAATTAATATCCAATTGACCTAATATTTTTTTATGTGTGATTGGCACATTAGATTCTACAAAAATAAGCAGTCTGGATCAATAAAACAAGATACATTGAGAGCCGGCCATGGTTGAAATTTACAGTTTAGCCCAATTTAAAGCACTGCAGAGGAACCAAGTCATCACTATAAGAAAAATCACAATAGCTAACGAGACCAAAAAAAAATCGTCACCAAAAGTTACTAAAGGTGACAAAAACATGTTAAAAGTGACGAAAAAGTGACTTTTGGAGACAACCTATAGGTTTTGTCTTTCGTCACCTATAAGTTGTCGAGGAAAATCTCTTTTGGTGACAAAAATCTTGTTTTTTGTGACCTATAGTAAAAATTAAATTTCATCATCATTTTTTTTCATCAACTATTGTGATTTTTCTTGTAGTGATGCATTCATAAATTAATACTCCGAGTAGGAACTAATTATATCTCTATGATATCTGGTAATGTAAACAAAGAAGACGTTATTAAGGTATTTACTGTGTTCCCTTGGTTTGGTTGAATACATCTTCTAACCGTCAATTGGAGTGAGAAAATATTCAAATTTAGGCGTGTTGGGGTCTCCTCTATACAAAGATGAAAAGGGTACAATATTTATTGTTCTCCTATGTGCCATTATTACTAGTGTATGTTAGAAGGAGTAAATTGGGTGTGAGTGGGGAATCAACATTTTCAAATAATTAATCTGGTTAGTTCTACCCGTTTATGAAGGCAAGTTCGATTCCACTTTTCTTTTTGGTCAACCCTCTTTGAAATTTTAGCGAATAGCGAGCACATACGCTATCATATTCACTTTGAGTCCATCTTTTAACGTAATTTTATTTTCCCTCGGCAGTTAAAGTCTTCCTATGTATGAAGATATATATTCGAAACAAAAAAATAAAAAAGAAAAAAACCTATCGACCAACCATTCTATTTGGTCAAAGACAATAAATATTGTTCAACTATTCGGAAAAAGAATAAGGTGCATTCCTGAACCAGTTTTACTGAAAGAAGGGTGTGAGTGATTTACGGAAATAAGCCAACCGACAAAAACTAAGTACGCACTAGTTTATTTATGTTTTGGCCAATCCATACAGGCTTAATTGTGCCATTTAGATTCCGACCCCCGATAATGGACGATGCTAATCATGCTATATTGGTCTTCTGGACGATGCTAATCATGCTATATTGGCCAATCCATACGTGCTTAATTGTGTGAGTTATATTAAAAATAAGGAAAAGACTACAATACATGCTCATTATTTAATTGTGTATCATATGCACCCCTCCAAATGTTATGAATTATAGAGAAAATGCTACGAATCGTATTGCTAAAAAGTTACGAATCGTATAAAGGTTATGAGATACACCAAAATATTATAAATTATAATAAAAATGTAACGAATTGTACTGCTGAAAGGTTATGAATTCTAGAACAAAAGTTACGAAAAACACTAAAATATTATGAATGAACCATAAAATAAGTGCATATGGTACACTTTTTAAAGGGGTGTATATTGTAAACTTTCCTTAAAAATAAATAACATGTTGACAAGAAAAAAATATTGTTTGATTTGATGCACCTTATCCAAACCCCTGTTTGACATAGAAAAATAATTTCCTCTAGCAGGGAATAAAAATGCACAATGTAATTAGACACATGTTAATGGTATTAGGTATATCTGTTGCTAATATCGAAAGGCTAGGAATTTCTGTTGCTAATATCGAAAGGCGGTGAAGTCTCTCTAACAATGACGGGTGACTTGCCTACTTAGGTATAAAATGTAAACAATACGATATGTCAATGGCGATAAAAAAGGAATTAATTTTAATAAAAAATTCGACTTGGCAAAAATATTAATTGCAGATAATAAAAACAATACAGATGCGTCAAAGTTAAATTTTCTAAAGAAAGGCACCCCTATTATATCTTGTAAAAATAGAAAATCAAAGACAATTAATGTACAGAAGCAACGTGTCGTTAGTCATTCAAGTCCGAGAAACAATTAACATATTGGGTTGCGTATTGTGGTCCACCTGGTGCGCAAAAACCATTTGAACATGTAATTCAATGACGGTTCACATTTTTGGATCCACCCTTGAAGGAAATGTCGCGTTTCGCTATTCTCCTTCTCCTAAATTTTTCGGAAGTGAAGTTGTCCCAAAATTAGGGCACCCTTAAGACTTACTAAGTTGGAACCCATGGATGAAAAGACAGTCCAATAGAACAGTAGTTGAAAAAGAAACATAACTTCTAGTCTGATGTAGGGTGTCATATTCATATATCTGTCTGACATAAGACATTCTCTGGTCAAAAAAGTGGGTCCAATGCTCATCAGTTTGACCATAAGGGTGGTTGTGACTCAGTGACAATGTCAACTACAAACAGGTCTCAAATGAGGGTATTCAGGGACAAGATGACACAATAAATTAAAGGCATATGCGTTACTTAAGAAGTTTTGGTTCAAAAGCAGTACGTATGAGAAGAAAAGCGAAAGACTTAGTGGGTGTTTCACTCTTTCAAAAAATGAAATTATAAAAAAAAATAGAGTTAATTTCAAGCTCAAATATTATATGTTTACGCAAATAATTTTTCACCAATATAGATCTTGTTTGATAGATCTCATTGAGATCTTTTAAACGGTGCAAAAAAAATTAAAAAAATATTTCTCATTTTCATTGTATTTGAATTTGAAATTACCTTCTTTTTGAAAAAAATGTTTAGAAAGAAAGCAGAATGGGGCTAACCAATGTATGGTAAGGTCATTTCAAGACATGCTATGTATTACACTTACTCATGCCACGTAGTATATGTATACACAATCGAAAATTGCTCCATTCACATAGAAAATGTTAAGAAATTTCTACACACATTATCTTGAAACTTATATTCATTTGTGAAAGTGGTTATCTTTGTATCAGTTTGAATCGAACTATATATTCAATTTTGGTTGCACCTTTTGGGAGTCCTATATATCTTCCCAGATATACAACCACATTCTATAACCATAACCACTCCTCCCTCTCTCTCTCTCTCTCTCTCTCTCTCTCTCTCTCTCCCCACATATACGTGCATCACTTACTCAATTAGCCCCTTTGTGGTTCTTTCTCCTGCGCATTGTGCATGTAACACCATTCTGCAGCTATTATATTTGAGAACAAGAAAGTGGTAGTACTAGTTCTTGGACCATGGGGGATCCAAGGGGTGTAGTAAGCTCTTGTCACAGCTTCACACAAGAGATTCATGTGTTGTTGGTGGACCACGAAAAGGAAACACTTGTTTCCATGGCTAGAATGCTTGAATTTTACGCATACAAAGGTAAGATGAAAGCTGAATTTTACTTGTTATATGAGTTAAAGCAGCCATGCAACAACCTCTCTCTCTCTCTCTCTCTCTCTCTCTCTCTCTCTCTCTCTCTCTCATTTTGATTTTCCTTTTCCATCCATAGTTTTGATGGTGTTGAATGTGACTTTAAATTATATGTTTGCTAATTTTACTGGGATTTTTTTGTTTCAATTAAGAAATCTATGGGGTCTTGCTCAACATGAATGCCATTTATTTTCTTCCTTTCTCAAAGATAATTAGATAGTTCTCAGAACTAGATGATTCTTTAGAACTTTTTCCCCCCTTAGAGCAATCAATGGTATTTTCCTATCTAAAGCTCTCAATTGAAATATTCAAATTCTACGCTGATTTATGGTTATCTAATAAGATATGGCCAATCTAGGTCGTCATATCAAGTATTAGATCTTGCATGCAACAAATTTTCTTCTTAAAACAACCCTAAAATTTGCTTTTCCACCAATTCAACTGTCGCGAACCGAAGAAAAAAAAACCTAGATATTGTGTATCTCTTAGAATTCAGCGGTTGAGTGGTTGCAAAGTGTTATATATAAATTTTTCTTCCTAGTTCCTTTCTTGTGTGAACGGAGAAATGCTTATCATCACTTTAGTTTTCGTCTTAATTGATTTGACTTTTAAACAACCAGATTTAATTCTTAGTGTGATGTCAGCTAGAATTTGCAAGCTTTCTTTTATGTTTTACAAGGAAATTGTCTCTTGCGTCATCGTAACAGGTACATGCATGAAATGTTATTATTCTTTTTTAACTAAGTTGTTTTCTTCACCAAATTAACCATTTCAAGCACATGCGGCCAGGTTATGTCTTTAAATGAGCAATTGACACTTTTATATGTAGCTCTCTTAATTAATCTTAGAAGAAATCTACTCATATATCTTCATGTTTCTACCTGGATTGATCTTTCAGTTACAGCAGTTCAATCTGGCTCGACTGCTCTTTCGTTGCTTTTAGATGGAAACAATCAGTTTGATCTTGTGCTTACAGATATCCATTTACCTGACATCAATTCATTCATGCTTCTTCAAGAGTCGCTTAATAGAGAATTGCCAACAGTTTGTGAGTGTATTTAGCTAGATTGAGTTGGTCAGTTATTATTTACTTTTTGCTCCTTGTTCTTTTATATTTTTTGAAAGTTGCATACTGTAAAATTCAGTTAGTTTTTTTTGTTACGTATACCGTTAATTCAGTTTTTGGGGGTACGTAATTGTTCAACATATTGATTCTCAAAGGTTAATACATTTGTTTCTTCTTGCTTGCATTGTGCTCCGAATTAAAGTTATGTCGGCCGATGAAGACGCTATGCTGGCAAAGATAGCTCTAGAAAACGGAGCATGTTTCTTTCTTGAAAAGCCAACGGGTTCAAATGTTCTAAAAGGCCTATGGCAGCATGTCATTAAAGAAAGGTTATGTAAGGCAAAAATGTATGGAAAGAAAGAAAACCTTCATCAACACGAGATGTCAAACCAAAATGGAATCAGAATTTGGAATTCAAAGGAAAGCAATCTTGAAGGAAAGAATGATAGTGATACGAGTTCTAGGAAAGCCAAGGATGGTGGTAAGAAAAAGGCTCGGCATATTGGAATAGGAACGATTGCAGACGATGAAGCAGGTGAATCTAAGGGGAGTAGAAAATCAGCTAAGAAGTTTTGTACAGAATGGACAGACGAGCTCCATCGAAAATTCATGGCTGCAGTGGATCATCTTGGGGAAGGAAGTAAATAAATTTTTGTTCAATGATTTTTATTTTTTATTTTTTTGCCAATTCCTAATGATTGGTAGTTGTTTAATTTGGATTCTCACAATATTAATAATGTTCAACTAACTCTTTGAACTAGGATGCTACCCTAAGGAGATACTTGAGTTAATGAATGTCCCTGGTCTCACTCGAATGCAAGTCGCGAGTCATCTTCAGGTTTGTTGCTTCATTAATGAATTGCACAAGTAATTTGGATTCTCACAACATTAATGAATTGCTTCATTAAAGGTCACATGTAATCACTCCCATATATCTCTATATTAATTTCGTTTTACTGGATTGACAACAAAATAATGATTTTGTTCTATGGCTGTTTATTGTGGCGATTTACAAACATCTTGGTATGACAATTTTTTATTCGAGAATGAGGCTATAATAATTTTATATTAATTTCTTTTATTGGGGACCATTAAATGACTTTTATAGATCTACATAGAATAAGACATTATGAAAAAAAAATCGAAATATTTGGATGTAGCATTTTGAAATAAATAGCTAATTTAACTAATTATCTCTCTTTCTCTCTCTCTCATGTGTGATATTTTATCTCTATTTAGTCTATCAATGTATTTATTCTATCCTTTCACTAAAATTGGTTATAATGTCAAGTGGCTTTTCCTCCGGTCTCCTATTTCATTTTGTTCTCTGGAAAATCAACTACCAATTCTAGAAGTATAAAAAGAAAAACATTCTAAAAGTTAGTTTTAAATTCGAAAGAAGTTTGATTTTGTTTTGAAATCATAATAATCGATTAAAGTAGTCCATAAGTAATTAGCCAACACACACAAAAAAAAAATAATTTGTACGTGCGACAAGTTAGTTTATTTGCTACTCCCTCTGTCCCTTTTTAATTGTCCTACTTTGTAATTCCAACTTATTAAAAAGACATCATCATTATACCTTTCACATCAACTTTTTCCTCCACTTTCCCTACTTACCCATCATCATTACACTTTTCCTCACTAACTTTTCAAAAAGGAATCTACTTTTAGGGACAAAATAGACAATACACCAACTTTTACCCACTAACTTTACAAAATGGACACTTATTAAGGGACAGCCCAAAATGGAATACTGGACTATTAAAAAGGGACGGAGGGAGTATCTTTTACTCCTTCAAGTGCAATATTAAGATTTCACATTTGTAGGAAATAAATTAATTTGATATATGAAGATTAATTGGGAAAAAATATGTAAACAATTACTTAGGAGACACCACATGTTCAATTAAATTAGGTTGTGTTTTTCAACCATAAGTATCGTATTTTACTAATTTCCATGAACTTATCATTCTTAATTGTCTATCATCTGTAATTATTTCATCTATTTTATTTATAATACACATTATATATTTATTACATGTAAATTTGAGATAAATCTATCACAAGAATTCTTTAAGAAATTAATCAACACATTTTTATCAATACAAGCAAAATGGAACATAAAAGAGAAAGTTGCAGTATAGATGGTTATCTTTAGTTTATGTGTGTGTATATATATAGTCCACTCCATGTGAGGACTCTCTTGCATAAGCTATATAAGGACTTCTAATAAGGGTCATTGGATCGTATTTTTAATGGTCCTAATCAAATTTTAATGATCCAAGCCGCTCAATATATTCAGAACGTGATTTTAAAGGTCCTCACAAGAAGTCAGCAAAAAAATATGACCGGTAAGTGCTTCATCTAAGCAGTTTTTATTGAACCGTTCAATGAAAACTCCTCGGATGAAGCACTTTCCGGCCATATTTTTTTGCTAATTTCTCGTGAGAACTCTTAAAATCACGTTCTGATCACATTGAATGGTTTGGATCATCAATATTTGATTGGAAAAGGAGAGGTCTGCAATCAACTAAGTTAAGAGCTCCCTTAGTGAAAGCTCCGCTTCCCAGTCAAATTTCGATGATACTAATCATTTAATGTATTCAAAACGTGATTTTAAGAGTATTCGCGAGAAAAAAAAACAAAAAAAAAGAATGAAAAATGTTTCATTCAAGCAATTTTTTATTGAACCGTTCAATGAAAACTACTCATATTAAGCACTTCCCTGTCTTTTTTTTCTTTCTTTCTTTCGTAGACCCTTAAAATCACAATATGAACATATTAAATTTTGAATCATCAAAATTTGATCGAAAAATAGGAGGTCCACATTTTAACAATTTAAGGGATCCCTTGTAGAATCTGTGGTGTGTGTATATGTATATACACGGAGCATTTCACTTGCGCACCATCGCATTAGCTTAAAATGCGGACTACCGTTTTGACTGTTAGATTGTGTTTTGAATGGTCAGGATTCGCGGACAATCTATTCGCGTGAATTGATTGTCAGCAAATCCTGACCATTCAAAACACAATCCAACAGTAGCTGAATAATCCACATTTTAGCTTAAAATGCGGAGGTTCTTAGGAGAAACGGACCGTGTGTATATATGTATATGAGAAAGTTTCAAATGGGGACCTCTTAAAATGCGGACTCCTCTTTTCCGATTGAATTTCAATGATTTGAGCCGCTCAATGTGTTCAGAACGTGATTTTAAGGGTACTCGAGAGATATCGGCCAAAAAAATTACTTGAAAATGCTTGATTTGAGTAGTTTTTTATTGAATCGTTCAATACAAAATTGTTGGGATAAAGCCTTTCCTGGTCATGTTTTTCTATTGATTTCTCCCAAGTACTCTTAAAATCACGTAATGATTACATTAAGCGGCTCGAATCATTGAAATTCAATCGGAAAATGGGAGAAATGGACTCTGTGTGTGTGTATATATATATACATATATACAATCCGATTTCCTATCAGGGCGTCCTGACCGGAGCTTAGGTCCGAACTACCACTCAACCGTTGGATCGTGTTTTCAATAGTTCAAATTTTATTGAAACTTTCTGGGGAAAAGTTAATTGTGACCGGTCATAAACCTTTCGCAGATTCAGACCATTGAAAACACAATCTAACGACTGAGATCAAAAGTCCGGACCTAATACTGATTCAGGGGATCCTGACCAAATCCTCAGTGTGTGTGTGTATATATATAAACATACCGTCAGTCTCCGGTAAAGACTACCTCATTTTAATAAAATATGGACCTTCCTTTTCTATTCGAATTTCGATGAACCGAGCCGCTCAATGTGTTCAGAACGTGATTTTAAAGGTACCTGTTAAAAATCAGCACAAAAAAAAAAAGACCGGGAAGGGCTTCATCCGAGCAGTTTTTGTTTATCTTTTATTGAACGGTTAAAATAAAAACTGTTCAAATCAAGCCATTTCCAGTCATTTTTTTGCTGATTTCTCGTGGGTACACTTAAAATCACGTTCTGATCACATTGAGCAGCTCAGATCATCGAAATTCGATAGGGAAATGGGACAAATAGGGAGGTTCGCATTTAGTTAAAATAAAGTAATCCTTAGGAGAGAGGGACTGATATATATACACACACAGCTTCTTTTATAGTGACATATATTTTTACTTATATTTTTTTGGTGGAATTTTGAAGTGACTTTGGGAAAGGAAGTGAAATTAATGCCCATCCATCCCAATTTAAATACTCCCTACGGGAGATCATATAATTTTGACCTTGAAAAATAAAGTATTTTTGGAATTAATTTTTAACTTTATTTTGTATCGTTCAAAAAATCTCGATGAGTACTTTAAAATAGTGTAAAAAAGTTTCAAAAAAGATTTTGAAAGATACGATTTTTTTTTTTAAAAGTTAAAATGACACAATTTTACATAGGGAGCATTTAAAATGAGACGGAGGGAGTATTGTTAAACTATTTAGGAGATGCAATTACTATATATTATTTAATTACAACAAAGGTGTTTATTACCAATTCATGAAACATATATAACAAACATGATAAACCTTTGTTCATAATTTAAGGTAGGGTTTGGAGTTTAGAGACTTGGGAACCCTTGTTCATTAAGTTTAGAGAGAGCTCATAATAAACCCTTGATGAATCTTGTGAATTTTTATAGGAATTAATTAGCTTTGAAATTCTATAGAATAGAAACCTTGCATTTGACTAATTTTAGAGATTTTTGATGAGGTACTTCTAAAACTCTGAAGTTTATGAGATTTTTACTGAGATTTTCGTTATGTGCCTTCCATACATGGTAAAAATTTCAGAACTGAAGTTGAAGTATTGAGCTCTGTAAAAATTTATAACCTAGAAGCACTCAAATTCGTCACTGTACAGTTAGCACTGTCACATGATAGGAAAACATGTAATTAATAAACTTTTGTTGTAATTACATTGTTAACAAACTTTTGCTGCCATGAATATTAAATCATACTCTATAGTAATCACATCTCCTAAATGGTTTAACAATATTATAATGAGGCATATCATGTTAGAATTCACCAATTGTATCAATGCCTTAATAGTTATCCGAGTAAAGAAAATCAATACCATGGTGATTCTTTTCCCAATCAACGACGAATTGCATACACTAAAGCCCCGTTTCGAACTTGTGGAAAGTGGAACAAAGGGCATGAAAGAAAAGTTATTAAGAAGGAAAATAGGAAAAAACTTAGAGGAAAATTATATTGCACATGGAACTCTATTTTGCCATTTTCTCTTCTTTTCTTTACCAAACCAAAAAGGGGAGGAAAGTTTTTGAAACTTTCTTTCATTTTCCATAAGTTCCAAGTGAACACTAAATTTAGCTTTTTTAAGGGGAGGGAGAAAGATTTGTAGTCTATTACCATATTCCTCTTGACTTGATTTCATGATATTTTCTACTTTGGTCTTTTCTTTCACTCAGAAATGTCGTAATGATAATTGGCGTGCCCCAGAAACCCGCAAATCAAATGCTTCAAGTTCTCAAAACAACGGTTCCCCATACAAATTTGGTTCACGAAAATTTGGATCAATGCCTCGCTTGCAAAAGAACTCATCTAGCTACCCCGAGACGTCCTACCTTGAAGAAAGTTGGGTTCACCAAACAGGTCCTGGAATATACTCAACACTAGGCAACAGTTTCATGGGCAATAGAGAAGGAGAGTCGTACTCAGTTCAATTGATCCAGGCTCAGGCTCAGGCTCACGTGGTACCAAATTGTGTTGGGGATAACATCCCCACACACAATTCTTCCATCCAAAGCAATGAGGGGCAAATAGGAACCCATGGAATTAACAATGTTACATATAATGGTATTTACCTAAATGCAACATCAAATGATACCAGGGGTCAAAACTCAGGTTCTATGCTGGGAAAGAAAACAAATCAGAATTTGCGAGCGACACCATCATACTTTGGCAACGCTACATTTGGAGCAGATTCTCATAGCAGTGCCTCAAATCAGACCCCTATTCCGGATGACTTTTTCGATTTTCTTCCCGAAATAGAAGGGACCCATGGCTTTTCGAAATATCTCGGAGGGTCAACAACAATGATTTATGGCTCGATCCCAGAAACTCACAACGCCTTTGATGTTGAACCAATATTTTTTGACCGGGTAAGTCTTATTAAATTTCACTAAGCCTTTCTTAAAAATCTTCCATAAAAGAACTACTGCTTATTAGACGTCAAGTGAATTATTAAAACGTAGTCAAAAGTGATTATGTTTAGGCATTGTCATTATATGGCTTTGACAGACTCCATAACTATTTTTGACAGCATGAAGGGCACCCGATATAAGAAGCAAAGGCAACTGGAGGTGAAGGCACAACACCAACTTTTGTGACCCAACAAGGAAACCCCCATAATTATAAGTCACCAAAATATACATAGTGAGCATATTGTTGATGTTTTACCATATATACATTTGAACTTAATTCTGAGACTAAATGCCTAACTTTGCTCTACAGTGTGTTGGCTTCCATAAATAAAGAACTTATATTGAAATGTAACTCTATTATCGCTTTATTCGATTGGTTAGTTTATAAAGTCATTATATTAGTTAATTTGCTTTGTGTTAGCTATGAAGGTACATATATATATATATATATATATATATATATATATATATATATATATATATATACACACACACACACACACACACACACATATTGGGGCGGTTCCGGGACAACTAATTAGACACTTAAAAAAATACCTCATAATTTTCTATCAAATTTTAATGATCCGAGCAGCTCAATGTGATCAAAATGTGATTTTAAGAGTACCCATGAGAAATTAGCAAAAAAAAAAAGAATCGGGAAGGGCTTGATCTGAGTAGTTTTTAGCTTAGATTTTATGAACAGTTTAATTAAAAATTGCTCAAAACAAGCACTTCCGGCAATTATTTTTGCTAATTTCTCGCGGGCACCCTTAAAATCACATTCTACACACATTGAATGATTCGGATTATAAAAATTTGATCGGAAACTATGAGATTGAGATTTGGAGTGTTTTTTTAGGTGTTTAATTGGTTATCCGCGAAACCGTCCGGTATATATATATATATATATATATATATATATATATATATATATATATGGGAATGACTTTGGTGTCTCCGGTCATTTTGAGGAAACCGTAACTTTTGGCATAATAAAACTATTATAAGCATAACCAAAATCTATTACAAACATAATAAAACCATAACAAGGCATAACTTGTTTATTACGCCTTGGTTGGGTTTGGTTATGCATTGGTTGGTTTTTTAAATATTCCTTTGTTATGCCTTGTTTGGCATAGCTCTAATATTATCGGTTTATTTGATTGCTGGTTTTTAAAACCCATCCTATTGTTAGTAATTTATTTTAATTAACAGGTATCTGTAATCTTAACGTGGGAAGATTAATAAGTATTTAATATCATAGAGCGCGCAACATAATTGAGATAAGGATGGGAGTGCAATTATAATTCTGTAGTGGGGTGAATTATAATTAGTGAAATAAGAAATAAAATCCTGGTGGGATTAGGTTTTCTTATTTACACTGGGTTCCCAAACTTATTACTCCTTAGGTCTCTATCGCAACCCTATATATACACTTTATGCTCTCTAGGTTAGATAGACGTTTTTCTATTATTCACGAAATAGAGGCAGACTTAGAGAGAAAAAATAAGATCATGAAAGAGTCCACACTCGGTTCGTGTTCTAAACGTGCAGGGAATACGATAGAAAATCGTAAGGTACGGTCGAGCAGTATTCGTGGTTATAGCAAGGCGTGCTATAACAAGTTCAACCGGCGTTCGTGTCACAGGAAGTTGTGGTAAAATCCTTATTCCGCCTTGTAGGATTTTTAGAATTTTTATTGTCTAATTTGTACGCGTCATTACTGGGTCTTAGGGATTAGGTTTCCCAACACCCATGACCAAATTCCTTCCATAAAGAGTATCCCGTATCGCGAAATCCGTCTTCCTTCCACCATGTTTTTTTTTTTACCCCAGAAAAAATTATCCATCAAGGACTCCAAATCTTTGTGAGGTCAATACGCAGACACCACTTGGGAAACCCACCTTAATGAGGATCTCTTTTCCTGACTTGGGACAAAAATTTATCCTTTCAGCGTTGTAGTTTATGCCAAACTTGTACGTTCTGTTTGTAAAGGATAATGATCTTGTTGTTACTTAGGATAATTATCATTCTTTCAAGTTGTTAGCTGTAGCTTAGGAATTAGGATAGAACATATTTAATTTTTAAAGGTTGCAAATGTAATCCTTATCTCATTGTTGTAACTTATTTATACCTATGGACTTGGCTAATAAAATAAGTTTTCGAGAAACCAATTTCTTCCACAAGAAATATCAGAGCTCTTTTTGGTATCGATCAAAAACTCGGCATTAGATCAAAAACTCCCCAACGAGCTAGTAAAATCAATCCTATTTTCTTCTCCTTTTCCTTTTTCTCTCCCCTTGATTTTCTCTTCATGGCTGACAAACAAAAACCAACTTCTTTGGGAGAAATTCTTGTCAGTTCAACACCTCATTTAATCCACGGTTTCCAACCAACTTTTGGCCTCCATCAACGCGGTTGCCCAACTACCTCTCAAGCTCACATCGTTGAACTATCTCTCATGGATTGTGCAGTTCAATACCCTTCTTATTGGGTATGACGCCATGGGCTATGTTGATGGCTCTTTTCCTAGGCCGCCAAAGATAGTAGAAGAAGCCACAAACCTGACCTACACTTTGTGGCGGCGACAAGATCAGCTCTTGTTGCATGCAATTTTTGCCTCTATTTCGGAACAAGTGACTCATTTGCTTGCCTCTGCCACCACCTCGCATGAAGCTTGGACCAAACTCACCAAACTTTATGTTAATCGCTCTTGCTCTCGCTCTCAGGTAATGACTCTCAAGTGTAAACTTAATTGCAGAATCAAAAATGTCATGAATTTTCACTATCAAATACATACTGTGGAAATACATAATTAGATTCACAAGGAAGTTACAAACTGAATCTATGTGTATATATATAAAAGATAAGCTATAAGATCCAAGCCCTTAATAGAGGAGATAATAGATCCAAACCATAATACAAGAGCAAAGCTAGCCCTACGGAGAAAGTGGTTTTTTTTTTTGGGGTAAATGAAAGTGGTTTCTCTACCCTGACCCTTAAACTTTAGAATATTTCAGGGTAACTTGCACAGATGGGATAAGCCTCAAAATAACTATCATGGGAGGGAAGAGGACCAATCCCTTATATATGCAATTATACTCATCTACCCATCAAGATAAGAGTAAAAGGAGGAGATGCAGCACAACTGTCCTCTCAATAATCCTTCGGCCAAAATAAGTGTATGTCGATCACGCACCAATCATCTATTGGTCATAAAAGCATGCACATGGCCATTCATCATGTGGGCCAAACATAAATTATTCTTGCATTCCCCCACTTGGCTCATATGATGATCTTACGTTATAGCTTATTATGGTAACATTAGGCGTGCATTAGAACCTTATATAGCTTATTCTTCAATTTGATCACAATCATATTACTATCATTAAACAAACTACTAGTGCGAGTCATAGCGGTTTCGCATCTATAGATATGACATAGTTCCTTCCATGTACCACAACACTAGCAACTCATTCAATATAGTCATAAATACGGAATATACTATATAGGTCCAACAATAAGGGCTTTGTTCAGTTAAGGATTTAGTTTTAGTTTTAGTTTTGTTTCCAATCATTATCCTACTTCTTTCTCCAATCATTACCGTATTTCTCCAATTATTACTTTCTCATCTCTCTCTATCTCTCTCCAATCATTACCCCCGTCTTCAATCATTACTCTATTTCTCTCTCCATCCACTACCAAAACTAAACTAAACTAAATTCTCAACCAAACACTACCAAGGTCTTTTATCAAAGACTATTCCAATTAGTATTCATTAGTCACATAGATGTACGTACACTGTTCATAACAGGATATTATCAGAAACACGTCAAAGAGATCACTCAAAGTGCCAAGTGACATCATTATCTTAATGCAATCCAAGAAACATATGCTATAGCTATTTGGGGGTATGCTAGACTCATTCAATTAGCATTTTCCTAAATGTCTTTGCGCTAACCCCTTCTTAAGTGAATCTGAAATCATAAGCTATGTGCTTATGCATTTAGTGACACTTTTCGTTTTTGAAATTTTTCCGTAGGGAAGAAATTAGATGCAGAATCATAAACTCTCAGTGACTTAGTAATGGTGTCGACAACCCAAGTCCTAAGATAAATTTCTCAACTGCAATTCACGAATTGTAAGTGGAGAAAAACGAAAGAGAATTTGAAACGGCACAAGAGTGTAACGGCTTCTCGTGCCTCTCCACCGAAACCGTAGCACGTCGTCAGGAACCTTATCTGCAAAATAGAGAAGGGGTGAGCGCACCTTTGCCTCTCGTGGCAAAGGCCCTCCAATGTCCAAATTAGTATCACGTACTAGCAATAAACCCTAATTTTCAGTAGGAAACTCGTATAATGCAAAGTGCTGCTTATTGCGTACCTTTTACCTCTAGGTTTACCTCGTATTTATAGATTCATAGATACTTGTTACCCAAGCATCCCTGTTGCCCTAGGATTCCTATCTCGTATAGGAAACCAGGATATCTTGGATTCTCGTTCCCTTATCAGTTCATTACCTTAGTCCTTTTAGGACTCTTTTCTATAACTGGCCGAACATCCCATTCCCGTTGGGTATCTTTCATAGATCCTACATTCTCGGGATCTCATTCCTTAACGAAATACCACTGTTTTTGGACCCTTCCAAAGTGTTCCTTGCACCTAAGGCTGCTTTCCCCAGATTTCTCCTCCTGTTCTGCCTTCTCATTGCCGAACAGGCTACTTGGACCAGATTTCTCCTCCTGTTCGGCCTTCTCATTGTCGAACAGGCTACTTGGACCAGTGACTTCACATGTCACTGGTTTTTTATCTAACCCTTGGACCAATAACTTCTCATGTTTACTGGTCTAATGCCCTACACAGACTTCCTGGACTATTGACTTCTCATGTCACTGGTCCCTGTCGCCGACCACCGTCTTGCACGACAACTGTCCCTGTCATATTTATACATGGTCCCACGTCCCACATTTTCGGGCCCCATTTGTGCCTGTTCAGGAATATCTCCCTACAATTGCTCCCCAGCTTTACTCGTTATTTTTTCTCAAATGATGAGCAAAGCTCTCAAGATCCGAGCAAGTTCTTTTTGCTCATGCACTTTGTTTCGTAAATTTGGTGCAACTTTCATCATTAGTCCAAGCAAAAAACATCTCGTCGTTTGGGCTGGACAGGCTTTTCCCGCCTTTACTTTTACACGTCGTATCAGAGCAAAGTTCGTTGCTCGGGCCCCAAATTGCTTCTTGCGTGGGCCTTTGTTTGACAATCTTCCCTTGTTAAGATTCAGCAATGTTTGCTGCTCGGGCCTCAAACCTTTCCGTACTGGGTCTACTTTTGACATTCTTCATTGTCATGGTTCAAGTTTATTCGTACCTATTTTCAATTTAGTTTGTAGTCACCCAAGTTTTTGTGCTTGGTATTGCCCATGCTCAATCATGCTAGGCAGACTGCCCAAATGTATCCATACTTAGGTATATTCGAGTACAATCATACTCAATCAAATATTGGCACCGTTCATGGTCATGGCCTAAATTTACTCATACTTAGCCAAACTTTGAGTTTGATCGTATTGAATCGGATTGTGGCATTTTTCGTGGCCTAAGTTTATTCATACTTAGCCAAATTCTGAGTTTGATCGTACCCAACGAATATTTTTGATAAATGCTCTTTGCTCCCCAGAATGGAGAACAGGTATCCTTAGCTTGTTCTTACTAGGACCAAACACATGCAATATACATGCTTCTTAAGTTTCTCATACTTAGTATTGTTGTGTTTACATGCACACACCCTAGTTTCGTGTGTTTATTCATACACATCTAAGTATTTGTACTTAGTCAGGTTTGTGTGTCTCTTCGTATACCTCAACCGTACTCAATCCTTAGCAAATTTATTTACAGACCTAAGCCCTTCGTGCCTGGCCAATTTCGTGTGTTCATTCATACACACCTTTTGTACTGTGCTTGCTCGCCCAAGTGTTTCATACTTAACTTGTTCGATTGCTCTTCAAGTGTGTTTGTACTTCGATAACCATCTAAGTATTGCTCGTACTTAGCTGTTTGTTGTATGCATCCCAAGTGGTCACGTTCTTGGATCAACTTCTAAGTATATGCGTACTTAGATAATGTTGCATGTTCACGTATGCAACCTTAAGTATTTCGTACCCAGAAAATATCTAAGTGTATTCGTACTTAGATAAATCTACATATTCTCGTATGCTCCCCAAGTTTTCACGTACTTGGGCCAATTCCTAAGTGTATTTGTACTTAGGTTATACTCTTAAGTTCTCATACTTAGGCAAATACCCAAATGTATTCATATTTGGCAAGTCTATGCATGTTATCATATGCATTTTAAGAATGCCTAAGTTTATTCGTACTTAGATGAATCGCAAGTTCACGTATGCAACCCAAGTCTTTCGTACTTGGGGATATTCCTATGTGTATTCATACTTAGGTTACCCAAACGTATTTATATTTGGCAGAAGTGTGCATATTCACATATGCATTCCAGGTTTATTCATACCCGTCCAAATGACCAAGTGTATCCATACTAACATATTATCGTATGCTCCCTAACATTGCACATTCCTGGAAAAAGGTCTAAGTTTGTTCGTACTTAGATCCAAGTAGGAAAAATTTTGTATAGACCCAAAATTTCGTATGGACCCACGCTCTGCTCCCCAATACGAAGGGAGGAGAAAGAACAAGGCCTGGCTTTGTATTCCAGTGTAAAAAGTCGCAAAAACAGAATGTTTCACCAAAATCTACGAATTTTATTCATAATTCAAAACTCAAGGGGGCATTACGCGTACCCTTGCAACTAACAAAAGCTAAAAAACAAGGGAATTCTATTTGTAATTCCCACACAATCATGATGTGCACCCTAAAACAAAAAATAAAATTTCAAACTGAAGGCTTTTAAACAAAGAACTTCCTCTGATTATGGACATTCCAGGGCCTTGGCACCGGGTTCCTGTCTAGGTCTGCCAACTTATAAGCCCCAATGCCCACTATCTACTCGATATGGGCCTTCCCAATTGGCCCCCAACTGGCCCTCATTGGCAACCTTGGTGTTGCTGAGCACCTTACGGAGTACAATGTTTCCAACACCAAACTCTCATGGGTGGACATTTTTGTTGTAGCTTTCAATCAGCTGCTCCTGATATGAGGCCAAATGCACCAGAGCCCTTTCTCTCCGTTCCTCGGCTAGATCCAACTCGATTTCCAGGGCTGTCATTGCCTCCACTTTCAACCAAAGTGGTCCTGTTGGTCGGCAAACCTACCTCCAATGGAATAACAGCCTAAGTTCCATATGCTAATGAATAGGGGGTCTCTCCCGTAGACCTCCTAGGAGTTGTTCGGTGCGCCCACAGAACTAGTGGCAATTCGTCGGGCCACTTCCCTTTTGCTTTGTCCAACCTCTTCTTGATCCCGTGAAGTATAGTTTTATTGGACGCTTCTACCTGCCCATTACTCTGAGGGTAGGCTAGGGTTGAGTAGTAGTTCCTTATTCCGCACTGGGCACAGAATGTTTTGAACTTCTTCTGAAATTGGGACCCATTATCTGTAATCAACGAATAAGGGACCCTAAATTGAGTAATGATGCTTTTCCACACGAACCTTTCTAGCATAGGTTCAGTGATCTTAGCTAATGGTTCTACTTCAATCCACTTAGTGAAATAATCCATTGTTACCAACAGAAATTTCCTACTCCCAGTTGCCTTGTGGAGTGGACCCACGATGTCCATTCCCCATTATGCGAATGGCCAAGGACTTGTCAACGGCACCAGATCCTCGGCTGGTGTTCGAATCATGGTGAGAATTTCTGGCACTTCTCTTAAATCTTCACATACACTTTTGCATCCTCCTGCATGTGCGGCCACCAATAACCCTGGGTTATTGCTCAATGGGCAATAGACCTGCCCCCAGCATGACTTCCACATGTTCCCTCATGAATCTCATGGAGGAACTTCTGCACCATCTTGGGGTGCATACAGAGTAAGTACGGTCCAGTGAAGGACTTCCTGTACAGCTTTCCTTCGGGTGACAGCCAAAATCGTGCAAATTTTGTCTTTATCCTGTGAGCCTCTTTTTTATCCATGGGGAGTGTCCCATCTCGTAAGAACTCCACTATTGGATCCATCCAACTTAGCCCTTGGTTCACGTCCAAGACCAATTCCACGCTCCTTCCAATGCTCGGCTCAGCAAGATAATCTATTGCCACCCTTCTCTTGAATTCAGTTGGCACAGTTGCGGCCAACCAAGCAACTGAATCTGCATGGGCATTCTGCTCAAAACTTATTTGTTCAATGTACACCCTCTCAAAATTGTCGAGCAGATCCTTGACGACCTCCAAGTATGCTGCCATTTTTTCATTTCGGGCTTCGTATTCACCAGACAATTAGTTCACCACGAGTTGTGAATCACAGTACACTAGTATTCTTTTTACCTTCAGGGTTTTCGCACTTCTCAACCCTGCCAAGAGTACCTCGTACTCTGCCACATTATTGGAAGCACTGAAACACAGTCAAAGGGACAATTCCATCATTACTCCTTCGGGGGCAAAAGCACACTTCCAATCTTTGATCCGGTATTGCATGTGGAACCATCAACGAATAGTTTCCATTCTAAGGGATCCTGTTCAGCAGGTGCCTTACCTTTTCTGGTTGATGGCTCAACTGGCTGCTCCTTTCTCGTGCGAGGCTGTGGAGCCACTGCAGGAGAAAACTTTACTACAAAGTCTGCCAATACCTGCCCTTTTATTGCAGTGCACAGCTGGTAATTAACATTGTACTGACTCAACTCTACCGATGTAAAGACTCGATTTTTTTTTTAAACCAAAAATAATGTGTGCATGTGTTGTGTTGTTCCGGAACAAAACCCTTCTTATTTCGGCTGAGTGAGAGAAGGGACCAAATCCCCTATTTTCCTCCCTAAAACCCTCTCTATTAGACAACTCATTTTTGCCCTTGAGTTTTTGTAACGCCCCAATTTTTGGGTACGTTAAATAAGAGATTTTATTGAATAATTAAACAGAGTCTAAGAGTCAGGCTTAATATTATATCATAAACCTTACAAAAGTACTTTTATTCAAATAAGGGAGGAAACTAGGGTTCCTATCTACTGCTCCGCTTCCTCCTCCATCCTGGCTAGTTCTTCGGCTCCAAAGGCTTCTAAGGTGAAGAGCTCGCCCTGTTCGTCTATGAAATCAGACACATTATACCGGCATCGCCACCCATATAATATGCTAGGGTCACCAAAGGTAACACCATGAGCTATGAAAGCTCAATAGAGTAAACCCTACCCACTACCCTCTTAACTTATAAATAATAGACATAGTTTCCATATTGCACTTGCATAATAGTTAAACAATAACACATCATCATTCATTATACAACACGTTGGTGTTCATGATTTTTCGAGTTTCTCCTACGCGACATATCATAGACCGTGTCTCGTTTTTATTTACCAAATTGACATTTGCAAAACCCTTTTAACGCACCCAACTTCAGTTCCGCCGTTCCCGGTTCCCGAGTATCCTCACAATGGTTCCGCCGTACCGGGTTCCCATTGGCACACATTTGTATTGGCTCCTCTCTGCGGATAACCAAGCCACACACCCAACCTCAGTTCCACCGTTCTGGGTTCCCGAGCATCATCACAATGGTTTTGCCGTCTCGGGTTCCCAGTGGCACACACACACATTTCACATAATGCCACCAAAACTGGTCATTACGTAGTTTCAAAAATATTTCCTCTCCCGGAAAACACATTTTACCTCTCCCGGAAAACACATTTTTCTTGTTGACAACACCCTAGGTGCCATGTTTCTAACTTTCTCTATTTTTTTGTGTTTCGTTTTCATGCAAGACTCCGTGGTAGGACTTTCCACACAAACAACCATTCAACAAAACCTTGAAACTAATCCAACATGATCATCCAACTCCATACTATTTAGCATGCTTGAATCACCATGAGCGAACATAAATCATGCATTTCCAACATTAAAAGATAACCTTATCTACTTTAGAAAGAATGATCAAAGTTACTTCTTAATGACGTTCTATTCTCCAACATATGATTTTATACAATACATAGAGTTAATGGGCTAGGATTCCTACCTTACTTCTTGGCAGTGGTCGGCTACGGAGAATTGGTCGTCGGTTTTAGTGATTCGGAGGCGCAACTGCTCTGGATTGCTTCGAAAGGAAGAGAAGTGGACTTTTCTCTTCCTAGAAACAACTTGCTAACTAAACTAAGCTACTTTAAAGATCTAGTGGTGGTTTTGGAAGTGGTTTGGTTGTTGCTTTTCAAGAGCTCTCAAAAACTCAAGAAAACTAGAACTTTTGAACTAAGAACACTTAGAATTTCTAAAGAGAAGTTGGAGCAATGAGTGAAGGTGTGAGTTCAAGCTTGGAGTGAGCTTCTATTTATAGGCAAGGCTCTCCCTCTCCCTCCTCAAGGCCGGCCCCCTCTCTCTCTCTCCATATCTCATTTTTTTTATTTCAAAAATCAAGCTTTCTTGGAAGATCAAAGTCTAGTTTCTAGGCTTGCATGGCTAGGTTTAGTCCTTTGGATTTGATCTTGGAAGATTTGTGGAAGAAAGGAGGATTGTACAAGTTTAAAAATTGATAATTGTACAAAGTAGGACAATGGAGGTTAGATATATATCATCTTAGATTTGAAAGGATGTAAGAAGATCATGGTGAGGACAATCAATCTCTTTTCTTCTTCCTTGCTAGGACAAATCTAGGTTATTCTAAGGGTTTCTAGTCTTGTCTAGTTCATGAAAGAAAGAGTAAGGAAAATCTAGATTTGATTGTACCAAGATTGTGTGAGAAATTGGTCAAAAGGAATTGACTAGATGGAGTGAGCAACACATGCACACACCTCACTCTCTCCCTCTCTCTCCTCTCTCGGCCCTCTCTCTCTCTCTCTCTCTCTCTCTCTCTCTCTCTCTCTCTCTCTCGGCCTCCTCTCTCTCTCTCCCCCTTCCTCTCTCTCAAGCATTAGTGCATACACACATATATATACACTATCATGTACAAGAAAACATAAAAATAATAGGTACTTGTGGTACTTGTGTCAAATAGATTTTTAAGGCTAAGATTTTCTTATATAAACAATTCAATTAACACATGTGTACAAGATATATATATACATATATATATATATATATATTCATCCAAGTATATATATTTATATATAACTAAGTACTATGTAATCTAGGGAGATCAACTTCCCATTATCTTAATACAATTGAGTACAAAATCCCAATATAAAATAATATTAGTGTACTTAGGGAAATCTTAGGTCTTTAAGTCAAAAGTACATACACATATACATACATATATATATATATAACATCACATGTGAAAACTAGAAAATAGTTGTTTATTAAACCCTAGTACTGAGTTGGAAGATTAACCTTATTACCCAATGGATAATAAATCCCCTAGTAATTATTGACCAATGGACAAAAGTAATAAGGAAATTTTAATTATTAAAATAACCAAAATGTCCTTTTAAACAATTATATAATTCTATTATTATTTTTTTTATAGATATTAGTACTTAACCAAATCTATCAAGGAATACCTTTAATGTAAAGAATAGGGTTTCTATTATCCAATGAATAAAAGTTTCCCTAACTTTTATCGTCCAAAGGATAAAGAAGAAAACTAAAATAATAAAAGAAATAAATAAATGATTTTCTAGTCTAGGATTGAAAAAAAGGTTCACAAGGTTTAAAGATGGGCAAAAAGGTCCATCTAGGGTTAGGGAAATGTAACTAGGTGACTTTCTAGTTCGGTTTCTCCAACCAGCTGGTTAGAAATGAATTATACACACCAAGTAAGGCCTTAAGTCAAGAAACGAATTTTGAAGGGCTAAAGCGTAATTACGATGAATTAACAAGAAAATTATAAAACTATTCTAGAAAAGAATTTCGAATAAACAACGAGATTTTTATTCAGTAAAAATCGGAGTTGTTACAGTTTTTATCCCCCATGCAATAAATCCAACCCATTTTATAAACCCCATCTTCTTTCCCAGCCAACACCACTGGGCAGAGAGAGAGAGAGAGGGGCCCGCCCCACACCACCTCCTTCATCGAACTGCCACCACCTCTCACGGTAGCCACCTCCTCTCCCCACCACCGAACTCCTCCACCTCCTCCGGCCTGTTCCCACCACTACCCGCCTTTCGTGACCCACCATTTCAGCCGTGGGTGTGTGCACAGTGTACGCGCTAATTGTTTTGGTGTACGCCGCGCTGCGAGCCCCGACGAAGTGCCGCCGGACGCTGCCTTGAATTTTTGAAGCCACCACAGCGTTCTCCAACCCTCGTGCAACACTCTTCCTGGCTTTAATTCACATTTGACATAGTTTTCCAGAAACCCGTAACTCAATCTGTGTTTTAATGGAGTTTACGACTAAATCTTAATTCCTGTTGTAGATGATAACCTATTTTTAATTCTAGAAGTTAATTAATTATTGTTTAGTCCTATTTTCATTAATATTTAGTCCTATTTGTGATAGAAAATAAGTGGTAAGGCCTGAAAATGATTTTATTCATAAATTGAGGGTTATTCGCGAGATAATGGAGGATTATTGGTGGGTATAAGCTGTTGATTCATGTTCAAGGAAAATAGATGCATGTTTTTGAATTATTAGATGATTAAAAATTTTGCTGTATTAATAATAGAAAATTTCTCATTAAGTAGTTAATTTAAATTGTAAGAAATATATATATAAAAGAGTTTCTAAATTAAATATATGTGGAACAAATATTTTAGCTCTAAAGTATGGTGTTGATTAAATTACTATGTTATTAAAATTCAGTATTTAAACTAACGTACTTTTAACACAGGAAACATTATTTTTAAGTATTGAATAAAAATTAGAGGAAATAGTATTTTTAAGAAATACAATAATAGTTAGAAAATATAAGTTGATATTACGATTTATTCATCAATTGTTATTTAGTAAATAATGGGATTTAGAAATGGTTAAATTTCATGTGTTGGATTTATTATGAGAAACATAACGTATGCGATGGCGTATTTTATGAATTTTGTTGAATTTTTGAAGTTGTTGATTGTTGCATGGATTATTGTGATACGAATTGCTACGTGATTGTACAATTGGACAAATAGGTGCCCTGCGGGTATTCGTGACCGAATTGAAACTGAATAGACATTAATAAGGCAAGTGTCACAAAAGTGATCAGTGATTGGAGTTTGTGCGCTGTATGCGAGATTTTGGGAGGAATGTGTTGTATGTGCATCCCCGTGTGTTTATGTGAGTTCTCGAGGAGTGTTGCTGCTTGTGCATCGTCATGCGCTGTATGTGCATCCCAAGGAGTGTTGCTGTATGTGCATCCTCATGTGCTGTATGTGCATCTGAGGGAATTGTGTTGTATGTGCAATGTCCTAAGGGGGGAGAATGAGTTGATACAAGAGGCACGAAATGATATCAGATATGAGATTGGGTTCTTGGTTGTGACAGTCATGATTAACTTTGGTGGGACCTTTACCTCTTGCCATGGAAATAAGTGAGTCCACTAGGTAAATAACTTAGATGTACTCAGTTAGGACCCCGTTGCAGGATAACAAGAGGGAATTTAATCATGGGACGGTCATGGGTGAAAATATTGGGAGGAAAAGATTCTCGATGGAGGAGAATCGTAGAAACTGTTTAAATACAAGATAAATTCATAAAAGGCTACTTGTGATTGCGTATTGTAATGGATGTGTAATTTTGTGTTATTTCATTGAAATTGCAAAGTGTGGTATTGGGTTTTAGAATTTCTACTTGGTGAATTATCACTTAGGATACGTTTGTATCTTGGCAAATCGTTTGCTTCGGCCATCAATTTGCCAGAGGGTGCAGGATTTAATAGTGGAGCAGTTGATGTCGGTGGGACCTCAGAGACAAATACTGGGTCTATATTGCTCAGGATTCGTGATAGGACTAGAAGTCGCTTTGGAGTTCTTTTTAAATAAAATTTAGATTTTTGTATTATTTTGAGATGTAAAATTTTGTATAGAAACAAACAGGGGCCAAGGAGCTTATAAAATTCAGTATATTTTAGGGTTAATGGTTCCGAATATTTGGGGGCGTTACAACCGACCAGGTTGATATACGTCCCGAGAAATCTACCTTTCGTAGCAAAGATTTCAACGGAAACTCGGTGTAAATCACAATTCTGTGACTTTGAAAATAATGGGGCAACTTCCTTGCTGCTGTCCTCAATGCCAGGACCAATTTTTCTAGAGGCAGATATCTTATTTCTGCATCCAACAACATCTTGCTCACGTAGTAGACAGGGATTTGCTCGGATCTCTTGTCCCTCAGTAATACTGCACTAACAGCATGTTCAAAGACTGCTAAGTACAAAATTAAGGACTCACCTGGTTCAGGAGTAGACAAGAGTGGGGCCGCTGCCAAGGACTTTTTTAAGTCTTGGAACGCCTGTTCGCATTCTGCTCCCCATTCGTATCCTTCTCTCTTTTTCAGCAACTGAAAGGAGGGCATACACTTATCACTGGACCGGTTGATGAATCTGTTAAGGGCTACTGCTATTCCAGTCAGTCTTTGGACCTCCTTCGTGGTCCTCGGACTTTGGAGCCTCTACAAAGCTGTTATTTGGTCGAGATTTGCCTCTATCACTCTTATGGTCACAAAGTGACCCAAGAACTTCCCTGAACTTACTCCGAACGCACACTTTGAGGCGTTGAGCTTCAGTTTGTACTCTCTCAGAATCTCAAAGGCTTCCTTCAAATCAGCTATGTGGTCCTACCTCTCTTTGCTCTTGACCACCATATTATCTATGTACACCTCCATAGTTTTGCCGAGCAACTTCTTTAGCATAATCGTTGCCAACCTTTGGTATGTTGCACCGGCATTCCTCAAACCAAAAGGCATGACACTATAACAGTACAGCCCTCTTGGTGTGATAAAGGAAGTCTTCTCTTGATCGGGCCCATACATAGCAATCTGATGATATCCTCAATATGCGTTAAGGAAACTCATCCTCCCATATCCTGCTATTGAATACACCAATTGGTCTATCCTTGAGAAAGGGAAACTATCCTTTGGACACGCCTTGTTCAAGTCGGTGAAGTCGACATAGACTCGCCACTTCCCGTTCTTCTTCTTTACTACCACTGTATTAGACAACCACTCTGGGTAGTACACTTCTCGTATAGCCCTTGCTTCTACCAAGTGGTCAACCTCCTCAATAACAGCTTTTATGTGCTATACGGCTGATCGTCTCTTCTTCTGCATCACGGGCTTGTGTTGTGGATCCACATTCAAGCGGTGGCAAATCACATTTGCATCCACCCTCGGCATCTATTCGGGTACCCATGTAAATACATCAATGTGTTCCATGAGGAACCCTACCAACTCTTTTTCTTCCTCTTTGTTCAGGTTTTCCCCAATCAGGAAATATTTTTCTAGATCAGTCTCGTTGATCTGAATTTTCCTTAAGCCTTCCACCACTTTCTCTGCAGGGTTCCTTCCAACATCCTCGATGGTCGGCTGGTCTTGAACCTCAATTGCTTAGACCAATTTTGCCTTAGGTGCCTTCTTGATTATAGATATCAGGCATTGCTGGGCAACCTTTTGGTTTCCTCTGATCCTTTCGATGCCATTAGACCCAGGAAACTTCACCATCTGATATTAAGTGGAGGAAACTGCCCTTGTCATGTGCAACTACGTTCTTCCTATAATCACGTTATAGGAAGATGGCACATTTATGACTAGGAAGTCGGTTCGCAGCACCATTGTTCCTGCCCGAATAGGAAGAGTGACCTTACCCAATGGCCAAACTGCTCCTGCACTGAATCCGACCAAATGAGTTATTGACTGCACCAGATCTGCCTGTGTCAGCCCCAACTTTTTAAATGCATCGTAGTGCAGCACCTCAGTGCAGCTTCCTGAGTCTGTGGGCACGCGCCCCAAAATTCCGGATTATGTGGTTTTAAAATCTGGTGCGGCCCTCTTTGAAAAGCGCGGCAAGACGCTTCGATTCAGAGTCGCCACTCGGATTTTAGCGGAGAAATACCCAAGGAACCGAACTCGAAAATGCTTGCTACGTTTGTTTGATTTTGAAAAAGGCGTAGACTAGTCCGTCGTCACCTTCGATATCTGAGGTTCGGGAGCCAGGTTACAAGAGGGGAAGGGTTTTATGGCACCCCTATCGCCCAATCTGGAGATCGGTCTCTACTCAGGCATTTTTGTAAAACATTAGCATTTTTCTCTCACTAATCATTTTTTAGCCAGTTAGGGCGGGGGAACAATTAATAGGGATTAAGACTGTAACAAGTTGCATTTATGTGACAAAAATGGTTATGGATGATGATTTGCTCGAATCGATAAATGAATTACAGATTGAAAACAAGCACTGAGAGCAGTTTGAAAAGATGGGGTATGCTGTCTTTTAGTGGTGTGAGCAGGCAAAACTTCGGTATACATTGGCCAGGCCACTGCATACCAAAAAACAACCTGCGCAGGCCACCTCAAAACTGGCGTACACCACTCCTTCGCTCTCACAGTCTTTGTTTGGAACCCTCTGCGCTCTGGAATGGACCAGTGCACACCCAAGACAAACCACGCAGTTTAGTAGCAGCATATATACAGATTACAGACAGATGAGATGGCCTGAAGCCATGGAAAATAGACAGGAAACCCCATAAACAGAGTGGGGAGATAACAAGAGGCCAGGATTGAGTTATGATGCAAGGGCCAGCCACTGGACCTTGGTATGATTGCCGTACGCCACTCATGAGAGGCCGTATGCCAGTTGTACCTCTTGTCCAGTGCTTGGCTTTACATCATCTGGGCTCTGGAGCATGACCAGAAACAACCCAAAGGCCTTCAAAAGCGAAAATAAGCAAGTACTGAAAGCTACAGCTAACAGTTCTAAATTCATAAAGCAATAAATTAGTTTTTAGCATGCAAAAAGGTGATGAGTAGACAAGAAATAAAGCATAAAACAAAGATCTGGACCCCATTTCACAACTGGAGTACGCCAGTTCTGGAGGGCTCAGAACTGGAGTACGCCAGTTATTTAGTGGCGTACGCCAGTTCCAGACAGGTTCCAGACAAATCAAATTTAAAAACTGTACGCACTGCCACGGACCGGTGTGCGCGGGCTCGTGACCAGCGCACGCCGAATCTAGTCAGAAATGTCTTTTTTATTTTGAAACCTTGCCAGTTTTAGGGCCAGGACTGGTATTGATTACCAGCCTTGACCCTACCAGCCCCCCCTCAGGGATTAGAACAGAACAACAATACCAAAGTGTATACCTTTGGTTTTTTGAGGTTTGAGAGATGTTTGAGCTTTGAACTTGAGGGTTGGATGATGGAAGGTGATGGATGTTTGACTGCAAGAGGTGTATGGAAGGGTCTCTTGTTTACTCTTTCAATGGATAAAAGAATAGCAAGCAAGAGAACCAAGAAGAGAGAAAGAAATAGACTTGAAACTAGGAGAGCCAACCCTTTGAAAGACTAAAGGAGGGGGTATATATAGGGGGAGGGGGAGGGGGAGAGAGAGAGAGAGGGGTTAAGGCCAGTCAAAGTGACTGGAGCCTTAGCCCTTAAGTCTGTACTCTCATTGGATGAGAGGGAATATGATGATGGGATTTGTGTAAGAAATGTCCCCCGGCCGAGATTGCTTTTTCGATGGATTGGAAGGTTCCCATGTGTTGCAGACCCTACCCATGGCTTCTGCATGCTGAAAAACACAAGTTTGACCGGAGGTTTGACTGGCGTACGCCACTAGATAACTAGCTTACGCCAGTTCAAGCTTGGTCAACGGTCAAAGTTGACCGATGACTGACACGTGGCAAAGAACCAGCGCACGCTAGTTGAGTACCAGCGTATGCAAGTTGGGTTTTGTTGAGGCCTTTTGGTTCTGGTTTTGAAAGGTTTTGAGATGGATCTGAAAGGGTTTTTGGAATGCTCAAAGCTCAAACATACTAACATTTTCGAGGTGTTTTTGACTTTAATCATCATGGGGGAATCAAACACCGTAAGTAAACTAATCTAAAAAGTCCAAAATAGGGTGTCTACAATAGCCCCCCTTTGACGGCACTTGGAGCACCATTGTTTTGGTACAATTAACGTCAAAGGTTTCTAGACACCCTCTCAAGGCTATCTAGAACAAAACATACGTGTCAAAGTAGACATTAAGCTTAAAGAACCTGGTTGGTTGAATTTGGATAAGCGGCTGCCGCTGCTGGGGATAATATGGGCAGGTAGACTGCCATTGATTGATTTGATGGACAGAAACGGATTGACGCCAAAGGTGGACTCTCCTGGGGAATAATCCTTTGAAAGCGAATCACTATCACTTGCTTGATTTGAAGCTGGATGGATAGATCGTCGTTGATTTGAAGTTGGACAGGCAGACCATTGTTGATTTGAAATTGGCTGTCGTTGATTTGAATGGGCGGACCATCGTTGAGCTGAACAGGACCAGCTGTCGTTGATTTGAGGTGGACGAATGGACCGTTGCTAGAGATGGAACTCGAATTTGGATGAGCAAATTGCCGCTTGTTGGTCGAATTGGACGGAACAGTTTGTCGCTGCAGAGTTGGACGGGACAGGCTATCATTGAATCGGGATGGAAGGGCAGATTGTCGTTGCTGGAGATCAATCTATCCTTGGCATACAAAATTTTCAACAAACGCGGGTAGGTCGTGTCAGGTAGGTTGAATTCCATCGTAAACCGATGTGGATCAGGATAGGCGGACGATTGCTGTAGATTGATTGGACGAGCGGGTTGCTGAGTTGGACAGTGGGTCATCGTTGAGGATGACACGGACCATCGTTGAGTTGGACGGTGTACGATTTTTTTTTTTTTGAATGCTGTTGAAGGATGGAAGCGGACGACATGGCTGATCGCCGTTGATGGATTGAAGCAGACGATATGGTTGATCATCGTTGACGGATTGAAGCGGATGATATTCTGATTGTCGTCGAAGGAATTGATTTGAAGGACGGGTTGACCGTCGTTTGATTGATTTGAAACAGACGACATGACTGGTCGTCGTTGATTTGGATTGATTTGAGGGACGACATGGCTGATCGTCGTTGATTAAATTGATTTGAAGGACAACATGGCTGGTCGTCGTTGATTGAATTGATTTAAAGGACGAATTGACTTATCGTCGTTGATTTGAATTGATTTGAAGGACGGGTTGACCGTCATTGATTGAATTGAAACGGACGACATGACTGGTCGTCGTTGATTTGGATTGATTTGAGGGACGACATGGCTGATCGTCATTGACTAAATTGATTTTAAGGACAACATGGTTGGTCGTCGATGATTGGTTTGAAACGGACGACATGACTGGTCATCATTGATTTGAATTGATTTGAAGGACGGGTTGACCGTCGTTGATTGATTAGAAACGGACGACATGACTGGTCGTCGTTGATTTGGATTGATTTGAGGGACGACATGGCTGATCGTCGTTGACTAAATTGATTTGAAGGACAACATGGCTGGTCGTCGTTGATTGATTTGAAACGGACGACATAACTGGTTGTCGTTGATTTGAATTGATTTGAAGGACGGGTTGACCGTCGTTAATTGATTTGAAACGAACGACATGACTGGTCGTCGTTGATTTGGATTGATTTAAGGGACGACATGGCTGATCGTCGTTGATTGATTTGAAACGGACAACATGACTGGTCGTCGTTGATTTGGATTGATTTGAGGGACGGAATGGCTGATCGTCGTTGACTAAATTGATTTGAAGGACAACGTGGTTGGTCGTCATTGATTGATTTGAAACGGACGACATAACTGGTCGTCGTTGATTTGAATTGATTTAAAGGACGAGTTGACCGTCGTTGATTGATTTGTATTAATTTGAGGGACGACATGGCTGATCGTCGTTGATTTGAATTAATTTGAAGGACAAAATGGCTGGTCGTACTTAATTGAATTGATTTGAAGGACGACATGGTTGGTCGTCCTTGATTGAATTGATTTGAAGGACGACATGGCTGGTCGTCGTTGATTGAATTGATTTGAAGGACGGGTAGACCGTCGTTGATTGAATTGATTTGAAGGACGACATGGTTGATCGTCGTTGATTAAATTGATTTAAAGGACGACATGGCTGGTCGTCGTTGATTGAATTGATTTGAAGGATGGGTAGATTGTCGTTGATTGAATTGATTTGAAGGACAACATGGTTGGTCGTCGTAGATTGAATTGATTTGAAGAACGGGTAGACCGTCGTTGATTGAATTGATTTGAAGGACGACATGGTTGGTCGTCGTTGATTGAATTGATTTGAAGGACGACATGGTTGGTCGTCGTTGATTAAATTGATTTGAAGGACGACATGGCTGGTCATCGTTGATTGAATTGATTTGAAGGACGGGTAGATCGTCGTTGATTGAATTGATTTGAAGGACGACATGGTTGGTCGTCGTTGATTGAATTGATTTGAAGGACGGGTAGACCGTTGTTGATTGAATTAATTTGAAGGACGACATGGTTGGTCGTCGTTGATTGAATTGATTTGAAGGACAACATGGCTGGTCGTCGTTGATTGAATTGATTTGAAGGACGACATGGTTGGTCGTCGTTGATTGAATTGATTTGAAGGACGACATGGCTGGTCGTCGTTGATTGAATTGATTTGAAGGACGACATGGTTGGTCGTCGTTGATTGAATTGATTTGAAGGACGGGTAGATCGTCGTTGATTGAATTGATTTGAAGGACGACATGGCTGGTCGTTGTTGACTTGGACAAGACCTGGGGATCATTCTTCAGAATGAACATGCTGTAGGTGAACTTGGATTTGAGTTGCACAAGTCATTGTTGCTTTGAATTGTATTTTGATTACCAAAATGTGCTCCAGATGCTAATGGAGTAGGCTGTATGCTTGACATTTGCCATGGAGAAATGGATAGGGAGAATGGCATGTGGCATCCCCCTTAAAACTGCACTATCTCGAAGTTGTGGCTCCGGCTCCAGCTCTAGTAGTGACTAGATCCCAGGTATGAACCCCCAAAATCCTGATTACTTACTGCTTTCGATACTGGACAGGCATGCTTTGGCACTTGATAGACTTTTCCTGTTTTCAACAGTTGATGTACAATATGGAATGATATGTACTAAGTTGCATGCACAAATTGAAAATGCAGACGCAAGCTAAGGGCGGCTCCTAAGAGGTCGACGACACGTGAGGAATACCACTGAGCCTTCTTACTTCACTGCCTTCTGCTTTTGAGTTTCGGGCTTGCGTGGCAAAATAGAGGGGCATTGAGCGAGCTGGTGTGCCTTAGTTGACATAGTAACGACATTGGGTCTGTGTGCCCCTTCCTTGATGCTGGGGCAGATGTGCTCCCATAGATATGATTTGCTTTGCCTTGGGCTAACATGCTCTATTGTTCGCAAGATTCCATTGCTTGGATAAAAGATAGCGGTTAAAGTAGCAACGTAAAAATTGCATTTTTTAGTTTATTGACTCTAAAAGAGCGCATAAACCCACCACTAATATCTAATTTGCATTGACAAGCAAGCTGAATCGACACACATATATGTACTGACTCGCCTAGCTCGAACGAAAAGGAAAAAAGAGCCCCGGGATTCAATGCGGACTCTTAGACACACGGAAAATAATGAAATTTTAGGCATTAATAAGCCAAAACTCAAATATCCCGTAGACAGGTGAAACTGACGCTTGCGTAAGGTCGAATAGATGTACAATAACCTGTACAAACAAACAAAATTGAGAAGAAAGCCCCAGAATGGAAAACAAACTGAAACATTTGAAAAATGCCGCAAAGATGTACAAAAAGACGCAAATGGATGACTCGTATAGGCCCGGACTGAAACCGACACCCCCGTGCAGTCACATTAAGTCCACATGACTTGTACGGTATGATAAAACTTGACAAAAGCCCCTTAAATGACATTCGAGGTGCTTTGAACTTGAGATGGAAGAAGATGAGTCGACGGCAGTAGCTGATTGCTACTTGAATTAAAGAATCGCGCGCAGGCTTAAGACCAACGCGCATAACTTTGAACAAACTTGCGTGAACCTCAAATTAGCGCGCATGACTATAGGTCCACTGCGATTGCTTAGACGAGACTTCGCTGACTTAGAATAAACTATGAGCCCGTAGGGGCCTCTAGCATTTCGTTCTGTTTTTGATGCTTCAGATATTTTAAGACTTTTGCTCAGCTTTGAAATTGAAGAAGTAATTTGAAATAAGATTGAAAGACACAAGGTTTTTTCCCCCGTCTGCAGAAATGAAGCTTGCCTTCTTCTTGATATCGGCGATGTATCAAAGCCTTGGATCCAATTTATAGATTTGTCAAAATAGAGTTCAGGCGGCCAACATGGTGCACCAAAGCCCAAAACTTGAGATCCAGTTGATAGATTATGACCGAGTCTCGAAGAAAGAGACTGCCTATGTATCCCCTTTTGGGGAATCAGGTCAAAACGTAGTTCAAGCCAAGGTTCACTCATGTATTTTACCTCTCCTTTTACGCTCTAACTTTTGCCTAATGCCACCTTTTTAGGTTTCTGGCCTAGCGACCTTTCGACTTTTTGCCTATTTATTATTATTTTTTTTTGCCTAGACCGCCTCCTTAGGTTTTCGGTCTAGCAGGCTACTCTAACTTTTGCTTGGAACTGCCCACCCTTGTGGTTTTCAGCCCAACGAGCTTCTCTCAGGGAAAAGTAGCACTTGAATTGATCCATTTTGACCACGACATTGAATTTGTTGCCGTTGAGGTCGATGAGCTTTGACTGCAGCCCTAGATGAAATGACTTTGATAGTAAAAGGGATCCTGACTGCTTCGATTGGAAATGCCTCGCTCCAGATCACTTTTGCACCTTTTTAAATGTGTGCTTGATGGAATGTTGCTGTTACTATTTTGAACATGGTACAAGGCCCGGAGCCTTCTGAGCTTCTGTTTTCTAGCTCGGCATCCGGTAACAGGGGATTCAATACTTCTTTATCTCATGATTGACACTAGGCGTGTCTTTGTGAGACCATGCCAAGATATTATTGAATTCTTTGAACGAGTCTGAACGGGAGCAATGCTCTTCTGGGGATAGTGCTTAAACAATTTGAAGCTTCCGAGGGTCTACCTCATTTTTCAAATATAGAACTTACTTCTTCTTTTAGAGGCTGAGCATGCCTTTCATCGTCCCTTTTGGCGAGGGAACACATTTCCTTGGGGAGGTTCCCATCGAAATCTATCCCTTCGTCGTCAGGGTCGACACAGTTTATTACAAAGCCAGCAAAGTACTTAGAAGCAGGATAAAGCATATCATAAAACCCTCGGGGTTGCCAAGTACAGCAAAACGACTCAAATTGAGGATAGGAGCTACGACATGGAGGGCCAAGAGGCACAAACTCCGACTCAGAGCTAGACTTCAACGACTTGACAGACACAGTGTCAGACTCAGACTCGAAAGTGTCAATGCAACATAGACGCGATTTGAAAATGCAATTTTTAGAGTTACCCTTGACTTCCTCACAGAGAAGTGGGAGCTAGAGGATGTCAGGCCCAAGCAACAGCACTTCAGCTTTTTTAGCTTCTTCGGCCAGGCCCACTTGAGAAAACTCCTTGAACAACAGCCCCAAAGTCCTCATGATCACAGGACCACAGCTTGTCCGCCTTTTCCTTTGATTGATCAAGCTTTCTCTTGAATTCCTCCTTTGCAGGCTCCTCATCACTGTCAACCCAGGTGTTGGTAGTGAGGATCTCAACTGCACCTATGGCCATCAAGCAAACCTCGGGTTCGGATGGGAGAGGCAAAATTGGCTTGGATTGATTTTTTGGGATGATGTAGAGGCTAGGGTTGAATATGGTGGAGCTTGGGTTGAGTCGGGTGGAGCCGATGGATATCTGGCTAACACATGAGTTAAAACCGTGTTGCGGCACAAAGTTGGATATGACATTGGGCTTTGATGGGGGTGAAGCTTGAATGGTGTCGTTATCGGTGAGATCTTGAATTTCATGTCGAAGGCGGAAGCATGCATCGGTGAGATGGCCAGACATTTGATGGAAAGCACAATAGGCATCTGAATTGTAGGATGCCGGGAATGTTCGAGGTGAAGGAGTTGGAAGGAGTGGCTTGAGGAAGCCAGCTTCGAGGAGCTTCTCATAAACCAAGGGCAAAGGTGTGGAGAAGCGGGAGAAGGTCCTTGGTGGGTTTCGACGACCGGATTGGGGATTCAGAGTGGAACCTTTGCTTGCTTTGTAGTTGCACAACACTGCACCTTCCACATGATGCACTCTTTTGCCTTTGGGATTGATTTCTTTGTCACGCATATCCTCCCTTTCGGCGTTGGCTTTGAAAACGGATCCAATATTCTCCTTCGGATGAGTTTTGGCTTCATGAAACTCAATCAGGTCTTTGAACATGTCCTTCGAGCACTGCTTGGTTTCGACCGTAGGAGTGTGGCGGGCTTGAGAGGATTCCTTGATTAGCCCCATATCCAGCTTTGACATGACAGAGGTAAAAAGGTCAACCAGCCCCTGAACCACAACCATTTGTTTGTCCATTTTCTGGTTCAATTCTTGAACAGCCCTCTTCAGCTCAGCCAGTTCTGTTTGTGTTGCCATTTTGGATTGATGATCAATGAAGGTGACGGCCTAAAGCTTTTGGACAGCAAAGTAAATGAGAACTCAGTGACGTTCCTGCAATAAGCTTTTGAAAGAATTTGAAGAAATGCAACGTGCACGTCATCGTCGTCAGTGTCCTCCTAGACTCTAGAAACGAGTTTGTCTCATGACATTCGGATGCTGCCGGAATCCTTGGATTTCTTTTCGACGGTGTATCCTTGTTTGAATCGACTAACACTAAGAGATGTCAAAATAGTCTAAGCCTTTGACTACTCCGCTCTCGAAATTTCAATTTTGGAGGTCGGAACAACTCTGTGTAGATGACGTGATACCGGAACCGAGGTGGCATAAGCAGCACTGTGCTAGAGCCTGAATGGTGTAAGTGTTTAGCACTTAACCTGGATGGTGTAAGTATCATGGCATTCTCTCTGTTGCACCTAGTTTTCTGTTTGAAACTTTGATTTGGGTTTTAGACAAAGGCTTAGAAAGTTTTGATTTCCCAAAGTGTCTTTGATTAAAGGACTTTGAAAATTGCTAGCGTGCACCATTGAGATGCATGACTCGTCATTGGTCCATGGCAACATCCTAGCGGACATAAGACAGGCTCAACAAGAGACAACATAAAAGCCGCCCTAGCATGCGCCTACGCAAATCGGCATGTATGTATGTACAGGCATGCGATATGGAAAGCAGTAACACATAGGCAATTTATGGGGGTTAGATGCAAGTAATCCTACCCTGCAGGTTCCTGTCTTAGAGTGGAAGGTTCTAGTGCTTTGTACGCATGGAGAAGCCGGTTTTGGTTTAAGAGGGTTCCTCTGACTAGAGCCGCGGTATACCTCCCATTGCAACGCGTGTAGCAAAGCAATGGTCGAACGGTATTACGACTCATCATCGTCCAAGGTTGTTGGGCATTCGAGGACCCCGGGCTCCAGTAAACTGTGTCGGTTACCCAAAACACCTCAACGGGGCTAGCCAACATCGATGCAAATGGAGAATGCCAAAGAATGATCGAGTGAGAGAGAAACGCCAAGTTTTGGAAAATGCTTTTTGAGTTTTGGCCCACTTTTATTGATTAAAACTTGGAGAAAACTATATGAGTGAACAATAATAAAAGCCCCAGTTCAGATTGGTCGGATGCTGAGATCCTGTGTGTCTTTACCATCCCGTTCTTCAGCAATGCGGAGTGTACTGTTTTGACAGACTTTTGAAAATTGTTCATTTGTGTATTAATTTCCAAATACTAATCAACGCAATGAGTCCCCAGTAGAGTCGCCACTGTGGGCACGCGCCCCAAAATTCTGGATTTTGTGGTTTTAAAATCGGGTGCGGCCCTCTTTGAAAAGCGCGACGAGACGCTTCGATTCAGAGTCGCCACTCGGATTTTAGCGGAGAAATACCCAAGGAACCGAACTCGAAAACGCTTGCTACATTTGTTTGATTTTGAAAAAGGCGTAGACTGGTCCGTCGTCACCTTCGATATCTGAGGTTCGGGAGCCAAGTTACGAGAGGGGAAGGGTTTTATGGCACCCCTCTCGCCCAATTCGGAGATCGGTCTCTACTTAGGCATTTTTGTAAAATATTTGCATTTTTCTTTCATTAATCATTTTTTAGCAAGTTAAGGCTGGGGAACAGTTAATAGGGATTAAGACTGTAACAAGTTGCATTTATGTGACAAAAATGGTTATGGATGATGATTTGCTCGAATCGATAAATGAATTACAGATTGAGAACAAACACTGAGAGCAGTTTGAAAAGATGGGGTATGCTGTCTTTCAGGGGTGTGAGCAGGCAAAACTCCGGTATGCACTGACCAGGCCACTACATACCAAAAAACAACCTGCGCACGCCACCTCAAAACTGGCGTGCACCACTCCTTCGCTCTCACAGTCTTTGTTTGGAACCCTCTGGGCTCTGGAATGGACCAGTGCACACCCAGGACAAACCACGCAGTTTAATAGCAGCATATATACAAATTACAGACTGATGAAATGGCCTGAAGCCATGGAAAATAGACAGGAAACCCCATAAACAGAGTGGGGAGATAACAAGAGGCCAGGATTGAGCTATGATGCAAGGGCCAGCCACTGGACCTTGGTATGATTGCCGTACGCCACTCATGAGAGGCCGTACGCCAGTTGTACCTCTTGTCCAGTGCTTGGCTTTACATCATATGGGCTCTGGAGCATGACCATAAACAACCCAGAGGCCTTCAAAAGCGAAAATAAGCAAGTACTGAAAGCTACAGCTAACAGTTCTAAATACATAAAGCAATAAATTAGTTTTTAGCATGCAATAAAGTGATGAGTAGACAAGAAATAAAGCATAAAACAAAGATCTGGACCCCATTTCACAACTGGAGTACGCCAGTTATTTAGTGGCGTATGCCAGTTCCAGACAGGTTCCAGACAGGTTCCAGACAGATCAAATTTAAAAACTGTATGCACTGCCACGGACCGGTGTGCGCGGGCTCGTGACCGGCGCACGCCGAATCTAGTCAGAAATGTCTTTTTTATTTTGAAACCTTGCCAGTTTTAGGGCCAGGACTGGTATTGATTACCAGCCTTGACCCTACCAGCCCCCCCTCAGGGATTAAAACAGAAAAACAATACCAAAGTGTATACCTTTGGTTTTTTGAGGTTTGAGAGATGTTTGAGCTTTGAACTTGAGGGTTGGATGATGGAAGGTGATGGATGTTTGACTGCAAGAGGTGTATGGAAGGGTCTCTTGTTTACTCTTTCAATGGATAAAAGAATAGCAAGCAAGAGAACCAAGAAGAGAGAAAGAAATAGACTTGAAACTAGGAGAGCCAACCCTTTGAAAGACTAAAGGAGGGGGTATATATAGGGGGAGGGGGAGAGGGAGAGAGAGAGACGGGTTAAGGCCAGTCAAAGTGACTGGAGCCTTAGCCCTTAAGTCTGTACTCTCATTGGATGAGAGGGAATATGATGATGGGATTTGTGTAAGAAATGTCCCCCGGCCGAGATTGCTTTTTCGATAGATTGGAAGGTTCCCATGTGTTGCAGACCCCTACCCATGGCTTCTGCATGCTGAAAAACACAAGTTTGACCGGAGGTTTGACTGGCGTACGCCACTAGATAACTGGCGTACGCCAGTTCAAGCCTGGTCAATGGTCAACGGTCAACAGTCAAAGTTGACCGATGACTGACACGTGGCAAAGAACCAGCACACGCTAGTTGAGTACCAGCGTATGCAAGTTGGGTTTTGTTGAGGCCTTTTGGTTCTGGTTTTGAAGAGTTTCGAGATGGATCTGAAAGGGTTTTTGGAATGCTCAAAGCTCAAACATACTAACATTTTCGAGGTGTTCTTGACCTTAATCATCATTGGGGAATCAAACACCGTAAGTAAACTAATCTGAAAAGTCCAAAATAGGGTGTCTACAGAGTCCACCAGGATTTTCTCCATGTCATATTCCCCAATTCGTAGGGTTATGACCAAAGTATCGTTATGTGGCACCTGGACTCCTCCCATGTCTTCATCCGTGAAGACTATGCCCTCATTGGATACTTCTTCTTCACGTCCTCTCTTCCTCCCCTATTGCATTACATGTTTGTCGTGTTTTACTTGCCTTTGGAGCAACCTCACCTCATTTCTCATGTAAGGTGTGGCCAATCCATGTATCATATGGATTACGCCCCTTGGATTTTGCTCATAATCCAACTCCATTGCTTTCTCTGCACCCTTGTGCTTTTCTTGAATGAACTCTTTCAAATAACCATATGAGACTAGGTCATCGAGGTGTTGTTTGAACATCTCGCAGTCGTCTGTCATGTGACCCCAATCCTTGTGATAACTGCAATGCTGACTCATAGCTCGTTTTGTATTTTTATCCCCTTCCAACCTCGGGGGCCACTTGAAATATGAGCGATTCTTTATTCCATAAAGAACCCGGTAGATTGGTTCTTTCCAAACCGTAATTACTGAAAAGAAGCATTTGGGGTCTGGGGCATGTTTCTCCCCGTACAGCTCTTTCTTAGCTTGCCCATAGTCTTTCCTTTCTCGGTAGGTTTTGGGTTTTGGCTTATCTACCTTCTTCGTAGGCCTCTTGGCTTGCTCGGCAACCACCTTACAGTCTTCCCGAAGTATGTCATCCTCGTTCCTGGCATGCTGCTCAATCCGTTCCATTAATTTTGCTAGTGTTCCCACTGGGCTCATGTTTAATGACTTGCGTAGCTCCCCCCGAACAGACAGCCCAGTCTTAAACGTGGCTATTGTGTATTCCTCACTGCAACTTTCAATCTCATTGAAAGTTTCCCAGTACTTCTTCGCATAGTCCTTGATCGGCTCGTACTCCCCCTGTTTCATAACGGAAAGTCTCTCAAACGTTTTCGGCGCTTTTCTGCTCATCAGGATCCAAGCAGTGAATTCCTCGGCCAATTGCCCCCATCCTCGTATCGAACACAGGCCTAGCTTATGGAACCAGGATAAAGCCACCATTCCCAAACTCAATCGGAACATCTTGCACATGATTGCAACATCTCCGTTGTGCATGAAAATTGCCTGTTGGTAATGATGTATGTGCGCCACGAGATCTACATTTGTTTCATAGAGGATGAACGCACCGTGCTTCACCTTGCTCGGCAACCTTGCCTCTTGCAACCTCTTTGCAAAGGGGGAGAATGTTATATTGTTGAGGGCCTTCCGTGCTACTTCTCATGCAGACATGGTCCCCTCTTCACATTCCTTCATCTGTTTGAGAGCACTCCTTTCCCAATCAGAATCAGATCTCTAGTACCTATCCCTGTGATGTTTTCTGGTCCCCTCCTCCTCGGGGGTGGGACTTCAACCTCTGCTCCTCCATTTTTGTGAAGAAGCCCTTTTCCTTCTCGAAGTGGGGCTCCTGCTCCTGCTCCTCCTCTTTGAAGGAGCCCTCTTGTGGACTACCAGAGCCAGCTTGTCTCCGCTAGAATTCCTTCATGAAAGTCCATAATCCTCTGGGTGTTCTCGTACCCATTGTAACTCTCGAATCTCGTACTCTCATTTTATGATTAAACGAGCATACTCCTCGATTTCTTATTGCTTTTTGTCCCGGATATCTTCATTATTGTGCACACTCCTTAAGTGTGCGACCGACTCTCTCCCACAATGGGACTTACTCCTTCTCGTGGATTCCGTGGCTGTCTTGCCCTCCCTATTCTTGGAGTCATCATGGACAGTCAGGGGGTGGTCCTTGCTTGTGGTCCTCTTGGTATGCCCGCCATCAGGCTTCCTTGGAGCCTCTGTTGGGGATTTATCTCCTCCCCCACCTAGCTGGCTCTTTGGATCAAGCAGACTTTCTGGATCTCCTTCCATCATGGTCATTTTTCAAAGGGAACTCTTTCGATTCCCACAGACAGCGCTAATTGTAAGTGGAGAAAAACGAAAGAGGCTTTGAAACAGCACAAGAGTGTAACAACTTCTCGTGCCTCTTCACCGAAACCCTAGCACGTCATCGGGAACCTTATCTGCAAAATAGAGAACAGGTGAGCACACCTTTGCCTCTCGTGGCAAAGGCCCTCCGATGCCCCTCTTGTGGCAAAGGCCCTCCGATGCCCAAGTTAGTATCACGTACTGGCAATAAACCCTAATTATCAGTAGGAAACTCGTATAATTCAAAGTGTTGCGGATTGCATACCTTGTACCTCTAAGTTTACCTCGTATTTATAGATTCATAGATACTTGCTACCCAAGCATCCCTGTTGCCCTAGGATTCCTATCTCGTATAGGAAACTAGGATATCTTAGATTCTCGTTCCCTTATTAGTTCATTACCTTAGTCCTTTTAGGACTCTTTTCCATAACTGGCAGAACATCCCATTACCGTTGGGTATCTTTCGCAAATCCTACATTCTCGGGATCTCATTCCTTAACGGAATACCACTATTTCTGGACCCTTCCAGAGTGTTCCTTGCACCTGAGGCTGCTTTCCCCAGATTTCTCTTCCTGTTCGGCCTTCTCATGCCGAACAGGCTACTTGGACCAATGACTTCATATGTCACTGGTTTTTTATCTAACCCTTGGACCAATAACTTCTCATGTTTACTGGTCCAAGGCCTTGCACAGACGTCCTGGACTATTGACTTCTCATGTCACTGGTCCCCATTGCCGACCATCGTCTTACACGGCGACTGTCCCTATTGTATTTATATGGTCCCACGTACCAGGTGTTTAGGCCCTATTTGTGTCTGTTCAGGAATATCTCCCTACAGAAATGTGGCCTCAAAGCACGCCACAATTCTACTAAACATAATTGATGAAGCAATGGTTGTTACTTTAAAACTTTTGTTTGCTCTTTCACATAATAGTAACAAATAAAAATAGACTTTCTACTACCAATGCATTCAACAAAAAATTAAAACTGAGTAGCTAATAAACTCATAATTATCAGACATCTTAAGTGTGAACATATGATCCCAAGTTTTTTGAATTTCATGATGTAAATGGACAAAAACAAATGATGCTTAGAACAACACAAGATCGTAACGACTACTCGTGCCCCTTCGCCGGAACCCTTGCACGTTGTCGAAACCCTAATCTATAAAACAAACAAGGGGTGAGCGCACCTTTGCCTCTCGTGGCAAAGGCCCTCCAATGCCTTAGTTAGTATCACGTACTAGCTGGAAATCGTAAATAACAGTAGGAAGTATCGAATAATGTTGAGTACCTTTTACCTCCAAGTTTACTTCATATTTATAGATTCAGAGATGCTTGCAGCCCAAGTATCTGTGTTACCCTAAGTTTCTTACCTCGTATAGGAAATCCAGAATATCTTGGATTCTTAATCCCTTATCAATTCATTACCTTAGTCCTTTTAGGACTCTTTTCCATAACTGATCGAACATCCCATTTCTGTTGGGTATCTCACCTTGATCCTATTTTCTCGAGATCTTATTCCTTTACGGAATTCCACTGTTTCAAAACCTTCTAGAGTGTTCCTTGCATTTGAGGTTGTTTTCCCCAGACTTCTCCTCTTATTTGGCGCTCTTATTGCCAAACAGACTACTTGGACCAGTGACTTCACATGTCACTGTCAATCCCATGGACCAATAACTTCTCATGTTTATTGGTCCTTGGCCCCGTACTGACTTTCTGGACCAAGGACTTCTCATGCCGCTGGTCCATATCGCCGACCACCGTCTTGCACGGTCACTTATCCTGTCTTACTCAAACCATGGTCCCACGTACCACGTGTTCGGGCCCTATTTCTACCTGCTCGGGAATACCTCTCTACACATGAGATAACTAAATTTTTTTGTGCAAACTGTAAAAGACTATTACTTGCAAGTAAAATAGTGTCAACATATAAACCATAAATGTAAACATACTCCTACTAACCTTGGTATCACCAAAGTTAAAGAACCAATAACAGGAAGCTTACTTAAATTCAAAAGTTGACTTCTTTAATTTGTAGCCAAATGTTGTAGATACCCCATTTGGCCTAACAAGTATTTCAAGTCCCACCTTGGGGACCATCCCGATGATGAATACGATAAAGTGATTGTTGATTGACTTCTCGTAAACCTGAGGATAGTAGAAGAAGCCGCAACCGGCCTACACTTTGTGGCGGCACAAGATCAGCTCTTGTTGCTTGCAATTTTTGCCTCTATTTTGAAACAAGTGACTCATTTGCTTGCCTCTGCCACCACCTCACATGAAGCTTGGACCAAACTTACCAAACTTTATGTTAATCGCTCTCGTTCTCGAGTAATGTGTCACGTCCATGATTTTCAACATAATAATAATAATAATACCTTTAAATAAATATTCACCGCAATATATACATTAATACCCAAAAAGACTTCCCATCATCCATCAAAAATTCTTAGAGGATGAACCATGCCTTCGCTAGCGTCCCTTGCTACTGCTCAACCTCCCTATCGTATTGATTCTTTCCGGCCCTTCCAAATTCCAATTCCTTATTAAGATCGAGATCTTGTTCCATTAGATCAAGTTCGATCAAATTAGTTCCATAATCTAGCTTGCCCGGACCGGGCTTTCCGTTACATTGACGACACCTCTGAGTCTAGCACAAAGTCAGTCGAGTCTGTCTAAATCTAGCTCTGAGTCAGAGTTTGTGCCTATTGGCCCTCCACGTCATAGCTTTTGTTTCAAGTTTGAGTCTGCTGTACTTGGCAACCCCAAAGGTTCTTTTATGAAATGCATTATCCTGCTTCTAAGTACTTCGCTGCTTTTATAACTGTGTCGGTCCTGATGACGAAGGGATAGATTTCAATGGGAACATCCCCAAAGACATGTGTTTCCTCGCCGAAAAGGAAGACGAAAGGCATGCTCAGCCTATTAAAACAAGAAGTAGTTTCAATAAACTTGAAAGATGAGGTAGACCCCCGAATGGTTCAAATTGGTTCAACACTGACCCCAGAGGAGCATCACGCCCAGTCAAACTTACTCAATAAATTCATTGATGTCTTTGCATGGTCTCACAAGGAAGTGTCTAGCATTGATCCTGAGGTAGTGAAGCATCGAATCCCCTTGCTACCGGATGCTAAATCCTATAAAGCAGAAGCTCAGAAGGCTCCGGGCCTCATACCATATTCAAGGCAATAGCAGCAGCGTTCCACCGAGCACAAATTAGAAAGTGTAAAAATGGCCCGGAACGAGGCATTTCCAACCGAAGCGCTCTGGACCCTACGTTATCAAAGTCATTCTATCCGGGGGTGCAGCCAAACTCATCGATCTCGACGATAATGAATATACGTACCTTGGTCAACATGGATCAACACAAGTGCTACTTTTTTCTGAGAGAAGCTCATTGGGCTGAAAACCCCAAGGGTGGGTAGTTCCATGCAAAAGTTAGAGCAACCTGCTAGACTAGAAACCTATAGATGCTCTAACTCAGGCTCACTCCTAGGCAACGCTCTAGTCTCTCACTTAGAATGAGAAGCGCTGAGCCGTCAGAGCACAAAAGTGGATGTTAAACTAAAGGTGCCTCAATGGGTACCTTCTGCCTCAACCTCCAGCGGCTTCACTGGTCGCTGGTCTGACCGATAAGAACTTAGCTCAGTCACTAGCTTCCGATCTAATCCTACTGGTCGAAAGGAACTAACCGTCAAGTTGTCTTATTTTCATGGGGTAAGTTCAACCTTTGATTCAAACAACTGTGCTTAGCCCCCTCGCTCATGAAATGGCTCTGCTACAATGGATGGCAAAGGGTCCATAGTACCCAAAGCACTGGATTGATCTAGTAGCTGAGTAGGGGCCTAAAAGTGCCTACTACTACACCACACTCCAAAAGCTATCCTAAAGCTCCACCCTTAATTGCCTTGCTTCTATTCACGTGCTCACTTTTAGTGGAAGACTATTTGCTACTATTAGAATTTACCATTGCTGAATGCGGTCTATGCAAAAGTAAATAGTCAACAGTCGAAAGCTTGCTAGACTGAAAATCTAAGAAGGCGGTACTAAGCAAAAGTTAAAGCATAAAAGGTGAGGTAAAATACTCGAGCGAACCTTGGCCTGAACTACGTTTTGACTTGATTCTTTGAAAAGGGATCAATAGGCAATCTCTCTTTGAGGTTCAGTCATAATCTATCAATTTGATCCATGTTCGACGTTTTGGTGCACATCAAAGGTCGAGAAAGGTCGAGAACAATACAAGCTTTATTGAAGAATCAGAAGGGGGAAACCCTCCGTCTTTCAACTTTATTGCAAACTGCTACATCTATTACACAAGCTGAGCATAAAAGCCTTAAAATATTTTAAGCATGAAAAACAGAACAAAATGCTTGCGAGGCCTAAAGGCTCACATCTTATTCTAAGTACAGCGAGGTCTATGAGATGTCAGTCATTGCTTTGTCTTGCTCTAATTTCTCCACTTAGCCACTTTCTGTAGCGGCGCTTCAGACTTGTGCTAAAATTTGGATCGGGTCCTTCGAGCTCTTTGCTACTCCAACCACTCTGATATTCGTGTAGAGTTTGGGCATTGAAGTTAGGAATGCAAAAGTCCTCGGTTCCAGCACGATTCTGTCATTGACCGAGGCCTAGTTGGCAGAGTATACGATCGAGAATGTAGAAGGTGAAGCTTGTCAAGCTGGTAATCACCATTCTTTCAAAGCCTGCAGAATGAACGGCCATGTTGGGCAAGCATAGCCAAGGGCATCTCCAAACAACCTCCTCGGGTTGAAGTTGGGTCAAAAACTCATGCCAACCCTCTAGCTCCATTTCAGGATACCGCATTGGTTTCTAAAGAATCTGCCTGGGGAAATGGTCCTAACCCGCTTGAGGCACCTCGAGCAATCCAATCTTATCTAAAAGCCAAAGTTGCATGAGCAAAAAGACAAGCAAGAAGCCAGACAAAATCTAAGCAGAAAAACAAGGATCTAGGGGAAGCCTTATCTAGTGTCGAGGTAAAATTAGAAAGTGTGAAAGCAAGAAAAAGGTAAGTTGAGTGAGTTTACCTACAGAAGAAGTGGACTGCCGCTGAACGTGTTTGTTTGGCCAATATAAACCAAATCCAAGCCCATTATCGTCTCTGCAAGGACTAGGGGTATTACGTTCTTGCGAGCCCCCATTTGAGGGGCAATGCTCACCAAGCCGGAACTAATCCTCCCATCGGTAGAGATTACCATATAGGCAGCCAGTGCATAGATTGAAAGGGCAAACCGTTGGTGAGCCTGCGTAGCACAGTTCTCCAGGTTTTCGTCCGAGCTGTATAACTCGATGAAGCGCACAATGTCAAGTTCGTCGTCTTGGACTAAAGGTATCGTTAGCTCATTAGAAGAAATGTCGAGCGTGGTCAGCAAAAGACTCGCCATCCTCTCTTGAAGTGGAGGAATGGCGAGTACATGGGAAGCAAAGCCTCAAAGATAGGCTTAAAATTCTTCAACGTTGGGCACAACTCGTCGTTGCTAAACCGAAAGACATGCATGAGAGGATCCTAGAATCTAAGAGCGCCTTTGAGGAGTTCAGGGTGCAGCCCCACATGTCGAAGGTCTCGAATTGAAGCCAGACCATATGATCAAGAGTTCGCCCAATTGATGGCCCCAAACCATGTCAACCAAGGTTCGAGCAAGTCTAGCAGAGGGTTATCCATCGAGAAAGCTAGAAGAGCTGTGGTTATGAAGTATGGAATGTGATTGCAATGTTGCTAGCACTTCGAATTTATAGGCAAAATCCTCAAAATATCAACCTCGATTGATGACATTTTGATATACTCCGCCAACAAGGAGGAGCAAGAAGAACACCTTCGGATGGCACTACAAGTACTCCGAGATAACCAACTCCATGCCAAGGCCAGTAAATGCGAATTTTGGCTAGAAGTGGTTAAGTTCTTGGGGCATGTAGTATCCAAGGATGGAATCGCTGTGGAAGAGAGTAAGGTCGAAGCAGTGCTGAAGTGGAAACAGCCGACCTCTATGTTTGAAATCAGAAGTTTCTTGGGATTGGCTGGGTATTACCGAAGATTCATACCAGACTTCTCAATCTTAGCCAAACCAATGACCAGGCTAACTCAGAAAGGAGTGAATCTGGATTGGAATGAAGCATGTGAGAAATCTTTCCAAGAATTGAAGAAGAGACTGACCAGTGCACCGATACTCATCATTCCTGAACGGGGTGTAGATTATACGGTTTACTGCGACGCATCAAGAGATGGCTTGGGATGTATGCTGATGCAGAATGGAAAGGTCGTAGCCTACGGATCTCGACAACTCCGACCGCATGAGAAGAACTACCCCACTCACGACTTAGAATTGGCTACAGTAGTATTCGCCCTCAAGTCTTGGCGTTACTATCTGTGGGGAGAACAATTCGAAGTTCTTACCGACCACAAGAGCCTCAAGTATCTTTTCACTTAGAAGGAGTTGAACCTGAGGCAGCGTCGATGGACGGAATACTTGGAGGACTACAAGTTTACATTGCAGTATCACCCCGGCAAGGCCAACGTGGTAGCTGATGCTCTGAGTCGAAAGGAAATAACACAGAAAGTCAAGATTGCCATTAAGGAATGGGAAATGGTGGACACTCTCAACGAGTTCAACTTACGCCCATCATCAGAGAGCGGGAACGCTCGATTGTACGCCCTAATTGCGGAATCGGCACTTCACCGAGAAATCTTACTAGCCCAAACATTCGAGCAAGATTGCAAGTTCATCCGGTATCGAATCCGAGAAGGAAAGGCGCTACCAGGATGGACAATCGAGATGGATAACAGCTTGAGATTCAAGGGAAAGGTATTCGTACCTAACATCGGAACCCTTCGAGAAGCTGTGCTCCGAGAAGCTCATCATTCGAACTTCGCAGTTCACCCTGGAGGTACAAAGATGTATCATGACCTACGAAGAATGTACTGGTGGGAAGGAATGAAGAAAGATGTAGCCTGATTTGTATTTACCTGTCTCGTGTGTCAGCAAGTCAAGGCTGAGCACCAGAAACCTGGAGGAGATCTTCAACCCTTACCAATACCAACCTGGAAATGGGAACACATCTCAATGGACTTCGTGACTGGACTACCAAGGACTGCTAAGTCAAATACCGCTATTTGGGTGATTGTGGATCAACTCACCAAATCTGCGCATTTTCTGCCTGTTAAGATGACAGAGAACGTGGAACAACTGAGCCTGTTATATATTCGAGAGATTGTACGCCTACACGGAGTACCTATCTCAATCGTGTCAGACAGGGATCCACATTTCGTATCAAACTTTTGGAAGGGATTGCAAAAGGCATTGGGAACGGATGTAAGGCTTAGTACGGCCTTCCACCCACAAACAGATGGACAAACGAAGAGGACTATTCAGACGCTGGAAGATATGCTGAGGGCCTGTGCCTTGGATTTTTCTGGAAATTGGAAGCAACACTTACCATTGGTAGAGTTCGCCTACAACATTAGCTATCAGGCCAGTATCGAGATGGCACCGTACAAAGCTCTATACGGTCGACCCTATAGATCACCAGTATGCTGGACAGATGCTGGAGAGATGGGATTGATTGGGCCTGATATAGTACGGGATACCACGGAGAAGGTCAAGACCATCAGGCAAAGGATCCAGATCGCTCAAAGCCGACAAAAGAGTTATGCAGATAAAAGGAGCCGACCCTTATCCTTTGAAGTGGGAGATCATGTATTCCTGAAGATCAGACCGAAGAAAGGAGTTATCAGATTTGGGAAAAAGGGAAAGCTGCCCCCACACAACATCGGACCCTTCGACATCGTGGAGAAGATAGGGAAGGTTGCGTATCGTCTAGCCCTGCCACCACAGCTAGATAGAGTGCATAATGTGTTTCACGTTTCAATGCTCCACAAGTACCTCGCATTGCCCACGCATGTTCTCAACTGGGAGGATATTTCCATTGAGGAAGATGCGACCTATGAGGAAGAAACCATAGAGATTCAGGATCGAAGTGAGAAGGTGATCCGAAACAAGACCATCATATTGGTACGAGTTTTGTGGAAACACCGAGGAGCTAGAGAGACCACATGGGAAAGAGAAGAAACCATGAAGATGAATTATCCCCACTTGTTCGAATCCGAGCGTGCACCTAATTTCGAGGACGAAATTGTTCAAGGGGGATAGGTTGTAATAACTCTGAATTTCAATAAATAAAAATTTGTTTATTATTCGAGTTATTAATTTAATTTGCTTGGATTGATTTAATTTTTCGTGTGCTTTGTCATAATTACACTTTAGCCCTTTAAAGTTCGTTTCTTGACTTAAAATCCTACTTGGCAAGTAGGGCTTGTATCTAATCGATTAAGTTGGAGGAACCGAGCAACCAACTCACCTAGTTACTAGATGAACCTTTGAACCTCCTTGAACCTTTTTGCCTTTATCCATCGGTCAATAAATGTTAGGGTAATCTTTGTCCATTGGACAATAGGCCTCCTATTAAAATATGTTGATTAGTAGCAATATTATATTACATATATGCACATGAGCAAAGGACACCCATGGATTGTTTATTAGATATTCTTCCACCCCCCATTATCCATTGGTTATTAACCGCTAGGAAAACTATTACCCATTGGGTAATAGCTCCTATCTTCCAACAAGGTACAAGGCTTTGTTTTTATATTCAAGTATTGATTTCCCATGTACTTTTATGCATTAAAATATGGCTTTATTGCAAAAACACCCCTTCAACTATCACTTTTTGGCAACTTGACCCCCTCATGTACAAAACCCGACAACATGACCCCCTTAACTATCAAAATCAAACAACATCACCCCCTCCCCTCATTTCCGTTTAAAAATTGGACGGAGTGAAAGAGAAAGACTAAAGTACCCCTGGGTTAAAAAAAAGACGATAAAAAAAGAAAAAGAGCGAAGATACAACACCACACACTTTTTTTGTTTCTGTCGATGATCTATCTCTCTCTCTCTCTCTCTCTCGCCGCCCCCCCACCGCGACTGCTGAGACCCATCACCCATCTCCGCCCGCCCATCTCCACCCATCCCACCCATCTTCAATCAATCAATCGACAGAAGCATCTTAGAAGCCGAAACTTCAGAAGCCGAAACCCTAGAGTGGCAAAATCTACTTTGTTCGATTCCGTACGCCGAGTCTACTTCGTTCGATTCCGTACGCCGAGTTCTACCTGGTTTTCCTGGTTCTCCTGTGACTACGTAAGTTTTCTGTAAGTTGTTTACATCAGTTTATGTATTCAAGTGCTTTTCGGTTTAAAAAATTGGGGGATTTTGGGGTTTTCGAAATTTTAATGAATGTAACCATAAACAATGAATGTAACCCTCAAAGTCAATGATTGTGGCTTTTAAAAATAGGGGGGTTTGGGAATTTGTGGATATTGAAAATGTGTTTCCCTCAAAAGCCGAGATTAGGGTTTTAAGTATCAGGGATTTTCGAACCGTGAGATTAGGGCTTAAAAATTGGGGCTTCCCGAACTCTTCATTTTTTTAACCCTAAAGTATGAGATTAGGGCATTAAAAATTGGGTATCATATTGGTGCTTTACAAAATTGGACTGGGATCCTAAAATAGAGTACACAATAGTGTTTAAAATAGTGTTTCCAGGCACATGCATATTTTTTAAATGATACCCACTGAAGAGTTTTGTTGGTCCTGTTATTTTTAAATGATACCCACTGTAGAGTTTTGTTGGTCCTGTTGTTAATCATATTTTTTCATTTTTGGTTAGAATTTAGATTTACTTCTTTGGGGTTGTACTTTGGATTTTCTTAGCCTTAATCGTCCATGTGTCTGTACGCGTAATGGCTATTAATTGTGATGCAACATCAAGGCAATCTAGTTTTGCTTGAAAACACAATTCTCGAAATCTACAAGTTTTGGTTCAACATTGATCAGAATGACGTCCAAAGTTTGGTTTGTTTTGCAAGGCAATCTAGTTTTGCTATGATTGTGTAGGTTGGATTGTTTTGGCCTTAATGATATCCAATGTTCGTCTGTTGTAATGTAGTATGATAGCTAGGTAATCTAGTTTGGCTTGAAAATATGGTCATTCTGGTCTGTTCAGGTCCATAGTTCTCAAAATCTGCAATTATTGGTGATCAGAATTATTAATCATATTTATTTTTGAAATGATACCCATTGTATGGTTTTGTTGGTCCTGTTATTAATCTATGTTTTTTGTTATGTTACACAGAAAACATGGTTGATCTGAGGTGTACTTTGAATATCCGCGTTGGTGGTAAAGTAGTCAGGGGGTCGCAGTCAAAATACTTGAATGGGGTCATTGCAGAAATTAAGGTAGATCCATATTCCTTCACCTTTTATGAGTTGATGGATAATATTAGGCAGATGGGTTATGGAATAACAGATTTTAATGGAGTAACAGAATACATAACTGTGTTTTATAGACTTCCAATGCATGACACGAACAATGGATTAGTTGAATTGACTTCTCATGATGATATGCTTCAAATGTTTGCAGCGCATTCTGGTAGGAAGTATATGATAATTGATGTATATGTCCATTGTCCTAATGTGGTAGAATCTGACGAGGATTGTAAGGATCAGGTGGAGGTGATATGTAGAGAGACAAATACTACTATTGACCCCAGCTCCTTAACTGAATTGGGAGGTGACTTAGACATAGGAGGACACATAGTGGAACACCTTCATGGAGATGGAGTTGAACACATAGTTCAAGAAAGCTGTGATGAAGAGGAAGTTCAACATATAGTTCAAGAAGGTGTGAATGTAGAAGAAATGGATGAGGGTAGTGATTCTGACTTTGAGTGGCAGCCCAATGATGATAGTGAAAGTTCCTGTGGATCTTTTAGTGGGATAGATGAGTCTTCTGACGAAGAACAAGAGGAGACCATTCCCTTGGTAGGTTTAGGAAATACCTACAACCTTGGGAGTAAAGGTGATGAAGATCTTAGTTCTGATAGTGATGATAACAACTTGGGAGAGGACTATGATGAAGATGGGAAACCTATTTTTCCTGAGTTTATGTTTTGGAATCAACTTCATATTTTTTCTGGGCTGCCTTGCTTCAACAGGTTTTGCCACTGCCTTGCTTCAATTGATCTGATCTAGTATGACACTTGTGTTGTTGTATTTCGTACTGCATTGGCTTGGCAGTAGTCTGGTAGTTACATCTTTTGGTATTATTGTACATGTATGGAATGGAAACATTGGCATTGCATCAATTCATCAATTTCATTCATGCATATTGTTCAAGGAAGATACAAAGTTTTCTTCTTAGGGGTGTGTTTCACACTTGACACAAGCACACCAATCACAAACACAATCACTACCACCAGGACTATAATGTTCCAAAAACGTGTTCCAATCTGTCTAGTCTTCCTTGTTCCAATCTGTGCACGTAGAGCTTCATTAGTAGCTGCTAGGTTGACATTCATCTCGTTCAAGTCTGCAAGTTTCACCAACAGGGCTTCATTTTCTTCTTCAACCATTTGTTTTCTTGTTTCCAGCCCCTCATTGATCATTTTCAACTCTTCAACTTGTCTCTCAAGTTCTTCCTTTTTGGCTTGCATTATCTTGGCATATTCCAATCCTCTAGGACAGGTTTCCGGATCTACCCACTCAAAGAAATTGCACCCATTTTGTTTCTGAAAATAAACATGACACATTTCAAATTTTGTACATTCAAATAAATATTGAGAAAAGAGTTTTCTGGATAAATTTACCTTGTAACACCCAAGGAACCTTCTTCCTGGATTTTTCACAGTCAATGACGGTCTCATGACTGCCCTTCGTCCACATTTGCATTTTGCATCTCCATTGTATGGTGAGTAGTTGCTGTTGGTGTAACTAGAGCTGCTGCTCATGTTGTATGAAATGAGGTGAATTTGGATTGTCAGTGGGTTTGGCAGAATAAGGTACACAGATTTGGTCCGAAATTTTCTGGGTTTGAGGTTTCAAATTTTCTGGTTGTGGGTTTTGGTCCGAAAACTGGGCAGTGGGTGGGGTTCTTGGTCAAGGTTTGGGTTTGGATGGTGTTCTTGGTTATGGACAGAGAGAGAAGAAAAAATCTGGGTGTGGAGTTTCAAACTGGTTATGGACACAGAGAGAGAGAGAGAGAGAGAGAGAGAGAGAGGTGTGGAGAGAGGAGAAGAAAAAGAAGTGGGAAAATGTTCTGATTATCCACCAGATTTCATGGGGTGTAGTGGTGGTGGGAGAGGGGGTCGTAGTGAGAGAGAGAGAGAGAGAGAGAGAGAGAGAGAGAGAACAAACCTGTAGGTTTAGGTTAGGAAAAAGTGTTATATATACCCCAAAAGTTCATTTCCCGCCATGGAGAAGGGGTTTTTAGGAATAGAAATCATTTCCCATCCAATTCAACATTTTTCCATCCAAAATGTTAGCAAAAGTTAACGGAAATGAGGGGAGGGGGTGATGTTGTTCGATTTTGATAGTTAAGGGGGTCATGTTGTCGGGTTTTGTACATGAGGGGGTCATGTTGCCAAAAAGTGATAGTTAAAGGGGTGTTTTTGCAATTAAGCCTTAAAGTATTGGGGTAAATCAAATTCCTAGATTTCTAAAGGTACTTTATTGATTAAACTAATGCAAGTACTTTATTGTTATTTTAATGGGGAGAATCCTAACCTATTATTAATTAGGGTACTTGGTACCACTTCTATATTTAAATATTGGGCATTTGTACACATGTATCAAAACCCTAGACTTGAAATTTTTTATTTATTTTCTTTTATTATTTTGGTTTTCTTCTTTATCCATTGGACGATAAAAGTTTGGGGAACTTTTATTCATTGGATAATAGAAACTCTATTGTTTATATTAAAGTTTTCATTGAAAGATTTGATTAAGTACTAATATCTATAAAAAAAAAATTGCATAATTGATTAAAAGGACATTTTGGTTGTTCTAATATAAAAGTTTCCTTATTACTTTTGTCCCTTGGACAATAAATACTATGGGATTTATTATCCATTAGGTAATAAGGTTAATCTTCCAACTAAGTACTAGGATTTATTAAATAACTATTTTCTAGTTTTTACATGTGGTGTTATATATTATATTATAATAAGTATGTACTTATTGGATTTAAAGCCCTAGATTTCTCTAGGTACACTAATACTATTTTATATTGGGTTTTTGCATGTACCAATTTGGATTAGTTTAAAAGGGAGCCTTGATCTACCTAGATTTCATAGTACCCTAAAATACATTTTTATATTTGTTCCTAGGAGAATATATATATATACATTTGTGTACTTGTGCAAAAGAGAGAGAGAGAGAGAGAGAGAGAGAGAGAGAGAAAGAAGAGAAAGAAGATTGTACCTTGGCTTGATCTTCCATGATCTTCTTCATCCTTCCAATCTTTGACAAAATCTAACCTTCATTGTCCTACTTTGTACAATTATCAATTTTTAAACTTGTACAATCCTCCTTTCTTCCACAAATCTTCCAAGAACAAATCCAAAGGACTAAACCTAGCCATGCAAGCCTAAAAACTAGACTTTGATCTTCCAAGAAAGCTTGATTTTTGGAATAAAAAAATGAGATATGGAGAGAGAGAGAGGGGCCGGCCTTGGGAGGGAGAGAGAGAGCCTTGCCTATAAATAGAAGCTCACTCCAAACATTGAACTCACACCTTCACTTCTTGCTCTCACTTCTCTCTAGAAATTCTAAGTGTTCTTGGTTCTAAAGTTCTAGTTTTCTTGAGTTTCTTGAGAGTTCTTGAGAGAAAGCACCAAACCACTTCCAAAACCACCCCTAGATCTCTAAAGTAGCTTACTTTAATTAGTAAGTTGTTTCTAGGAAGAGAAAAGTCCATCTCTCTTCCTTTCGAAGCAAACCGGAACCGTTACGCCGCCAAACCAACGACCAATTCACCGTAGCCGACCACCGCCAAGAAGTAAGGTAGGAATCCTAGTCCATCAACTCTATGTATTGTATAAAATCATATGTTGGAGAATAGAACGTCATTAAGAAGTAGCTTTGATCATTCTTTCTAAAGTAGATAACGTTATCTCTTGTTAACATGTTGGAAATGCATGATTTATGTTCACTCATGGTGATTCAAGCATGCTAAGTAGTATGGACTTGAATGATCTTGTTTGATTAGTTTCAAGGTTTTGTTGAATGCTTGTTTGTGTGGAAAATCCTACCACGGAGTCTTGCATGAAAACGAAACACAAAAAATCGAGAAAGTTAGAAACATGGCACTTAGGGTGTTGTCAACAAGAAAAAATGTGTTTTCCGGAAGAGAAAATATTTTTGAAACTACGTAATGACCATTTTGGGGTTATTATGTGAGATGTGTGTGTGTGTGTGCCAATGGGAACCTGTAACAGCCCTCATTTTTTAGTAAATAAAAATTTCGTTAAATATTTGAATTTTATTTTAATACTTGGATTTGCTTTAATTTTCTTTTATTTAGTTTGTCATAATTACATTTTAGCCCCTTGAAATTCATTTCTTGTCTTTAAGCCCTACATGGTGTGAATAATTCATTTCTAATCGACTAGTGGGAGTAACCGAACTAGGGAGCCACCTAGTTACTTTTCCCTAACCATAGATGGACCGTTTGAACCTTTTCAACCGTAGACTAAGATTTGTTTATTATTTTCTTTTATTGTTTTGGTTTTATTCTTTATCCTTTGGACGATAGAAGTTAGGGGAACTATTATCCATTGGATAATAGAAACCCTAGATTTTATATTCTTGATATTCTTTGCTAGAATATCAAGTACTCGTATATATATTTAAAAATAGACTTTTTAATTACTTAAAAGGACTTTTTGATTATTTTAGTATAAAATTTCCCTAGTAACTATTGTCCATTGGACAATAAAAGCTAGGAGAATTATTATCCATTGGATAATAAGTTCATCTTCCAAACTAGTACATGGGGTTATTAATTTAGTCTTTTCCTTAAATCCCCATGTGACAAGGTACATATTATTTTAAAATAAAAGTTACCTAATTACTATTGTCCATTGGACAATAGAAGTTAGGGGATTTATTACCCAATGGGTAAAAAGGTTAGTCTTTCATCTAGTACTTGGTTTGAATAAACTAATCACTTTCTTAATTGCCCATGAGATGAAGTACCTTTATTTTATTATGTAAGTACTTAGTAGACTTAAAAACCTAAGATTCCTAAGTACTTATGTATATAATATAATAGTTCTTGGAAGACTAGATTAAGGCCTTACATATGTGCTTATTTATTTGATAAGTAGGAATCTTAGTTTTGAAGTTTCTTGACTCTAGTACCATGGTACCTATTATTCTCTTTCTTGCATAATTGTGTGTGTATGTATATATATATATATATATATATATATATATATATATATGTACTTGTGCAAGAGAAAGAGAGAGAGAGAGAGAGAGAGAGAGAGAGAGAGGGAGGGAGAGGAGAGGCCGGGAGAGAGGGGAGAGAGAGAGAGAGAGAGAGAGAGAGATTCGGCCAAGAGAGGGGAGAGAGAGAGAGAGGAAGGAAGGAAGAAGAGAGAAGGTAGTACCTTGGCATTGATCTTTCTTGTACTTCAAATCCTTGGAAATATTCTTCTTAGCCAAAGAATATATTCTTTCATGGCCCTTCTTGTACAATTACCCAATTGTTTAAACACTAGAATCTTGTTCACACCTCCTTTTCTACCACCTTTTCAAGGTACAAATCTAGCCATGCAAGCCTAGCTTTTAGCCATTAATCTTCCATGTGAACATGACTTTATGGAAATAAAAAAAATGAGTTGTAGAGAGAGAGAGAGAGGGGCCAGCCAAAGAGAGGAGGGAGGAGAAGCTTTGCCTATAAATAGAGGCCATTCCAAGCTTTGAACTCACACCTTGAAGCTTTGCTCTCACTTCTCTCTAGAAACCATTCTCTATTTTTCCAGGCAGCCTACTGTCCCTTTGAAAATCCTCAGTTTTCTCTTGCTTAGAGTAGTTTTTAGAACCAACTCCCTTCAGGAAAGTTGTAGAGAACTTCGAGACCTTCAAGTTCGACCTAAGAACCACCCCAATCGGTGAAGAAATGACAAAGATATTGTCATCCAAAGTTCAGTAAAAATCTCGGATTCCATTTCCAGACAGCTTACTGTCTCTTCCTTTATCACCATTTTTCTCCTACCTAAAGTAGTTTCTAGGATCAACTTCCTTCACGAAAGTTGTAGAGCGTTTCTAGAGCTTCGATTTCGACCTAAGAAAGATCATATTTGGCCAAAGATTGACCGAGTTACTGCCATCCAAAGTTCGGTCCAGATTCGCGGATTTCACCACCCGTGGAATTTCCCAACTAGCTTATTCGGCCCCGACTAGTTTCAGATCAAGATAGATCATTCTTATCCTCTAACTCTAAGTAATGAATAAAACCGTATATTGGGAAAAAGAATGTCATTTAGAAGTAACTTTAATCTTTTCTTTCTAAAGTAGATAAGGTTATCTTTTATTAAATGTTGGAAATGCATGGTTTATTTTCAATATGTTTCAAGCATGCTATGTAGCTTAGAGTTGGATGATCTTGTTGGAATAGTCTTATGAAATGCATGTTTGTAAAGTCCTATACCGCGGAGTTTTGCATGAGAACGAGACACGAGAATCGAGAAAGTAGAAACATGGCATCTAGGGGTGTGGTTAATGAAAGGAAATGTTTTCCGAGGAAAGAAATATTTTTTTTGAAACTACATAATGACCATTTTGAGGTTATTATGTGTGTGTGTGTGTTCCAATGGGAATCCGGAATAGCGGAACCATTGTGAGGTTGTGTGCGTTCCCATGGGAAACCGGACCGGCGGAACCATGGTGAGGTATGGCTTGGTTATCCGTGGTACGGAGCCAATACAATGTGTGCCAATGGGAACCCGGCGCGGCTGAACCATTGTGAGGATACTCGTGAACCTGGCACGGCGGAACCGAGGTTGGGTGTGTAGCTTGGTTATCCGCGGTACGGAGCCAATGCAAATGATTTTGAAAGGTTGAATTGTAAGTGGAAATTTGTGACACGGTCTACGACAAGTCGCGTAGGAGAAACTCGGCAAACCATAGACACCAACGCGTTGTATAACGAATGTGGATATGTTATTGTTATTGTCTTTTGTAACTGTTTATATATGTATCATGTGGAAATCGATGTTTTAATATGTCTATTGTTTGTAAGTTAAGGGTTAGTGCGTAGGGTTACTCTATTGAGCTTTCGTAGCTCACGGTGTTACCTTTTGGTGACCCTGGCATATTATATGGGTGGCGACGCCGGTATAATGTGTCAGATCTCATAGACGAACAGGGCGAGATCTTCACCTTGGAGGCGTTCGGAGCCGAGGAGCTGGCTAGGAGGAGAAGCAAGCGGAGCTGTAGTTAGGAACCTTAGCTTCCCTCCCTTTTGTAAAGAAAATACTCTTACGAGAGTTATGATGTAATATTGAGCAGTGACTCTATTTAATTTCTGTAATAAATTATCCCTTTAACCTACCTAAAATTAGGGGCGTTACAGAACCCGGCTCGGCAGAACCGAGGTTGGGTGTGTGGCTTGGTTATCCGTGGAGAGGAGCCAATGCAATTATGTGCCAATGGGAACCCGGTGCGGCGGAACCATTGTGAGGATACTCGGGAACCCGGAACGGCGGAACCAAGGTTGGGTGAGTTAACAAGGAGTTTTGGAAAAAGAAAAGTGGAAATAACGACACGATTCACGATGAGTCAGAAAAGTCAACACCAACGTTAATTGAATAAGAAATGTGGATTTGATTAACTATTTTGTCACTATGCTTGATCTATGTAGAATCGCTGTTATTATGATCTCTTGTTCATAAGATAAGGGTTGTGAGTAGGATTATACTATTGAGCCTTTGTAGCTCATGGTGTTACCCTTTTGATGACCCTGACATATTATATGGGTGGCGACACCGGTATAATAGTCAGATCTGATAGATGAACAGGGCGAACTCTTCACTTTGGAGGCGTTCGGAGCCGAAGAACTCGCTAGGATGGAGGAACAAGAGGAGCAGTAAGTAGGAACCCCAGTTCCCTATTTTGTGTTTAAAATATTCTTACGAGAGTTATGTTGTAATAATGAGCAGTGACTCTCTTTAAATTTTGTAATAAATTATCCTTTTAACATACCTAAAATTAGGGGCGTTACAAGTTTCATTTGGTACCTCTCCTCCGCACGTGCCACATTTTCTGCAGCTCTCTGCAAGCTTCCAGTCGCTGGTCGTGTTGTGCTTATCTATCTCTGAGCTGTGGCTGGAACAACAGAAGTGCTCGGTGTTGTCTTTTTAGGTGGCCCTTGTGCCGTCTTACTCTTAGGAGCCGCCCTACCCTGTGCCTGCATTGTCAATTGATTCAATCATTTAGTATACATTGTGCATATTATATATTTTCAAATTTTGAAAACAAAAACTATCTATCAAGTGTCAAGAGCATGTCTATCAAGCATATTGTGTATCGAAAGTAGGTCTATCTAGTATCGAAAGCAGGAGTTGAACGAGTTTATGGGATTATACTTAAGGTCTCGTCATCACCGGCGTAGAAGCAGGGGCTACCGTCGAAGGGTAATGCAACGGTAGGGGAGTGCCACCTGTTATTTTGTGGAACTCCTTCTCCATCGCAAGTATCAAACGTATGGCCTCCTCCGCCCACTCCGTTGGCACCTGAAATACAATTTGGGGAATTCAGAATGCAAACAGTGCAAGTATAGTGCAAAGGAAGAAAATGGTACAAATAGAAACTATGTCTTAGCGGGCCCATGACTCGCACAGGCTTTGTCCTGGATGGCGTAAACTGAATAGTGGCAGCCTCTCCAGGTGTGTCGCGCATCTCCAAGGTCCAACAAAGTTGAGGCAGCCCACCGAGCGCTACACCTGTCGACTACCTAAGGCGTGCCGCCTCTCCTCTCGGCCTATCAGTCGCTTCTCACCTGTCTACACCCGTCATCAAAGTCTGGGTCTCCGCCGCTTTGTAAGTCAACACCCCAAGTGGTCCCGCCAAATGCTGCCTCTGGTAAATGGCATAGTCACGCTCAGGCCTCACGAAAGTCGAGAGGTTAGTTGTCGGCGTTGTGAATCTCTGCAGCTTGGCAAGCGTGTACCTATCTGTATGCGAAGTATGGGGCGAAAGTGGCCTCGGAACCTAGAACTCAGGCAAATCAAGTGATTGTCGTGTCACACGGTCGCCCAAGTACAACTACCACAGGAAGGCTAACTCCAACAGCACCCTGCTCGCTGTCACCACTCTACTCCTCGCTATGTACTCTAGCTTTGGCATCGCTCCGCCCCACGGATTCCACTCTTCCTGCAACACAATCAAAAATCCAAGACAAAAGATATCAGCGACAGCATTAAAGCAATTTGTAGACAGCCCAATTTGGCCTAACGATTATTTCAAGTCCCACCTTAAGGACCATCCCGATGATGAATGGATATAGTGATTGCTGATTGATTTCTTGTACAACCCATGGACTTTGGTGAGTACTTTTAGCCACTTAGAGGACCCAATTCAGAGCCAAATACCGTTTCAGACAGAAATACAACATCTTAGAAAAACACATCTGTCGACTGCAAGATTGATCCCACGGCCTCCACTTCCTTTATTCACCTGTGAAACATGGTGTTTGAAAATCTCCCTAAAAGATTGATAACTCGCCCACAAGAACCATTCCTCGGCCGCCAGATCCTTCCCTCAGCCGCCAGATCATCCTTTTTCTAGATTCTGGAATGTTCTGTCAATCGTTTGATTCGTGCTCAAAACCCTAGCAGCCATTCTCCGATTCTTTAGGGCTATGGAAGCAAATTCAAGTAGAGATCTTGTTACTATAAACTTCCTTATTGATTCACGCTATTTGATTGGCCGGAGTGAGTCACCCCATTGCCTATATAAAAAGGCCTTAGTGTTCCGAAATTAATATGATAATTCACCCTCTCTAGCCACGAAACCCTGCAAAAATACTCTCTTATACTCTCTCTACAAAAGCCTTAAACTCTCGTAGGCAGCCGCAATCCGACGATCAAACCTCGAAGTACAAAACCCTAGCCCTAGGGTTTTCGAGAAGGAAGTCAGTTAATCCCTCCTCAATCCAAAGCAATCAAGCAACTAAGGGATCAAGGTGGTGAGGCCAAGGGGCCTATGATTTGAATCACTTTCTTTTATCTGTACTTTAATCATAGTATTTTGATTTCCTGATTAACTGTTCATTCTGGTGTGAGGAAGAACATTGGTTGGGACATCGTTCCCACTGCCGGTACATCAATCCAGAAGGATCTCTCGACCACGACATCCATTCACCGGCCGTGGGATCCATTCTCTGGGACAGCCTATTTTTCTTGTTTATATTTCACGCATGCTTTACTTGCTATATTGGCTCAATAGATCAACTGTTTAAAGGCTAAAATCAATTTATGTGTTTAGAATTAAACAAAGCGAGCATACAACATATGTCAAATTATTATGGGTTAGTCTCACGACTAAATAAAGAGGGGTGCCTAACATCTTCCCCTTTATTGTACTTTTGGCTTCCATACCTAGAATCTCTATCTTTTTTTCCTTGTTTTTATAAACTAGGTGGCGACTCTATTTTTGATGATAACCATTATTGTGTAGAGATGTTCCTAGCCATGGGAATGTCCACGGTCTTGGTTTATGAAGTGGAATCGAACAGAGATGATCATCTGTATGGCGATGCCTTGTTTGGGAGGTGTCTACAGGTGCCTAACACCTTACCCTTATCATACACTTGGCTCCCGTACTCGGAATCTCTACCTACTTTTCCTAGTTTTTTTATAAACTAGGTGAGAGGAATGGTGCCCTTTGACAATGGAGCACCCTTGAGACTACCCAACCTTACATGTGTTAGAAAGCCATAGAACCTATGAAAATAGGACAAGATCCCAAAGGTTAAGAATCTACTTGCATCTTTTCTAGAAATTCTTCCTCACACCTCGTATGTGTTGTTGTAACCACTTTTTTTGTGCAGAAGGGTTAGGGCTTGAACTAAAGGCCCTAACCTTAAGTCTTTATAACTCAGCACTAATAGTGTTGCCTGCAAGGTATACTTCTGGTTAGTCAAAAGCATCACTGCTTAATTCTCACTCCCACTTTGCTTGAAGCACCACAAAGCATGGATTTCTAGAACCAAATCAAACAAAAAAAATGTCCGGTTGGCAGTTGAACTAGGTCTGGTCTAACAATCTCTGTCTTGCAAGGCTAAAGGAAAGGAGGAGTACGAAGTAGTAGAGCAGGTTGTGGATGATGGCATGCAAAGCTGAGGATATTATGGATAGAAATGGCAGTACTTATTTCTCAAATGGACATGATGAGTTAGGGACTTTGACTTCTGTTTCCAAATCAATCTAGGAACCAGTCTTTTAAAATTCAAAATTCTAAGCATGCTTGCTACAACGAGCTGGTAAGATTTAGGAGTTTGTCAATGTACTGGCAGATACTCATGTGGATCCCAATTACCTTAATCATGCTTTGAGAAAAAAAAAAGAAAAAAAACTTGTTGAATGAGTTTATGAAAGATCAACCTCGATGTGCTTTGGTAAAAATTAGTTTTGAAAAATACTTGATGAAAGAATAATCTGAAGGTGGTAGAAAATCACAATAGCATTGTTTGGAGTGAAACAATCTTCCCTAACCAAGAACTGAAAGAGAGAAAAACTTTTGAAACTTTTTGCCTAATGATAATTTAATCCTCAAATGACAAGTTGTGTAAGGTAGAACATTCAAACAGCCGCTAGCACAGCGGTGGACTCCGAGTCTGCTCTCTGTTGTGTTCATCTGCTCAGTGTGGATTGGTTCGTAGATGGGTTTGGAAGTAGGAATTTAAGTGGCATGCAGTGCTTGTAAGTAATGAGTCTTAAGAATCATCCATATCAAAAATTGCTGGCTGTCTATGGTATCCGATGAACTCATGCATCCACACGAAATGCAATACATGACTCATTCATAATCTGTGTAAGTAGTTGTGGTGCTATGTATATCATTTTGTTTGCCTTTCTCTAACCATGCAAGGGACTAAACCAAATGAGGAGTTCATCACCCTCATTTTTCCTCATAACACATTGCATAATCACGTGTTGTGTATAATTTGGTTGAGCCACCACATCATATGTGGGGCAGTTTGCTTATTAAGGATGATAGACATGCTTGCACCGCATAGATAATTAGTTTTGGATATCTCAACTTGAGCATGACTGGGTTTTTGCTTTTCCTGGATTTAGGGTTTGACCTTAGATGTGATGGCAACGGCTGACGAGAAAATTGTAGTTTTAATCCAACCAAGTTTTAAGTAACGGTAGCCATGTCCATCACATCTTGGCTTAAGTTTCAAAACAATCTTTTCGGAAAAATCCTGCCTAACTAGCTTTTGCCGCCATTTTTTGGCCCATGTTTTGTTTTTCTGAAAATATGAGTCTTGAATCTATTTTCTCGTGGGAGTTTTGAGTTTTGAATCCGTTTCCTTGCAAAATTTAAAATTATTTTGCTTATCATGGTTTTGGCTAATGGCTGCACTCAACATGAAATGTTGATCTTGAATTTGAGTCTCCTTAGACTTGAACTACGAGTGGCCTGATTCTCTGCTGAGATATGTAGGCAACTTTTGGTCAGCCATAATTTTGAAAATGTTTCCTCGTGTGCTAGTTTGCTGCCATAGAATATTCATGATAACATCAAACGTTGAAAACAATCCACAAGGGTTTCAAAGTAATCGTATGGCATCTTTTGGAACACATCATAATCTCTTGAATTGTCAAAAGCACAATATGATTTTTCAAAACTATGACCCAGGTCATTTATGCTGAACTAAGGAGTTGAAACATTTCTGCACCCTCACAGAGATCACTTGTAAGCAAATCATGTTGTTGAAGATGAAGAATAGGAACAAGGAGAAAGAAGAAAAGAGAGGGAAAATGAAAAGGAAAAAAAATTTTAAGCTTGCTAGATTGAAAACCCACAAGGCGGTCTAGGTAACGGTTAGAGCACAAACAAAGTGAGGAATCAGCCATGTTTCCATGCATCTACTATGTGTCTCAAAGGATTGTCCTCAATCTTAGAAAATCCATTTGGTTAAACATCAAAGCCCCTAATTTCTTAGTTAGGATCCTTGCCACTTTGTCATATGTCTTAAGATGAAGAAAGGCATTCATTTCTCTATCCAAAACACTGCTCCCTTGCTAGCCATATTGAGCCTCTGGAAAATTTATTTGAAAAAGCCTGCTAGGCAGCCATCCCCCGGATTGGGGTAAAAAGGAAAAAAATGATAAAAAAGAGATGAAAGCAAAATCGAATTGAAAATAAGCACCCTGCCGTATGAGGAGCATTTTAAAGAAAACATCCCTTCCAATCCAAAGAAGAAAACAAGGGGACCTTTTGAGGAAACAACTCTTTCATAACAAAATAAAGCAAAGGGCAGAGAGAGATGATAAAAAGTGACGAGATGGCTGCTAGCTTTTAAAAAAACCAAAGTATGAGTGGAAGTTAGGTTTGAGTCATTTTATCCCTTTCTTTGTTAAACCGACAACATTAGCCTACATTATGGTTCAAAACAAAGTCCTCTCAGATTGAAGAACACGACTTAGTAGCAAGGGCCTAGACACTAGGGGCATCACCAATGTGGGACGTGACACGAAGGGCAAGAATCAAGGAGCAAGCATCATTCTGGTGAATCAGGCAACTTGGAGACAAGGAGTATAGCTATGTCCCACCCCCCTCTCTCCCCCCTTCCTCATTCATGGATATCTAACCTCTTACGAGGAACGTAGCAATCATTTGTCAATCCAACTCAAGACGGCTCAAAATCCAACTTGAAGCAACAAACTCACTTAACTAACTAACGGCATGGGTTTGTAAAATAGTTTGTGTCTTCTAATGATTGAATGACGTGCGTGTGGGACACATGGATGGAATGATATGACTTTGAAATCCTCGAGGAAAAGTTTTCAAAGATGATTTTATCCTAAGCATTCTTAACACAGTAAATACAAGCACAGTCACTTTTTGCAAATGTCTGAGGAAATAACATGGGTCTCTCATTTCATGAGGAATGCAGCAATATGGTCTCTTGGCCAAACAACATTTTTAGTGGTGCCGCTAGAGTATTGTGGTATTTCAAATCACCTGGCTAATGTAAGCAATAAGTCATTGTTAGCCCCCTCAGGTCAAAGAAGAGCATTGGACCAAATATGCAAAAGTTGAGATGTCCAAAATGCATTGCCGATTTACATGCATATCAGTATCACCCTGTCTTTTGCATTGATCTCTTAACCCTAGTATTTCCTGTGTATACCATTATGGCTGCTTGGTGGAAGTAGTTGTCTTGGTTGCAGAAGCTAACTCCATGTATGAGGTGTTCTTATGTTCAAGCAAGACAGGTTCATCAAGGCACCATGGCCATCGTCTCTATGCAAGGAGTAAAGTGAGCCATGTACCCAATTAGGCAAGCTCCCTGTGACAGCCAATCCGCCCTGCCTTCGTTGTTGAGTTTACTAACAATTTTGCAGGGGCAACAAAAGGATGCACTGTAAAGTCTATCTCCTTGCCAACACACTTGGCCTTCAAAAAGAAGAAAGCTCAGGCTGAGGGGCATCATATCTTGGGAGAACACCTCAACTCTTTTGTGGAATGTTGTCACACAGCACTGTCAAGAGCATGCCGAGATCTTTGCCAAACAGCAAAAGGAGCATTGCACTCACAATCATTGTTGTTTACATCGCATATTTCTATGCTAGGGCAATTAGGTTGTTGTCATCATGCACAATCGAGCTAGGGTCGAGTATGAATAGCCTAAACAGGCGGCTTGTGTTTCTTCTTGAATATTCAGTTTAATATGCATACGTATTCATTGCAATCTATGTCACCCAAAATCGTTCAAGCTCTTGAACTAAGGTTTTTTAAGTGTGGTGGTCCTACCCCTAGCAGTCAGCATAAAAGGACTTCGGCCCATGGTCAACTCCAAGCCTGTTGCATGTTGTTTTCCTATCCATTGTTGTTTTCTAAACTATTCAAATGTGGATTGCAGGATTCTCCTGGATTTTGGTCTTTGAAATTATTAGGACCAACCACATCAAGCTTTGTGTCTATGACCGACGGAGTCAAGTCAAAGAAGCTGGAAGATAGCCTCATAACTAGTCCTAAGCAAACTCTACAATTGGCACCATGTCAGCAGCATTAAAGTCGCTTCGCATCTCCGTAGCTCCTTGTTTCGCGCTTTCATCTCCATGTCAGCAGCTCTGCCTTCATAACTCAGAAGTCCTACACTTGCTCTTCAGTAGCACCATGCACATGCCTTATCGTATTCACGACCTTGTCGGGCTTCATGAACTCCGAGCAATTCTACACTCAGGTAGCCTCGCATTGAGCAGCATCAATCTCAACAGTACAACGCCTACTTTCGCTACCCTGAGCACACATCTTGAAGATAAGCAGCACTTGCCACTTCCAGGCCGGTGAAACAATCCCGTGGCTCCCGCTTAATGCATTGAGCGAACATTTATGTAGTTCTGAGTCGACAGCCAACAAGGAAAAGCACCTGCATAAAGATTATAAATGGCCCGGTGCAGACTCCAGAAGGCATCCCGTTGGTAGAGGTGATAAGCACCCATTATTGCAATATAGGGTGCGCTAGGTCTCTAATTTAGTCTAATTTCATTGCTTATTTTGTTATCTTTATCTGCTTTTACTCGTAAGGTTTGTTTTTAGTGTTTTCAGGTAATTCATGTGAATAAGGCATGTTTTGACTTCGTGGAAGGCCCGAGTGTGTCCAAGTACCCGAGGAACCTATGAAGACCCTATCGGCCCCTGAAAATCTGTCTAAGTATGAAAAAATAACTTTTCGAAAAAGTATCGATTTTTGAGATAAAAAATGGCGGTAATTGATTCTTGAATTTTTCTAAGAGCAACTTCAAATTTGCAAAGTTTTATTCAAAGATCAAGGTCATGTTTTGAGCCATTTATTCGATAGAAAAGTGTGCTGTTTTCTGTTTTACACTAAAAGCTGGGGGTCAACATTTTGATTAGATTAAAATCTCAAAATTCTGGTAATGCCATTGTTTCCAAATGGGGGGTACTTCCTTATTTTCATTAAATAAATTAAAGTAAAGAAAAGGTAAAAGAAATGTTTAAAATGCAATCTTTACTTAAGTTTAGAAAATGAAAATAAGATGCTGTGAAAGCTATTGGGTGCTGTGGAAGTTGCTGGGAGCTGTGAAGCTGAAGCTGGACCTGAAGCTATTGAGCTCGGCATCGATGTAAAGGGAGAAGATCCATTGATGCCGAAGCAGTTAGTGGAATTAGGCCTAAGCATCTCGGCATCGATGAGAAGAATAATATTACATCGATGCCGAGGCTGATAGTGACGCAGCTTATGCCCATTGCCATCGATGCCGAGGGCCTTAGGGGCGAATCTTCAGAGCATCTCGAGGTATATTCTGCGCGTGGAGCCTCGGAATATAAAAGCTTGTGTCATTTTTGTACAAACAAGTAGCATAGATTAGAGAGTACAATTTTTAGATCTAGCTTAGATTCAATTTGCTTTTGGCATTGTTCTTATTTTGTTCTTCATTTTCAGCAACTAAGTTCTTAATTTCCAGCCTTAATTAGTTTTCTTTTGCTACTCTTGTCTTAATTAAAGTTGTTGCTTTATTCCCGATCTATCTTAATCTCTAGTTTAATTCTACTCTTGCTTTTCAATTATGTTAAGTAGATTTTTGCTTGCTCTTATCTTCATAGATATGTGTGAGTAGTTTCAAGGGTTAGGTCATGGGATGATTAGCATTCCATGGCTTGGGCGAAAATTGCATTTTTCGCCAATAAAGCTTTAATTTTTAGATTTGAAAATTGATGTGGGGTTCGGATTCGTTTGGTAAATTGCCGAGGTGTTAACCTCTTTGATTATGTGTAGGTGGGAGCATCGCCTACTCACCACACGTGATGCGTAGAGCTCTGTCACTCGAGGTGTTTACCAAATGAATTCTAGAGCTAGCTTGATAATTGAATCTCTATTTTCCAGTTTAGGAACCTTAATTGCGTATCTTGAATTGCGTGAATTGGCGAAAATGTGATTTAGCTCAAGTCATGAGTGCTAGTGATTCGTAGACCTAGCCTATCTTTTATCTAGTTTATTCGTTTTAATTTAGCCCTTTTATTTCCACCATTTTAAAGTAAAACTCTGTTGGCTATCTAACAGCCGAAATCCTTACTTACACCTACAAATCCGACCAAGTCATATAATAATTCCCTTGGGTACGATCCCGGACTTCTGGATTATCTTGCTTCAATCAACATTCAAACCCTACGCTTGGGGTGATATCTCTCTATATTAGAAGATTCGAAGCAAGAGGCGTTGGAAATCTGCTTAAGAAGGTTGAAATTGGAAGGCAATGAAAATCTCCAAAGGCAATAATGGCCAACAAATTCACCCAAAGCATTTAACAAGTCTTATGGCATTTTGGGTCAACAAGTCAACAGAGTCAATGTGGGAATATGGTCAGAACTAGCCTTGGAGGCACTCCTAAGAATGTGGAAAATAATTTAGATTGGCCTTGGGAGGCATCCCAGGCGTAAGGTGGGGGACACTCCCGAGCAAGTAGAATGTGACTGAAATCTAGCAACTGAAATGTGGCTGAATCTAGCCTTAAGGGCAATCCCAAACATGTGGAAACTAGCCTTAGGGCACCCCAAACATGTGGAATTCAGCCTTGAAAGCATTTCCTACAAAAAGAAATCAATCCTCTGACTCCCTATGTTCCCTCGGCCGCCGCATCCTTTTGGTGGACAACAAAATCTCCCCTCTTTCAAAGGCAACCGATTTGAATCCAGGCACCAGCAAAGCATTCATGGTATTCTAGGCCTGCGGCCAATAGAATTTGTGATCCAGCCTTTGGAGCATTCCCAAGCATGCATGATATCAAGCACCAACATCAGAATGAATCAAAAGCCTTGCATAGGTTGTCACATGTCCACCAGAAGCGCTCAGTCTAGCCTCAGGATCATTCTGAGCATGAGGAAACTAGCCTTGGGAGAATTCTCAAGCTAATGAAGGATCAAGTATCAATCAAAGCCTTGTAAGGGTTACCAAATGCATGCATTCAGTCTAGCCTTAGGAGTATTCCAAATATATGGAATTCACTAGGGAACATGTGAAATCTAGCATTGTGGGCATCCCTAAGCATGTGGAATCTCAAGTACCAGTGTTGAACCCGTTTCGGGACTTTTCTGAGCTCTCTCTGGAGCAGCAAGCTCGCGACTACCGGTTGCTTGACTGTCGAGGATTATCAATCAATTGAGCTCTTGCTCGCAAAACTCAAGGATCCTTGATACCTCAAACTCAGGCTCTACGCCCAGTCACTGTACTCCGGAAGTACAACAGACATCACGTCCTATGCTTACTACCATCAAGCTAGCCAGCAGCTCTATGCTTATATTCAGCAGCTCCACGCTCATTTTTCGAGTCACTCAGCAGCTCTGTGTTCTATACTCAGCAATCTCCGCAGCATCATGCTCACTCACTAAGCAGCCCCATGCTCACACTCACCATCTCAGCACACTACTCATTGGCTCTATGCCCATTACTCGACGGCTCTACACCCACTACTCAATAGCTCTATGCTCACTATCTCAACCGACTCCATGCCGTAATAGACAACAAGATATCATCTGTTCTCAAGATCTATGCTTGAATGCTCAGAGTTCAAAACTTTGAATACTCGAAGCTCTTTGAATGCCCAACCACTGTGTACTGGATGCTCAAGTTCTACACTTGAATGCTCAAGCTCTATGCTTGAATGCCCAACCACTGCGTACTGGATGCTCGAACTCTATGTTTGAATGCTTAAAGTTTATACTTTAGATGCTCAAGCTCTACGCTTTGAATGCCCAACCACTGTGTACTGGAAGCTAAACTTATACTTTGAATGCCCGGACTCTACTTTCCGAATGCTCGAGCTCTATGCTCTGAATTCACAAGTCTAGAACTTGAAAGAAGCTCTACGCTTAAAACAACACACGCACGGGCCCGTGCACATATTGCATCACCATTGTCATCATCGAGTCTGCATTAATTACATTACTGTTACCATCATTGTTATCATTTATTCATATACAAACTATGTTCTACATCTCTCTTTCATGAAACAGGTCAATCCTGCATACAACCGGCTCCATGCCTCGGTTCTATCACTTCAAGCTCAAAGCTCCGACTCTCAGGCTCTTGCCTTATGACTACAATCGGCTAAGCACCTCAGTTCTGTCATTTCAAGCTCTACGCTTCCCTAGCTCTATGCTGCCATATCTCAAAATCGGTGTCCGATCATCTCCAGAAGATGGTTTGGATTCCACCCAATTACATCAATTCCATCAAACTCATTCGCAAGGATAGGTTACCCAACCGAGCTCCCCTCAATCAAAGTAAGGATGATCATGAAAAGCAATCGACTCACCCGCCATGTACTGATCTACCCCAAAATACTGAGGATACTCGCTGTAAAATTACCCCGGCAACCCCGCACTCCTTCAACTACTCTCTGCCAAAATCCTAGCATGGCCCAAGTACGTTGCACTACGGCTTTTAAAGCCCGAAGGTGCGTCTTTGTCCTTAACCCTCTGAACTTTTTATTTTTCTTTATTGCCCCGAACTATGATTGGTCTAAATTTTCCTTGAGGAATACGTTGGCAACCTCCCAGCCCGACCATAACTAAAACCTTTTTTCAAAAATCCTTGGAAATAGTGGTTCAACCAAATTGAGTTGTTTTACAACTTTGACTCTTACTTGACATGTCTCGTGATTCATCTAAGTTCAATCAAAGAGGAGCATCTGTAGACACCCCAATTTGGCCTAACAATTATTTCAAGTCCCACCTTAGGGACCATCCCGATGATGAATGGATACAACGATCGCTGATTGACTTCTAGTAAAACCCATGGATTTTGGTGAGTACTTTTTGCCACTTAGAGGACCCAATTCAAAGCCAAATAGCCTTTCAAACAAAAATACTGGATCCTAGGAATGCGGCCAACAGCCTCCACTTCCTTTTTTCACCCGTGAAACATGGTGTTTGAAAATCACGCAGAGAGATTGATTACTCGCCCGTGAGAACCATTCCTCGGCCGCCAGATCCTTCCCTCGGTCGCCAAATCGTCCTTTTTCCATATTCTGAAATGTTATGTCAACCGTTTGATCCGTGCTCAAAACCCTAACAGCCATTCTCCAATTCTTTAGGGCTACAAAAGCAGATTCAAGCAGAGATCTTATTACCCTAAACTTTCTTATTGATTCAAGCCATTTGATTGGTCGGAGTGAGTCATCCCATTGCCTATATAAAAAGGCCTCAGGATTCCGAAATTAATATGATAATTCACCCTCTCTAGCCACGAAACCCTGCAAAAATACTCTCTTATACTCTCTCTACAAAAGCCCTAAACTCTCGTAGGCAGCTGCAATTCGACGATCCAACCCCGGAGTACAAAATCCTAACCCTAGGGTTTTCGAGAAGGAAGTCGGTCAATCCCTCCTCAATCCGAAGCAATCAAGAAACTAAGGGATCAAGGTGGTGAGGCCCAGAGGCCTATGGTTTGAATCGCTTTCTTTTTTCGGTACTTTAATTGTAGTATTTTGATTTCCTAATTAACTATTCGTTCTAGTGTGAGAAAGAACATCGGCTGGGGCATCGTTCCCATGGCCGGTACATCAATCCAGAAGGATCCCTCGGCCATGACATCCATTCACCGGCCGTGGGATCCATTCTTTGGGATAGCCTATTTTTCCTATTTATATTTGATGCATGCTTTACTTGCTATATTGGCTCACTATATCAACTGTTTAAAGGCTAAAACTAGTTTATGTTTTTAGAATTAAACAAAGCAAGCATACATCCTATGTCGAATAATTATGGGCCAGTCCCACGACTGGGCATAAAGGGGTGCCTAACACCTTTTCCTTTATTGTACTTTTGAATCTCGTACCCGGAATCTCTGACTCAATTTTTTATGACAACCGTTATCGTGTGGAGATGTTTCTAGCCATGGGAATGTCCATGGTCTTGGTTTATGAAGTGGAATCAAACAGAGATGATCATCTGTATAGCGATACCCTATTTTGGAGGTGTCTACAGGTGCCCAACACCTTCCCCTTCTCATATCCTTGGCTCCCGTACCCGGAATCTCTACCTACTTTTCCTAGTTTTTTTGTAAACTAGATGGCAACTCTATTTTGATGATGGCCGCTATCGTGTGGAGATATTCCTAGACATTGAATATCCACAATCTTGGTCTATGAAGTAGAATTGAACAAAGAGGATATCTGTATGGCGATGCCCCGTATGGGAGGTATCTACCCAATTCAAGTCGAAATCTACTAACAGAGTATCGGGTTACCTGAATGCTTGACAGCTCATCAAGGTAAACTCTGAAAGCTAGGAGGCTCCCCTTCGACTTCTTCTGGCCTCTATGCGAAGGGCTCTAAAATAGCAAGCAAGGGAGAGTCCTCAAGTCAGGACACTTGTTCTGGTTGTTACATCTTCAACACCTAGTAGGCCCACAGCTGCAAGGTTTTCAAATGTGCACAGCATCATTTATGATCTATACAAGTCAAAGCTATACGAGTCAAGGGTACAAATGCGTATTGAAATTGAACTATGCAAGTTTGAAATCATACCTTCTACACTCTCTTGTAAAGTCCCCAGGAAACCGTAGCATGCCCCTAAAGCAGCTTCACCCCAGTTAAAACGTGAGGCCATGCTCAGATCTAGCAAGTATGACAAGTGCACCCAACTGCGCCTGTTCGGGTACAAGGACATGCCAAAGAGGTACAACAGGTAAGCTCCCACCATCTGCGCCTCCTCCTCCTCGATCTCTGGTGTCTTCTTCAGGTACTCCTTGAACTAGTCGTACTTCGCCATCTCCTCATCCCGGTCAGGCACCCTAACCACCTCAAGGTAGCCTCATCTTTGTAAATTCCCGTGTCAAATGGGATCGACTCTCCTATAACCCTCAGACCTGTGATGACCATGAAGTCTAATGGGATCACAGTCATATCCCCCACCAAAAAGTGGAAGGTGTTGGTTATATCGTGCCACCTCTCCGCAAGAGCAACCAAGACAGCATGATCGTTCTTTGCCTGCGTCAGTGTCTGGATAAATTAACCAAACCCAGCCTCGTCGACCAACAACCTAACATGCTCAGACAGCCCTTTGTATAGTGCAAGCGAGTTTGTTGCTCCTCCTCCATGCCCGTGCATGGTTGCTCTCGCCTCTATGTAAGGCAAAAACAAGGGAAATGCATCAGTACATGGGCTAATCAAGTTCAAGTTGATACAGTCAAGGGAAATGCAAGCTTCAAGTTTCAAAATAAGTCGGTTTCAATTCAAAGTTCAACAACAAGGCATTCTAAGTCAATTCAAATTCAAATGGAAGCTAAAGCAAGTTTGAAAGTATACTGAAGTCTAAGTCGCCGAAAGGTGCACCACGGGGTCCCTCAGCACTAGCTCAGAGTCATATTCGTCCCGCTACGGTGTGTAGTGCGCAAAACCCGATGGAACAAACACATGCGGCTCCAGTGGTGTGTAGGTCTCCGCTACAAACTCTGCACGCTTCTTCGCCCTTGCCTTGGCCAATGCCATGGCCGTCTCCGGCACCCATGCCGCGTAAACTGAGTCCTCCCCTCCACCTCAGCCTCCTTTGCAAACTCCTTCTCACTGGCCCTCACCCTCTCGGCCTCGGCCCTCAACTGCTCCTCCTCTTAGGCTAGTGCTATCGCCCTCTACCTCTCCTCCCAGACAGTCAAGACAACCTTAACTACCACCGGGTTATCCCGGAGCAAACGATCAAGCACCGCCTCATCGACGAACTCCGCAAAGTTGCCTCGTGTAATGGGCATGTGCCTCGAGGACCTTGTAACTGGTCTAAACTCAACCTGCTCCGGTGGCACCTCTCCAAACGTCTCTGCCTCGATCGCTAAGCCCTTGCCTCTCGCTGAATCCCCTGGCGGAGGCCCGTCGCAAGCAACATCTCTAGCACCGCTGCCACTACCAGAGGTGCCGCCAAAACCCCCTCCGGTGATCACAACCATGGTGCCTAGGTCTAATGGATGAACCTGTGGACCCACGGCCTTGGGCCTAACTGACACGCGTGGCTCTCATCGGCGCGCGTAGATCTCTAACAGCACCAGTCTCTAATATGCGCCCTTACTTGTCGCCGCCGTCATGTACCCATGTGATCATCATTGCCTCCTCCACCATCTCCTCCATTGTCTGGTCATCCATTCGCAACTCTATGGCCACACCCTCGTCTCGAGTTCGATCACTACCTCTGTTCTCGCCATTGTGTTCTCGCCATTGCTGCCGCTACAGTTGCTTTTCGCCATGTGTGTGCGTGGGCTGTGTTTTGGGGAAGATAAGGGAGAGAAAGTGTTTGAGGGAGGAAGAAGAGAGAAATCGTGGGAAGGAGTCGAGAGATTTTGAAAACTATCGAATGGCGATTTTCTTTGCCGTTCTGGAGAAGAAAATGAGAAGGAAGGAGTTTGGGCTGGGTTTGGGCCAGTTTGAATTAAGGGCCACGGTCCTTACTAGTACGCATAGCTTCATCACTCTCGTGCGCAGGTCCCTTTCGGCCAATCAACAGTTTTTACTAAATTCTCCCCAGCTATAGTCCATATTGCTACTATCCATACTATTTCAAGGATAATCACTCCTTGGGTTACATGTCCAAATCAACAACGGCCTGTCTCGTCCAAATCCACAACGATAGCCTGTTCTGTCCAAATCAACGATGGCCTGTCCCATCCAAATCCACCACGATAGCAGGTCCTATCCAATTCAATGATGACTTGTCCCGTCCAAATCCACAACTACAACCTATCCTGTCCAAATTAATGATGGCATGTCCCGTCCAAATCCACCACAACAGTCTATCCTATCCAAATCAACGACGGCCTATCCTGTCCAAATCTGCAATGACAGTCTATCCTGTCTAATCAATGACGGCCTGTCCCATCCAAATCTACAATGACAGCCAGTCCTATCCAATTCAACGATGGCCTATCTTGTCCTATCCAATTCAACGACGACCTATCCCGCCTAAGTCTGCAACGACAACCTGTCCTGTCCAATTCAATGATGGTCCGCCCGGCCAATCAATCCGCAACAATGGCCTATCCCGTCCAAAATCCACAACAACAGCCTGTCCTATCCAATTCAATGACGATATGCCCGTCCAATCAATCCACAATGACCGTTTGCCTATCTTGGTCCACATCAGTCTACCTATTAACGCATCTTCTAGCAGCCTTATTGCTCTGTCTCAGATGGTCTTTGATAAAGAGATTGGCTTTGATTCCCAACATATGAAATTTAACCTACCTGATATGACCTACCCGTGGTTATTGGAATTATTTGTGCCGCGAATAGTTTGATCCTAAACAACGACAGTCCAGCCGTCCCTATCTATTCAATCTACAATGACGGTCTATCCGTCCTCATTGACTCCTCAATCATGTTTCCTAAGCTTACGTGTCTATTTTGCTAGTCTATTACGGATAGCCTTTGTGGGGTGTCTAGAATCTTTAACATTACTTGCACCAAGACGATGGTGCTCCAAATTTCATCAAAGATGGGCTATTGTAGACACCTCAATCTAGGTTTCCAGATTAGTTTACTTACAGTATTTGATTCCCCAATGATGAAATAGATCAAGAACACTCTGGGAATGTTAGTGTGGTTAAGCTTTGAGTATTCGATGCCTTGTTAAACCCAGCCAATTTCAAAAAGCCAGAACCTACCTACACGCGTTGGTCCAAACCCAGCGCGAGTTGGTCAAAGTGCCACATGTTGGTCAATAGTCAAAGTTTGACCATTGACCAGCATGGTGTTGCATGGACCAGCGGGAGCAAGTCATACACCCACGCGCGCTGGTCAAACCCCCATCCCATCACCTTTTATTAGCCTGCATTTGCCATGATCACAGGACCTTTGGGGCATTTTTTACCCTGTTTATTCGTCTGAGCAGTAGATACAAGCAAAGGGATGTTCCCCTCTCTCACACCTCTCCTATCACTTTTCAAGGGAGATTTTCCCTTTAACCCAACCAGCCATTGCTTGGCTAGTTACACCCCTCCTTCACTCCATTTCCTCTTATATATACCCCCTTTACATGAACAAGCAAGGGGTTACCAAGTTACAAAACTCCAAGCACAAAGTCCTAACCCTAGCCTATTGTTCATCTCTTCTTTACCAAAGAAAGACATTACTAAGCAACACACCTGGTTTCCTACCTAGCAACACACATTCATCCATCATCCAAACCTCAACTCAAAGCTCAATCACCATTCAAACCCTAAAACCAAAAGTATAACACCTTTGAACTGCATTCTGTTCTGATCCCTGAGGGGGGGCTGGTAGGGTCAAGGCTGGTAATCAATACTAAGCCCTGGTTCTAAAGCTGACAAGGTTTTAAAACTGTCTCTGTAGGTGACTAGCGCACGCCGATCTGTTGTACTCGCGCGCCACTCTATGGCAACGTGCGCAGATCTTGCGCGGGGACTAAAAATCCTGTGTTTTATGCTTTCAGCTGTATATAGGCCACTGCAAGCATGATAACAACCAATTTACTGTTTCCCATAATTAAAACTGTTACTTTTTAGTTCAATATTCATACTTGCTACATTGAGATACCCATGGGATCTTTCTAGACATGTCCAGAACCCAGAAACATGCAAAACCAAGCACTAATTTAAAGGGTTAAACCTGCGTGAGACTGTGGATGACTTGCGCTCGCAGTTCTATTCTCAACTAGTGTGTGGCCTTTGCATGGGTAACTAGGCCTTGGCCTCTGTTTTATCCCCACATTGTTTATGGGGTGTTTATTCTTTTGGTGGTTTCTGAGCCCATTCAAACTGCCTATAACTGTATATGAACTGCCAAAGGAACTGTGTGGTTTGTCCTGGGTGTGCACAAGTCATTTCTAGAGCACAGAGGGTTGAAAATAAAAACTATGGGTTTGAACCCACTGGCGCGCTCATGTCTTGGTGTAGCGTGTGCAGGTTAGATCAACATGTAGTGACTCGATCAATGCATGTTGGCTTTTTCCTGCGCATGACACTCCAAAATAGCAACCTTCCAGTCTATATAAACTCCCACAGTAGTCTATTTTCATCCTACACTAACTGTTTCAATAAGCGAGCATGCCATCTGTCACATCCTACAAACTTGTTACAGTTTTAATCCCCATAAACTGTTCCCTCGCCCTAACTGGCTAAAATTGATTAATGAGATAGAATCGTAAATGTTTTGCAAATACCCGAGTAGAGACCGATCTCCGTATTGGGCGAGAGGGGTACCTTAAAACCCTTCCCTTCCCATAACCTGGCTCCCGAACCTCAGATATCAAGCTGACGACGGACCATTCTACAAGCCTTTTTCAAATTAAACAACGTAGCAAACATTTCAAGTTTGGTTCCTTGGGTGGCGGACCTTCAAACCCAAGTGGCGGTTTGAATGATTTGATGATCGTTTTAAGTTGAGAAATGACGATGGGGTTTTGTTTTTTATAGTGGAGGATTGAAGAAATAGAGATTTTTGGGATGGAAGTGGGATTTTTCCTTCACGGCCTGCTTGGATGCGGGAAAAAAATCGGGGGTAAAAAAAATGAAGGGGGGATAAGATAATAGGGGGTATTAATTTTGATGGGTTGGCCCGCATTGATTTGATGTTTATGGAGGGGGGAAAAATAGTATGTTGTTTGGATGGAGTATTAAATAGGGGGATAAAATTTGACTTTGTTTGGATGGTGTATAAAATGGGGGGATAAGAAGGGGTGGATGATGGGAAAAGCTATCAAATGATTATATTGCCCATGTGCAGTGTTAAATTTGATTATGTATTAAAATAAGTATATAAATTCAAAAATCAATATATTTAATCAATTTTGGACAATTGGAAGTATAAAAAAATAAATTAGCTAAAAAATGTCTATTCTAAAAAATTTATATTAAAAACGTGTTTTTAATTAATGGTTCGTATTTATCATTTTTTTTTTTTAAAATCAATTCATTTAATCTATAAACGTTTTATACAGTTTACATTTTAGTAAAAAATATGGTTCAAAAATTAAGTGTTCCAAATTTCAATCCGTTTGAACTGGTGAAAAGATTTTAATTTTCTGATCATTTTATCCTAAATGGTCATAATTAAATTTTGACTCTATGGCTTTCGTTGATTAGCCCTAAAATATTTGATTCTACGACTTTCTTAGGGTTAATCAACGAGAGCCTTAGAGTCAAAATTTAATTATGATCATTTCGAATAAAATAATCAGAAAACTAAAATCTTTCCATCGGTTCAAACGGATTGAAAATTGAAACACTTATTTTTTTACACCATTTATATATATATATATATATATATGTAAATATTAAAAAATATAATTAAAAAATTAAGAGTTCCGATTTTCAATCCGGTTGAACCGGTGCAAAGATCTTATTTTTCTGATCATTTTATCTTAAATGGCCATAATGGATTTTTGGCTCTAAGGTCTTTCAATGAGCACCCTAAAAGAGTCCTGAAACTAAATAAGGAGTCTTTAGGTCGGGGAAAGAGGATAAACAGGGGTGATTTTGTCCAAACTTCACCCCTCTACAGCTGGATAAAAATTGGGCACCCCTAGGGCCGCCCAAAAGTTTCACGGGTGAAAGCCTCGTACAAGTGAAAATGAAGCACGGAGGAAAAGAAATGAGGGAGCTGATTTGATAATCCAAGCAGCAGCAAAATCTTGGGCCCACCCCTTTTACCCCCTCCTTTATTTTCACCCCTCTTTTGGCTCCATCCAAGTAGGGCCTCAAATATAAGTCATTTTAGATTTTTCTTCAAGTATATCTGTAGAAAACCCAAAATATGTATATTCTAGAGAGAGAAAGGAGCTTCAAACTTGAAAGAGAGTTTCAAGAATGAGGGAGGTTATTTTGTGTCTTCAAAATGGCTCTAAACGCCTCTATTTATAGGGAAAAAATGGAGGAGGAATGTCTATGTAGACTTAGAGTCGGCTAGATGCTTTGTAGGGATTATGATGAGATTCTTGTAGCAGTCAGAGCTATCAATAACAGAAAAAGACTCCCAGCGCTGGGGAGTTGGTGTCCAATGCTGGGGAGTCTGTTGGACTATCTTTTGCTGGGCAGTTGTGTGGGCACACGCCCTAAAAAATTGCTTGCACGACAAGCAGGTGCGCCCCTTTTTAGAGTGCGGCAAAACACTCAATTCAGAGTCAATTCCTAGCAACATGGCTAAACTCACCGCACACAAAACACGCTTTCGATTAGCAATTTGCACAAAAGTGGCCCATCTGACCACAACTATGACACGTAGTTGATGGCCTAGAAAGAGCTCCTCGAAGCCTAAAAGAAATGGTCGATGCCCTAACACTCGGTTGGCTCTGAGTTGCCGAAGACAATTCTCTTGGCCTTTTCCTCCCTTTGCTCCCAAAAGTCCCCAAAGAAAAACTTTCGGTGACGGCCAGTTGCCTAGGTTCCCAAGTTTCCCTATTCCTCTGTGCCATAAAAAGGATATTACTTTTCCCATAGACTGATCATGGGCTAATTGCTTCTCCATGAACTATGTGTCCTTTATTTGTGTGTCCACTAAAAAATCAAAACTAACCATTTTTCTCTTGTACAGAACATGGTATATATATATATATATGTATATATATATACATATATACGTATATATGTACATATATACGTATATGTACATATATACGTATATATGTACATATATACGTATATATGTATATATATATGTATGTATATATGTACACGTATACGTATATATGTGTATGTGTGTACATATATACATATATATGTATATGTATACATATTGTAACGCCCCGAATTTTGGGTACGTTAAATAAACAATTTTATTGAAAACTTAAAAGAAAAGAGTCGGGCTCTTATTACAATATAACTCTCAAAAGAGTACTTTCATTACAAAAGGGAAGGAAACTAGGGTTTCCTAACTACAGCTTCGCCTGCTCTTCCATCCTAGCCAGCTTCTCGGCTCCGTACGCGTCTAAGCTGAAGATCTCGCCCTGCTCATCTATGAAGTCTGACACATTATACCGGCGTCACCACCAATATAATATGTCAGGGTCACCAAAAGGTAACACCGTGAGCTATAACGCTCAATAGGAAATTCTTACCCACCATCCTTACTACTAACAATCACATATTCAAATTCGTTAATCATCTATCGTTGGTGTCCAAGATTCTCGTGTTTCTCCTACGCGACTCGTCGTAAACCGTGTCAACGTTTTCCACTTACAAATCAATCTTTCAAAAATCCTTAGCATTGGCTCCGTACTGCGGTTAACCAAGCCTTTCAAAATCTTTTGCATTGGCTCCGTACCGCGGATAACCAAGCACACACACACCCAACCTCGGTTCCGCCGTGCCGGGTTCCCGTATCCTCACAATGGTTCCGCCGCGCCGGGTTCCCATTGGCACGCAAAACTAGCATTGGCTCCTCTCTACGGATAACCAAGCCATATTACCAATAAGGCTACCACGTCCGGCCCTATTGGCAATCTTTACAAAGGGCTACCAAGTCCGGCCACATTGTGGTTTTCACAACCCACGCAATGGGCTACCAAGTCCGGCCACATTACGGTTTTCAAACACATCTCACGTAATACCACCAAATTAGTCATTACGTAGTTTCAAAAATACTTTCTTTCTCGGAAAAACTTATCCTTTCATAAACCACATCCTAGGTGCCATGTTTCTACTTTCTCGGTTCTCATGTCACGTTTAAATACAAAGACTCCGCGGTATGACAAAGGTAAGCATAAATCATTTCCTTGTAAACAAACAAGATCATTCACCTCTATAATGCTAATCATGTTTAAATCAACGCTTAAAGCATAACGCCACATGTTCGGACGCCCTTGGAGTGATAAATCACTTATGCTTTATCGTGTCACAAGTAATACAAGCAATTCACGTATAAGCATACTCACAAGCATCGTAAAGATCAAAATACAAGTACTTGATATGGAAAGTAAATAAAGATAACTTACTTTGAAATGGAAGATAACGAGATCTTACATATACATAGGGATAGGGCAAGAGTATCCTACCTTGATCCGAAACTAGTCAGGGCCGAATAAGCAAGGTTGAAAAGTTCTACGGGCGGTGAAACTCCAAATCTGGACTGATCTTTGGAGGGCAGTAGCTCGGTCAATCTTTGGCCGAATATGATCGTTCTTGGGTTGAAATCGAAATTCTAGAAGTGCTCTACAACTTCCATGAAGAAAGTTGATCCTAGAAATGATCTTAGGTTGGAGAAAAATGGTGATAAAGGAAGAGACAGTAAGCTGTCTGGAAATTGGGAATCCGAGATTTTTACTGAACTTCGGATGCCAATATCTTCGTCATTTCTTGACCGATTGGGGTGGTTCTTGAGCCTAACTTGAAGCTCTCGAAGTTTTCTACAACTTTCCGGAAGGAAGTTGGTTCTAAAAACTATTCTAAGCAAGAGAAAACTGAGGATTTTCAAAGGGACAGTAGGCTGCCCAGAAATGGTTTCTAGAGAGAAGGAAGAGCAAATGAGAAGGTGTGTGTTCAAATGGCAAGAGAATGGCTCTATTTATAGGCCAAGGCATGCCCTCTCCCTCTCCCTCAAGGCCGGCCCCCCTCCCTCTCACTCTTCCTCAAATTTTGACACTTGGCAAGAAATCTTTGAAAGATCAAGGCCAACCTAGGCTTGCATGGCTAGTTGGTGTACCTTGGATTTGATCTTGGGAGACATGGTGGGCAAGAAGAATAATTTGTACAAGATTCTTGTTTAAACAATAATAGAAGGACAATGGAGGTTAATGGAGGGTTAGTTACTTAGCTAGGAAGAAAGATACACCAAGATATGAAGTACAAGGAAAGATCAAGCCAAGTACTACCTTCTTTCTCTTCTTTTTCTCTCTCTCTCTCCCTCCTCTCTCTCTTGGCCGAATCTCACTCTCTCCCCTCCCTCTCAACCGGCCTCTCCTCTCTCTCTCTCTCCTCTCTCCCTTGTTAGTACACTAGCTATACACATATATGTATTATCACATGCAAGAATACAACTTAAACTAGTAGTACTTTTGTACTAGGGATCAAAGAAGACTTAAAGACTAAGGTTTAACTAATAAGCACATGTGAACACAAGGCATTAGTCTAGTCTCCCATGTACTTAAATAATATAAACATGGTACTAATGTACAATAGGAAGAACAACTCCCCAATAAAAATAAATAAAGGGTTCTTAGGAGAATCTTAGGTTTTAAAATCCTCCAATGAAATATTGTACATCATCCCATGGGATTTTTGAAAAAGCCTAGTTTAATAAAACCCTTGTACTTGGTGAAAGAATAACCCTATTACCCAATGGGTAATAAATCCCCTAACTTCTATTGTCCAATGGACAATAGTCATTAGGTAACTTTTATATTAAAATAATATATACTTTGTCACATGGGGATTTAAGAACAAAATTAAATTAATAACCCCATGTACTTGGTTGAAAGGTGAACCTATTATCCAATGGATAATAATTCTCCTAGCTTTTATTGTCCAATGGACAAAGAGTGAAACCAAAAATATTTAAAAGAAAATGAATAATCAATTCTTGTTCTAGGGTTCAAAAGGTTCAAAGTGTCCAAGGGGGGGCAAAACGGTCATTTTACGGTTAGGGAAAAGTAACCAAATGATTTCCTAGTTTAGTTTCTCCAACAAGTCGGTTAGAAACTAACTAGGCTTACCAAATGGGCTAAAGCGCAAGAAATCAAATTTGAAGGGCAAAAACGTAATTTTGACAAATCATAGAAATTTAAAAGTAAATCCAAGTAATAAAAATAAAATTCAAATATTTAACGAAATTTTTACCGACTAAAAATCAGGGTCGTTACACATATGTATGTATATATGTATATGTATACATATGTATGTATATAGTGCATCTCACGGCACTTCACTTGGCGAATTATTCGGTGCATTTTGATCAACTTAGATTTTAATTAATTGGCTTTTGCTCTAAATTACAATATTAATGTGGCCATTAACTTTTAGCCTGAGAATCTCATAAATAATGGCTAAATTTAATCAACAATTAATGGGCATTTTCCGAGCATGTCTTATGTGAGTGGATCATACCCCATTAGGTCATTACGCACAAAATGTGCACAAGTATTTTCTCACAAAATTTATTACACATGCGTATATTATTTCTCTTTTCTATCTCCCCTCTCGCTGTACTCCATGCGCATCCTACTGAGATATGGAATTGGTTTGAATAATGTGGACATGTTGAAGCTTTTGTTTCTTCACCACATGCTCTCTCTCTCTTATTTTAAAGCTTAAAATCTTACTTTTTTTTTACACATTTACTCATAAAATTTATATTTTTGGAATCTACTCTTAGAGATCTAATTAACAAGAGAAATATTGGATATAAAATTATGAAAAAGTAAAATTTAGTTTTTAACATTAGTTTTATTGTCTAAATTTACAATAAACAGTCTAAATATATAACTAATAGTTTAAATACAACAATTAACAATGTTCATTTAAATACTAATTGTATAAAGTATAAATATTAATAATCAACATAATAATTAGAATTTAATTATTAATTTTATTGTTGTTAATAAGCCACAATTACTAGTGTCGAATTCACTACAAACAGTGTTAATTTTGGTGTAAATTCACAATTAAAAGTGTCAAATTGACTATTAATAATTGTGTTAACTTAACAATTAGCAGTTTAAAATTCACAATTAAAAGTGTCAAATTGACTATTAATAATTGTGTTAACTTAACAATTAGCAGTTTAAAATTCACAATTATTAATGTTAATTTTGTCTAAATTTACAATTAATGGTGTTAATTAAAACTGTGAATTGTTAATTTTAACACTATGACAAATTTACTAAACACTGTTAATTGATATTGTAAATTATCTTGAATTAACACTATGAATGGCAAAAATTAAATTGTTTTATTTTGATTTTTAAATTACAATTTGGAAAATACGAAATTCATTTTGAAAAATAAAAAATTAATTTTATATAATTTTATATTTAATATTGATCTCATTAATAGATATTTAAGAGTAGGTTTTAAAAAAAATTCATAAAAAATAGATATGTAAAACAAAAGTTATAAACATCTTAAGATTTAAAATAAAAATGGGGAGAGATGAAGAGAGGAGGGAGAGAGAGACAGAACAGAGATTAGAGAAAAAGTGTGACGGAAGAGGAGAGAGAGAGAGAGTCGAGAGACGAGAGAGTGTGTTTTGTAAATGATGATCATGTGAGATAAATAGAGGAGAGGTAAGAGAAAAATTATTTCATGGTAATGATGGTGCTCCAATTATTAGGTGATTGGTTGACCCTGCAAGGTCTATGTTGTTTTGGGAGACAAATTGCGAAGCAGCAAATTTTTAATAGTGCGAATTATTGCTCTAACACCACCAATGCACGTAAATGAGCTCATGAAGGATTTTTGGGAAGATCTAGTGAGACATGCACTTATTTGGGGAAGTATCCGCCCAACTGTGAAACAGAAAACTAGGACCGATCAGTCATTTTCCCACAGTTAATTGAATGACCCTTTAGCGCTAGCCTAAGGATTGGAGCAAAAAATGGGTATAAACATAATCGGAACTCATATGATAGATTATTCGCACCAATTAATCCCTGCCATAATTCAATCGCACCCTTTTTGTTCGTTGACCCATGAATTAGGGACCAATAATGCTACGGAGCAAGCTCTCCACTCACGACCAAAAACAGGATGCTAACATGGACTGGGCCCCACGTCAGCTTAAACCAAAAAAGAAAAACAAATTCCTGAATTTTTTGAATCGGCGCCCAAATGAAATCCTTCAACCACCACAGAGAGAGAAAGAGAGAGAGAGAGAGAGAGAGAGAGAGAGAGGGAGGAGGAGGAGGAGGAGGAGGAGGAGGCCAACCACCAGTGTCACCTCCACCACAAGCAACCACCATCTTCACCTGCACCTCCGGTGACCACCACCACCACCGCATCCACCTCCGACAACCAACCCATCGCAAAAATGGACGCACCACCAACGACCACCGAGGTCGAATCCGCCACCATGGTCTCTCTCTCTCTCTCTCATCTATATATCTGTGGGTTGTCGATTCAGTTCATTCTAGTTGGTTCAAACAAGAAAAAGAATTAGGGCTTGTGTGAAATAAGGGATTTTTTGGGTTGAATCCTATCTATGTATTTTTAGTTTCACATTATTTGGGCTCCTTTGATCAGTGATTATTTGATGGTTTCAGTTTTTTATTTTTACATTTGAACTAATTAAGCTTATACCCTCCTATGAACTAATTAATTAATTAAGGCAAGTGTATAAATAATACTATGTATTGATCCCATTCAGTGTCCGATGCTGCTGCACATTTATTGGAACGATGGGCATGTTGTTGATGTGGTGTGAAAGCTTTTTTTGAGGTATGGCAGTGCTTGTTTTCGTAGTTGTTTTGGAAGTTTCTATGTATTGATCTTCATGGTATTTTTGGAACTGTATATCAATTTGCAATTTCAATTTTCTTTTGTTTCTTCTCAACTTCTCGTTGGAAGTTTTTCCCTTCTCTTTCTCCCCCTCCCCTTTCTCGTTGTACCCATTATCGAGTTTGTCATTAATAATATTTTTTCTGTTTTGAAAAAAAATGATACTAGGCATTAGTTGTACTCATTTCCTGATTGATATTTATTTGAAGGTGCACTAACATGAATTGATTATTCATATGCATATACTCCACTAGATTGACATTTCTTGATTAAAATAAAGTGATACGTTTTCATGGTTTTAGTGCTTACTGTAGCACCGAGTGCGTGTTCGCACCGATTTATATTCTTGATTTCCACTATTTTCAAGGTTCTAGGATAGTGGCTTCTACACTTGATATTGGACATGCAATGATATTATACTTTGCAAAGATAAGCTCATGTCATAATTTTTTATTTTTTAACATGTAGGTGATGTTTCTGTTGCCATCAGCATCGTCTTTGATATCGCTAGAGTCTATTTCATCAGCAATGCCTCCTCGATCGTTGAATCAAGATGAGATAGATACTAATTAGAAGGAGGAGGTATGGAGTGGACACAATGAAGAAGAAGAGGAGGTATCGAGTGATTCTTAAAAAAAAAAGTGTATGATGAGATCGGTACTAATGAGAATGGAAAGGAGGCAACAGATAATTTTGAACTTACAGTTGAGCAACCGAAGGTTGGAATGATGTTCGACACTCCAAATGAAGCTTATTTATATTACTCAAGATATGCTAAAGAAAATGGGTTTGGTGTGGCAAAACAATGTCACAAAAAGAGAAGAGATGGAACCTTGAGGCATGTAACTTTTCAATGCAATCGCGGTGGAAAGGCGAGGGTGAGAACAACCAATCCGGTCAAACCACGGCCACAAACAAAAATTGAGTGTCCAGCTTGCCTTAATTTTTCTGTATGCCCGGATGGAAAGTGGAGGTTAAATCAGGTTGCCTTGGAGCACAATCATGAATATAGCCCGAGAAGTCCAAATTTTACAAAAGCAATAGGGTTCTTGATGAACATGTGAAAAGAAAGCCCATTTTGAATGATAAAGCTAGGATTCCGTTGCATAAGACTTATGACTCATTTCAGATTCAGGCAGGGGGACATGATAACCTTCCATATTATTAGAAGGATTACCGAAATCATTTGGATACTGAGCGACATAAATTACTTGTTAAAGGAGATGCTAAGGCGATGCATAGTTATTTCATAAAGATGAAAGCCGATAATTCTGACTTCTTTTTTACCATGGATTTGGATGATGAGGGAGGTGACTGAGGAATGTATTCTAGGCTGATGTAAGGAGTAGGGCAACATGCAAGGAGTTTGGTAATGTTGTGACATTTGACACAACAAACTTGGTAAACAGGTATGCCATGCCTTTTGCTCTATTTCTAGACGTCAATCATCATGGTTAGTCAATATTATTGGGATGTGGACTCATCTCTCATGAAGACACCAAGTCATTCTCGTGGTTATTTAAGACTTGGGAGACATGAATGTGGGATTGTGCTCCCAAAGTGATTATTACATATCAATGTATGGCCATGAAGAATGCTATAAAAGAAGTATTCCCTAACACCTGACACCGGTGGTGCATATGGCACATCTTGAAAAAGGTGCCAGAAAAGTTGGGAAGTTGCGATGCATATAAATCTATTTCACACACTTTGCACAATGTAGTTTATGATTCACTTACAAAAGAAGAATTTGAAGATGCTTGGGAGGTGTTCATCAAAAAGTACGAACTTCAAAATAATGAATGGTTACATGGGTTGTACTTGGAGAGGAATCGATGGGTGCCGGCTTTTGTGAAATGTATTTTGGGTGGGAATGTCATCCACATAAAGAAGTGAGAGTATGAATCATTATTTTGATGGTTACATCAATTCAAAGACAATCTTGAAACAATTTGTGGAGCAATATGAAAATGCATTGGCGAAAAAGGTGGACAATGAAAAGAATGAAGATACGAAAAGTTCACAATCTTACATCCCATGCATAATTGAAGATGAGTTGGAGAAGCAGTTTCAAAGTACTTACACAAACGCGAAGGCGAAAGAGTTTCAAGATGAATTTGTCAGGAAACTTGGTTGTTCTTTACAGGAAAGAAAAGTAGGTGATGTTTGCTCAGAGTATGAGGTAAAAGAGTGGGTTACATTCGGAGAAGGAGAAGTGAAAAGGAGAAAACGTGTGTCATTTACCGTTGATTTTAAGGGAAACAGATTCTGGAATGGAATATCTAACCTGGAGAGCAGCTAACTCTTCGTTAGTGATGGTGGAGGGAATGTTAGAGGCAGAGAAGGCGGGAATCCTACGGGAACCCCTTGACAAAGGAGCAGGGGGCGAAGGATGTCTGACACAGCTAGACTGACCCATGTTAGGCGAAGCCCTAATACTACTACGACGATGCATCGAGACCTCTTCTTCTACGGTCGACTTTTCAGCGCTAAGAATCGACGAAAAATTAATGAAACGTTCCGCCATTAAGGTTCCGACAGCGAACCGTGGGTACAAAGAAGCAAAAAGGTAAAAGAGGTCGCGAAAAATCCTATTCTGAAGAACAAGGGAGTAAGGTGCAAAATCCTCTATGATGGGAGAATGCAAATTAATGCAGGAAAAACCAATCAACCTAGCACAGATAAACTCCCCAGGAATGACCCGCGTCGGGTCAGTAATCTCTGTACTAGAAAGAGGATCAAGCGTAAAAACGAAAAAAAGAACAGCAAAGAAAGAGGAAGCGACCTACGGGGAATGAGCTCTAACGGGATGACGGAGAAGAACGACGAAGGAAAGTCTCACACTGAAATCGCTTGAGAAGAATTCGAACGCCGCTCTAAAATGATAAGTGATCAAAGCAAGGGAAAACCTAAAAGATCAGCACCAGTCCCGAGAGGGGCTCCTGGATCGTCGTCGTCCACCTCCCGAAACCAAAGTAGCAAGAAATCTCGACACCTGTCCCATGATGGGACCCACGTGTTTAAAACTTTCTGAAGAATAGAAAACAGCGGTAACCGCCATTTGAGCTTTTCAAATGTTCCTAACCTCTAGAGCAAACTTAGAGCTTAGGAACAGGGGAGTACCTGATAAGTAGAATATACCTAAGGAGCTCAGCACTACCAGACCCACGGACCTGGGGAGTAAGAGCTACCTCCCCCCAAACCTCCTGTAGGGGCAATGACCTTCCAGCTCCGTCCTCCAGACGAAGCTTGAAGAGAGTCCAAGGACCAGCTCCGGCCCCTAGCTCCCTTGTAGAGCGTAACTTCTACGGCATCACAAGAAGAGATATGCTTATTCAGATAAAGATGCCACGACAGGAAGGATGAATCCTAAGGGATAAGAGAAGGCTGGGATAAGCCCAAAGTGCCAGAGATATGCACAACCATAGTTGAAGATGGGATTCCTAGCCCTGGCAGGAATCCCGTGGATTCCTAGCTAAGGCAGGACTCCACACTCCTCAAAGAGGAGATCCGGAACCTACGAGGTAGAGTCCTATGAGGACTCAAACTCCGATTGTAACGCCTATAAATACAACGGTAGAACACCAATATACGGTACACTACTCTAACACAGAGAACCTCCATTCCTTTATAACAAGTTTTCTACTGACTTAGGCATCGGAGGGTGGTTGGCATGCCACCATACCGGTGACACGAGTTATCAGCTTTGTTTTGCAGGTTCAGGTCGAAGCTATCATCAAAGTTGCTTCATCACGAAGGTATAACTTTTTTTCATTTGTTGCTTACTTGTTAATATAGACATACATATTTTGGATGAATGCTTACTAGTTATATTCTTGTACTAATTTCAGGAGGTTGAGGATATGGCAGATGGCCATGTATTTGGGACACAAGAAAATGTCGTAAATGTGAATGTGAGAAACTTTTTTTATTGCTAAGTTCCTTCTATATTTCATTTATTAAGTTTTTTGTTTTTTGTTGGGCAGAGTTACCCAAGCTACATGGGGCAATTAATGTGGTCAAACATGATGCCTTATAATATGCAACCAAATGTGGCACAAGGCAGAACTATCCTTCCATTTTCTCCAATTTTATGTCCAACCAGAATAAGTTTTGACCAATTTTTCAACAACTTCCAGACTTCACAAAGCAACATGTCAAGTTTACTCAATACTCATGTTTGGAGAGGACAATCAAATATTATGGGTACTCAAGTTTGGGGAGAAGGACAATCAAGTTATTTGAAAAGTCAACGACTGGGTTGGGGAGGAGCACAACAAAGTGCTACAGAAATGATGAATGGAAGAGATAACGATGGACAATAAAAAACTTACTTGTGTATCTTGGTGTGTCTTTATTTTGATGAGTATCCTGGGTGTCTCTTTTTTTTAGGGTTGCGGCTTAGGGTTGGGAGTAGGGGTGTGCAAAAAAACCGAGACCCAACCAACCCGACCCGACCCCGACCCGAAGGGTTTCGGGCGGGTCTGAATATGGGGTTCGGTCGGGTACGGGTTGATATTTCTAAAAAAAATCAGTTTTCGGTTCGGGGCTCGGGGTGCTGTTTTTTGTTACCCGACCCGACCCGACCAAAAGAAGAACAAAAACATGTAAATTACTTCGGTTTGGTCGGACCCGACCCGACCCGACCAAAAAAATCAGGCACACGAACGGGTATATACCATCGTTCGGTTCAGGTTCGGGTGGATTTTTCCCTTACCCGACATGGTCGGGTCGGGTTCGGGTGGCGGGCCATACCCGACCCGTGCACACCCCTAGTTGGGAGTATGTAGTTGTTGCAGGGGTTAAGAGAGTAAGATTGTTGGATGGTGATGTGATCAAGAAATATGTTAAATCAATCATTGGTTGCTGCTACTATATGCTAGTCTTATTTTGATTATGTTGTTGCTGGTTGTAGTGAAGGGAACACATGATTGAAATTAAAAGATTACAGCTTTGGTTCTTCCATATTTTGTTTAATGAAAAAGGTGCCACGTTCAATGTTGATAATAATTATGTATGCATATCAGTTTTTAGTTTCTGGAAATTAAATTTTCTATCATTTTAATTTTGAGTTTCAATGTTGGTAACACTTCATGATTAGGTGCTCGAAATTGAGTTTACGGAGTGCAGAAATTGAGTTTCAATTTTGAGTTTCTAGAGTGATGGAAATTGAGTTTCTGAAATGTCCTCGTGTCGTGTCCATTTTTGTGTCGGACACGGCTCCGTGTCCAAGAGCGTGTCCAAGAGCACAGACTTTAGTTTTGTTTGCAGCAATTGTTAAATTAACAAAAAGGACTTGTTAAGTTAAGACCACTTTAGTTCTTGTTACGACCAATTGCTATTTGCAGTATCAAGAAGCAACCTTGTGGAAGTAATGTTATAACTTGCGGACACAAGCTAGGTAGGTCCTGGAATAATTTGGGCAGCACCTCCCCTATTTTTGGTCCTAACCCGACATCTCGCATCTTATTCAGTACAACAAGACTAACATCATGTTACGCACAAGCCCACGCCGGGCATTTCTCATCCTAATTACCATTTACAAAGCCAAAGTCATAAAATCTTAAGCCAAAGTCAAAATCATCAAGCACATTCAAGTTTAAAGTTTTAAAACAAGAAAGAAAACCAAGCATTGTCTTCAGAAAATCACAAAAGCAACAAAAAATAGCAATTGGAGCAAACTACTACATTTACTAGAACAATAAGTGTAATACATAATCTTCTGGATACAAAAACCATTATTAAGGCATTACATTTATCCTCTCCCTTAAGCTGTAAGCAAAAGAAAAGAAAAAGAACTACTGCTACCACCCTCACTATTATCCTCCTTGTCTTCTTTATCATCCTCCTACCACCCTCACTATCATTCTCCAGCGAACTATTGGATGCGATAATTACAATTGAAATAGCTACAAAAGCTGAAGATATATATATCACTAAAGGTCTTCAAGCATTTCCCGCGTAAGAACTTAGCAATCCATAGCAGTAGCATCCAAATCAAAGTAGCATCAAGGGAGAGCATATAATCCATAAGGTTAACATAACAAAACCAAAGTGACAGCACAAGCACGAAAAATCCATAAGCTTCACGGGGTTTCCAACATTGACAATCCAAAAGCATAAAGCATATAATCCACAAGACCAGGCAACAAAAGAAAAGCATGAGATTGTAGCAAAAATAGGAGGCATCGAATCCATAGCAGTAGCAAGAGCGGAGAGAACCAAGAGGTGTTTCTTTCGAGATTGTGATGTCTTGAAATTGCTACATGCTTCCCTGCAATAATAAAGGGGCCCAATGAAACGGTTTCCTTTCAATAGATAATAAAGCATAATGTCAATGAATACAAACTTTTCCTCTTGTTTCTTCTTTTTTCCTTTTTTTTTTTCTAAGGGAGACATAATGATAGTGCTGCATGAACAACTACTCAAGCAAGTTATACACAACACTCAGTAGCATATTCAAGGAAAAAAACTAACTTGCTTTGTGACAGAAAAGGCCAAGCATGAAACATACTAGCAATAATTGGTCAAAAGTTTGAGATTTGGGTACGATTAAATAACTCATTGGGATGTCTTTGGGAACCATTGGAAACCTGCATGTTACCTACAAAACATTATTCTTGCACCAAATTCCAACTTGCAGAGATTGATTTTCTTAACTTTCAATTGATGCAAGACTTTAAAACTCGTGTATTGAGTTTTGAGGGAAGTGGAACAGGTTGGCAACATTAATTAGTGATGATTGAAAGCATTTCAAAAGGAAAACTTCACTTCTGCAACCAAATTAACCGGCAAGAAAAGCACTCCACTGTCTCCACAAGTTTTTTTTCTTTTCAGAGCAATACCTGCAATATTTAGATAAAAAAACAACCAATTTCAAATATTCAAGCAACAAAATTCTAATCACTTGGTATTTCATGGGAGTTGACAATATTGAATGTCATTAATCAGTTCGACAAGCATGGTTCAAAAGCCAAAACCCAACTGAATACAATGATGATGACCAAACCAAAATTTTGCACCCAGAGCCATCAAGGACCATTCACTTCTGACTCTTGAGATGCATATATGGAAGCAAAAATCTTATGGTTAGGGTTTGAAACAAAAAAATCTCCAATTTAACAAGCCCTAATTTTTTTGGTTTTAACAAGTTATAGTTAAATGAAAGGCTACATTTGACTGAAATTGTAGGTGTCAACGACAACCCACACACACACAGAGACACCTTGGTAGTAGGTAATGGCGTCGGTGCTAGGCTCAAGCGATTTTTGCCACTTGTGTGGTCGCCGGATCGGAGGTGGAGGTGAGGTTGGTGGTCGCCGGTGGTGCAGGTGAGGCTTGTGGTTGGCCCGGTGGTGCAAGTGAGGCTAGCGATCGGCCTCCTCAGTCCTCGTCCTCGTCCTCTCTCTCTTTCGCTCTTTGTTCTCGAGCGCAAGAAGCCAGGTCTAATTTCACTTTGGGGGCCGATTCATTTTTTTTTTTTTTTGCTTAAGCTGACGTGGGGCCAGTCCACGTGAGCATCCTGTTTTTGGTCGTGGGTGGAGAGCCTGCTCCGTAGCATTATTAATTAGGGACAATTCGTCACAAGAAGTTCTTGATCAAGGGGAGATGATGTGTCTCGTTTTATAGATCCGGGGCTCAATTGAAACCCAGTGGAGATACATGAAGGGAGTAATAAGTAGGGGCATCCAATGATAGATCAAGGGACTAAAAAATAAAAATTGAAACAGTGTCCAGTGATAGATCAAGGGAGTAAAAAATAAAAAATAAAAAATAAAAAATAAAATGTGTGATCTATCAATATCCTAAGGGAATGTAACTTATCTCTCAAAAAGCCTCCAAATCTCCATTCCTAATATTCTAGAGTTTTGATTTTTTTTTTAATTTATAAAAATGGGAGAGAGAAAGAGAGGGAGAGGAAGGACGTGGGTGGGTGGGTGGGAGAGAGAGAGTAGGAAAAAAATTCCTGTGTTCTCGAATTAATAAGGTGGCACGCAACTATTAGTTCTTCCATCCCGAAAAAGTGAACATCGGCTAAAATTTAGGGGGGAGAAAAAAAAAAAAACGTGACTCAGAAGTGAGAACCGTTGCCATCTCCCCCACGTTCTCTTCCCATGCCTGCAATGTTAAACTTTCACACCATTACATACTTTCTAATCAAACAAAAGAGCATTTAAACTGATCGATCTCTCTTAATTTCCTCTCTTTTTTGAATTTTAATGGCATAGAGGCCAGAAGAAACACAAGAATTTATGACTTGCAAATTGCAATAAGACGACCAGATCCAACTTTGAAGAACGACACTTTTTCACAGTGGGGGTAAAAAGAAAAAAGAAAAAAAAACAACGAGCCACCTACCAGGTAATTCCCTTTGAAGTTTGTCTCCTTTTTTCTTTCTTTACTAGCGTCGTTCCCATTCGATACAAAAAATAACACTTGATTTTGTTGTTGTTGTCTATATTGAACAGACACAATGCTAGCGTCCAGTGTTGAAGTCAACTTTTGGGAATTTCCGTGCATTGAACGAAGACAACAAACACATATGCCAATGATATGCTGAGAATATTTATCTGTTCTCACCAATTTTTTATCAGTTGAATTGTTCACATTCCCTCTCATAATGTTGCTTATGCTATTTTCACTCATCTATTATGATTTCCTTCGCTGTGTTTGCAAAATTAATAAATTGGACCCTTCGCTCAGTTTGACAAAATTGATAGATTGGACCACAATTCCATTTTTCGCCTTTCTGTTTTTTCCCCAGATATTTGGTTGATAGATTGGACCCCAATTCTCTTTTAGCCATTCTGTTTTTTTCCCTTTTTGATTTTGTTGAAGTTGACTGTTATTATTTAAAGCTATCGCATGAAAGCTTTACAGGGGAAAGAAACTAGACGCTGTTTTTGCTTCTGTATTTTCCTAAAAACTAATCTGAATTGCTAGGGGATTGAGATGTGTTCCTGTATTGAGTGCGTTCAGTTTTTTAGTGCATTTCGAAAGAAGCGACAAAATTCTTCACTCATCCTTCATGTGCATATTTTGGCAGGTTTAAGGTTTTGACAATTGAAAGCAATTCGGATCTCATACTGCTCAGCTTTGCTAACCTCTCGGTATGATTTCCTCTTCTCTCATGCATATTTTGGCAGGTTTAAGGTTTTGCCTTACTCAAAGGTTAGTCTTCATTTTGTAATTACCTGCTTACAACCGAATCGCATTTCATTTCTTAATGTTGTTTATATTATTTTTCCCAAGGTCTTGATTCTAGAAAGTTGCTACCTTCAATCAAGCCAAAGATTGGTTCAAGCTCGCCTCCTTTAGGTATGAAAATTTGACAGGCCAATTACCAATTGCTTAAATATTGGTTTTCAAGCAAGTTGCTGTGTTCAATTAATTACGAGTATTGTACCGAACCACACTACTTTCCAATTCGCTACAGGAGTTAGTTTCACATGTTTTCTGTGTATGATTTGGGTTTACATGTTACTTAGTATGCAACTAGCGTGTGTGCCCGTTCCATGCACGGGCAAAACTAACCAATTGTATGCACAGGCAAAATTAACCCGTTCTAGCGTTCAATCCGTTCTATGCACGGGCAAAACCAACTCATTCTAGCGTTGTGCCCGTTCGATGCTCAAGACAATTAATAAAAGTAGGTTCGAACGGGCACAACGCTAGAATGAGTTGGTTTTGCCCGTGCATAGAACGGATTGAACGCTAGAACGGGTTAGTTTTGCCTGTGCATACAATTGGTTAGTTTTGCCCGTGCATAGAACGGGCACACACGCTAGTTAATCATACACACTAGGGTTTCAGACTTTCAGTTCACTGGCTCTCTTGACGAGAAAGAAAACACGTCCTATTTCTTCACTTCGGTAAAATCTTCGGCAAATGTCAAACCATTTCTTCCGTTTTCTCAGCTAGCAAACAGAGACCGTCTATTTGCCATAACAACTACAGTTGGTGTGTTAATTGTTTCAGACACTTGTGTTGGTACAATGTCTGATGAGTCCAATTCACCTGCAAACAACGAGAACCTGAGCGTTGAGTCCAAGGATAAGCAAGAGGGCGAGTTTGGTGACTCTGGCTCGGTCACTAAGAAGCCGAGAACTGATGATGCATTTGACAGCCAACAAGGTCAAGGATCGGAAACTTCAAAGGAAGGAACCGAAAGGAACAATTATTTACATGGTTCGTCGGAACGTAAAGAGGAAAATCCAAGTGTGGACGAAGTGGGTTTTCAAATTGAAGCAGAGGCGGCGGAAGACAAGGGTTCGAGACACACCATGGAGGATGCTTGGGTTGTGCTTCCTGACGCCAGCTTGGACTTTCCTGGAAAACTAAGGTAACAACCATGTAACTATAACATTCGCTTTGCTTAATTGCTTCAGTTTCATCACTTATTCATAGTTACCTTTTGAATAATGCATCTTCTTTTAATTATTATTTTGACATTTTCCGTGCCTATATAGACAACTCGTAATGCGACTATAATTAGAGCCCTAATGCTTGGGCTACAAAACTTCCCTCCAAACAAAGTGAACCTTTTGGTTATTTATGTTATGTAACAACACGAATGGAGAGGTTGTGAATTTGTAACCATGTCAGTGCTTCTGGCGGAGGGGCGGTACAAAATTGAAAGGGTTAAAGTTAAAACAGATCTACCAGTCAGCCACGCTTTATGGGACATAATGTACTTACGAGTGTGGCCGACATGAGGATGTTACAGTTGATGCATGGGAAGATGAAAACATTAGTGAATTTGGTGGGATAGCACCAATTTAAGATAAGCTGAGGAAAATAGACTGTGTGATTTGGTCGCTGTCACTTACAATGAAGACCAATAAGACTAGTATTAATGGAAATGCTGGGGGGAGGGAAGACCAAAATTATATCAATCGCTTTGCTTAATATGAAGTCATTATCTCGTTCCTAATAATGTCCTCTTCAAAATTATATTGATCAAACATTATGAGTTCTAGATCCATGTTTCCCCATCCGTATCTCAGAGGTGTCCTGCTTCTGTTTTTCAGTAAAATATTCACTGTCTAAACTTGAAAACCAAGATCCAACTTTGTTCGGTTTTGTCCTTCCTGACAGATGTGCGCATTATGCAATTTATGATGGGCATGGAGGTCGACTAGCTGCTGAGTATGCACAGAAGCATTTACATAAAGATGTTCTTTCAGCAGGCTTACCACGTGAGTTGGTGTGTTTGCTTGGTCTTATTTTGTGCATGTTTAAGCATTTGGTGGGTCATGGATGTCATTTGACCCTGAACTAAAGAAACTGTGCTGATTTCTCTTATTTCTGCCATGTACTTGTTCCATCAGATTATTCCTCTTTTTTTTTTCTTTTTTTTTGTCAAGTGGTATGAGAATTACATTCCCAGAGTTGCAATAATGGGACGATGCATCAATCATGTGAGGTCCGAAACAACTAAGTCAAGTCCAATACATAACAATCCAAGAAACAGCCCTGGGGAAGAAATAAACTAACAATGAAACCATCCTGTATAGGAGCAATAGTAATCAATTCTTGCCTTCGGCAAGATTTGATCCCTTGGCCTCAAAGAAGATAGGGTACAAGAGTGGCCAACTAGGTTAGTTCTATTTTGTTCATCAGATTATTTCCTATTAGCATGATTGTGGTAGAGCTGTAGACTATGTAGCACCGACACTCCAAAAGGGCGCCGTGTCCACGTATTGGACACGGGGACACGGCGGGGACACGCGGGGAAACGTATTGGACACGTCACGTGGCGTGTCCAATAATTTTTATTATTTTTTGATAGGGGACACGGCGGGGACACGGCTGGGGACACGGCGGGGGACACGTCGGGGACACGGCTGGGGGTCAAAATGTAATATTTTTTAAAATTTTGGGGGTTAATATGAAATTATTCAAAATATTTGGGTTAAACTGTAATTTTTCCTTTAAAAAAAAGTTATACAATTTGTGAACTTATTCATATACAATGGTTCATAATTTTTAATATATATATGTAAATATATTTATTTATTATTTATTTATACACGTGGCGTGTCCCCCGCCGTGTCCGTATCCCCATTTTTTTAGAATTGCCGTGTCCCGTGTCCGTGTCCGTATCCGTGTCCGTATCCGTTTCCGTGTCCGTGCTACATAGGCTGAAGAGGTGGGTGGCTGACAAAATGGACGGGAAGAAAAGAGGGGATTGAGATATATGTTGATGTTGACAAAACAAACGACAAGGAAATAGTATATGAATGCAATATAGAGGGCTCACAAATACGCGGAATTGGGGTCAGTGTTTGTTGGGTGAGATGAGATAGAGAAAGTGATAGGCCAGGGGAAGGTGTGGTGGTTTGTTGGTAGAGAAAACGGTGAATTGGTCTCACAAATTTATGGATTAAATGTCCTTGAAATTGTTTTGTTTTGACTAATGTTTTCGTAGTTCTGGAGTGTGAGATCACGATAGTAAATTTATTTACTCCAAATGCCATGTATGGGATCCCATATCTTATGTGTATGTATTTACATGCTATTTGTGAAGTTGTTGAATATTTTAATGCTAATCCCTATCTTGGTCTTCAAGAAGATATGAGTTCACGGACATTATACGTATTTGATTTTCATATACCGACATTTTACATATTCGATTTTCATAATGAAGGATCAGTAAAAGATGATATGAGGTTCATGCTCATATTGGCTGCATGAATCTCTAATGGATTTACCTGATACATTTGATGGTAAGAATGAATTTTGGATTTTATGATTTTTGAAGGTTTTCAAGTGCAAAATGACCTTGTTGGAAATTGGTGCGATAATGAATTTATGATTTGTCCACCTCGCAAGTTCAATGGGTAGCATGTTTAAAGTTCGCTGTTTAAGTATCTTTATACCAGTTCCACTCGACGGCGTCACGGCGCATATTTCATGTAGGTGCTACTTATGTTTCCCGATTTGGGTCCATTGATGGAGCAATTCTTAGTTAATCTTGCATTTTGAGTCTACCGACCAAGTGAGGTAATCCTGCATTTTGTGGGTGTTCAAAGCTTCATCATGGCTAACCCCTTAGGTAGGCTAACCCCTTAGGTAGTGTAGTCCCCTCATTCCCCATATACAAGGTAATTAGTTAAGGTGTCCAGGGTAGTGTAGTCCCCTCATTCCACATGTACAAGGTAATTAGTTAGGGTGAAACCCGGGACACCCTCAAAGCACATGATTCATTTGATGATCGCTTAGTCAATGTACTCAAATTATGGGATCTGCTTAGTTATTGCTCCATTGACAGATCTTAATCGCTTACATGGTGTAAATTATTGCAGTTATGGTTGGTCAATGAACCCTTACGTAGGAATATGCTATTAAGATGCTTAGTTTTTGAACTTTAAACACACTACCCTTTGGACTTTGTGAAGTCAGCCAATCATAAGCGCGCCATCTTCCAACAAAATTATTTTGGACTTGAAAAGCTCAAATATATTCTCACCTTCGATCGAATATCCATCAAAGATCCCTGTAGTGATGGTTGTCAAATCATGAATAAAATTGATCCTTTTCCGAATAATCCTTATGATTCGGTTAAAATTTTCAAAGCATATAGAATAGACATCTATTCATTCCCAGTAATAAAGGTAGGTTATGTGTATTAAAAATTTGTTTTTAATGGTTACCAGTTAATTTAATAGAGTAGAAGCTTATATCGCAACAGGATCCTACTAAATACTAAAATCACCTAAGGATCAACATATTTTTCATTGCTATTGTATATAGCCGAACTAAATGCTATTAGGTTATTATACTCCTGTTTTTCCTATAAAAACCAAAGATGTAAATAATGCTCTGAATTCGTTGGATGGGATAGTTTCAAGAATCGAATGGATCGTACATTCTGACTCGAATTGTGAATTGTATGGTTCATCACCTACTCCATCCCAATCTCGATTCACCTACAGATCCATGTTTTTTCACGAATCGTGAATCAAACTGTGAACGAAATTGTGAATCGTATGGTTCTTATATGAACATGAAGCACAAGCTAACTATCAAAGTACCAACGGTTCTCTTAGAGATCTTCCGATAGGAAAATCAAGTAAATAAATTTCAGCGAACTATTATCTGCTTGACAGACTCTGTTGGGGATCTAGTACAAAATTACTCCGTAATTCATAAATAATTTACTAACACATGTTTATAAATTGATCAATCAATGTGTCTAATCCTGAGGGAATTTCAAATATATATTGTGGTGGGCTTATGTTTGTTACGCTAAGTGTTGGAGTTAAATTTTGTTTAGCCCTGACACCGTGCTAATTTCGTTCATCCCTCTTCTGGAGCCTGCAAAACAAGACGCCGTCAGAGGCTCCCAATCATAATAAATGATATGAGCATTCTTTGACTGATGGCTACTTGTATCTTGTTTGCATTTTGCTTGCTTATCCGAGAAGGTTCGTATCTTCTTGGCTATTCTTTCTGCTGACTACCCCTTTGGCTGGGCACTCTTTGTGCCAACAATTCTTTTGGTTGGACGCTCTTTGTGCCCAGTGCCTAGCTCTCATCTTGACACCATCTTCGGGTGATCGATTTTCTGATCCCAAGTTTGGCAACTCTGTATTGCCAATGTCTTTCCTGCTCGTAGGAATGTCACGTGTCACGGGCTATTGTTTTACTTGTTTAATGATGGCTAGTCTTAACTTCGTGCCCATTGATGCTGATTAATTTCTCCTCCCATAATGGTATTGGATAGTTTATTTTATTATCATGAGCTACAAACTAATTTCAATGACATGGAATTCATTAAATTATGAGACCATTTTGCACCTTTCCCCATTAGCGCACACCCACCCATCTCCTTTCCACACTCTTCTCACCCAAAATAATCCACCTCCGCTGCCGCCACCACAGAATTGTGAAGTAGTTAAAAAACCAGTACCCCTTTCTTCTTCTTTTGTTTTCTTCTGATTTTCCTCTCTGTTGGTTGGTTAATTTCTACATTGTTTCTCTGCTTTTTCTTGTGAATTTGAATTATTAGTGAGCACTTAGAAATCTCTGACTCATTTTTAAATGGATTTTATCCTCCCAAATCCATAATAATTGAAACGCTTTTAAATTTGTTTCCATGGCTTCATGTTACTTTGGTTTCTCTAATCAAAGTTTGACTCATCATGCTCTATGAAATCGCAGTTGGATGTAAAAGCGGCCAAGAGAGCTATACTTGATGGTATGTTAGTTTGTGCTCTTCTTTATTCATTGTGGATTATAAGTGGAATGTCTTTTGGTTTTTTGTTTACGTTTCTTTTTGTCGTTAATAGAGATTTAATTTGCTGTTTCCTTTACAACAAAGGCTTTCGACGAACTGACGAGACCCTCATTCAAGAAAGTGCTGCAGGTATTGTTAAGTTGCTTTCTACACAATAAGCATTCCAGTAAATTGTCTTCCTTAAATACACTCTTTGATCATGTTAATAAATGGTTCACTGATTAGATGATGTTATTTCTGGTGCTTGATTGTAGAGCTTCATGTTTAAGACAATAATAACTTTTTGCAAGAGATTTTAGTGCTTTGTACGAGGATCTACTTCTTGATTTAGACACTGCAACTCATAGTTTTGGATGTGGATGCTTAATACTGAGTTGAGTCGTTTAGGGTTTTAATTTGGCCAGGTAATGTTTGTATCCGTTATTGGTTAAAGTGTCAAACATTAGCAGTTTATGATTTGGAGTGCAATGGTTATGAATTTCTCGTCTTATCTTTGATAAGAGTGAAATCTCAAATAACTGATGAGTTTTCTCTTTTAGACCTCTTTCACAGTCCTCTTGGTACAGGCATAGGTAGGAGATGGCGGAACTTTCTTCTAGGGAAACTAAATTGTGTTTTTTACCCCTTGTTTTTTGGTTGAGCATGGAAGAAAAGGATGCAGGTTGGTTCTTGAATTTATTATTACAGCCTTAAGGTCAGTGGCGACTCCACGAATTACAACCATAGGGTCATTCACGAACAAAAAAACCAATGATAAGAACCGACCCCACCCTTTTGCACATAGCAGCGCCACAGCTTAAGGTTAAGGAAATTGTGTAGTTTAAAGGGTAATAAGGAAGTGAGACCCTTTTGTTCTCCTTGTCTCTAAGCACATGTCGACAGAAAGGAAATGGCAAGGCCAGAGGGAAGGTGAAGGCTCCTTTCCTTTCCCTTAATCTTCTTTGCTGAGAAGTTAAAAACATTCTTCGTCACTCTCTTGCTCCCTCATGAGACATTTAGCTTATGCAATGTTTTTCGCGTGGTTTCTTCATCTTTTGTTTACTTTCCAGCCCATTGTTGCCATCTACAATGGATAAATTTGATTGTTTTTCTGTTTCTGGACAAGATGATGGTTGTTTTAGTTTGAAACTTTGAGTTTGAAACTTTGAGGGAATGTTGGGTCTTCATAGTCATTACCAGAGTTTACATTGTGTTGCTTAGACATGCTTTGAGAATGCAAGAAAACTGCATTCAGGGTTTAAAAAATAGCTCTCCTCCTGTGGAGCGCCCTCCCCTTTTGCTTTGATCTTTCTGTCTTGGACATGCACACATGCAACCGCCACAAATTTGCTTGACAAGTTATATTACACATGTTAATAACAGAAGTTTACTCCTTCTAAGTTTAATCCTCGAAACCTTGGCGTGCACTTGTCTATGGGAAATTAAAAGCTCAAACACATAGCTTGATGCTTCCTTGTTGAACAGAATTAGTAAAAAAATATCCCTGGCCTAAATATACAGAGACATCTTTCTACCATGGTTTCTATACTTTATGTCGTCTTGCATTCATTTGATAGATCCTGGTGATGTAGAATTTCTTCTTTCTGACAAGTTGGTTATATATTCTTCTCAGGGGGTTGGCAGGAAGGTGCTACAGCTGTATGTGTTTGGGTATTAGGCCAAACAGTAAGTTTACTTTTATTCTCACGTGATACTTAACGATTTCTACTGCCCAATCGCAAATATTTTCACAATAGATGGTATTTTCTCAGGGTATTGTCTGATTAAGTATGGTCAAGGTTCTATCCAACGCATTGCTCAAAATTTTGGTTACTAGTTAATCATATGGTTGTGAGATAATGATCAGCTGTTACTTGTCAGTCGATTTGTATTTCTACCTGTGAGCTTCAGTTGGAAAGTTATTTCTTTATCTTTTCCTTTTCTTTTGAGTTTTATTTTTGTTTTTCTAGTCCACCAAAGGTTCACTCGATAGAGAACTGAAATCATCATGAATCTTGTTCTCTTTATTGTAGTGTGTAAGGAGCTTTACTCGTAAGTTGTATTTTGGTGATATTTCGGCCTTACTTGTCCCTTATTGTCGCATTAGTTGGACCTTGTGGGAGGGGGATGCGGAATAAGGAAAAGGTAGGAAACCTGCGGTCCCCAAATTAGTTTTGAGTTGCAAATGTTAGCTATGAACCCCAAGCACAATCACTAGATGTGGAAGTGCCATGCTTTGTCTAAAGTTTCTTTTTTTTTTTTTGGAAGTGTACAAGGATGGAACGGCAAGAAATTCATTAATATGAAGTATTTCAATCTACCATGTGCATCTAATACAATTGATAAAAAGACCTAACACAAACGAGTGAGACAAATAACACATACAAATCAAATGAAGTTAAACCAGCGATAAATTGATGAGATGGGTAGATGTTGGAGTAGCGCATGCGACTTGTCGATGTACAACTGTCACGGTAGTTCCACAATTGACAGGGGCTTCCCACATAGACTGACCAATACCAACCAAGTGACTTTTTTTTTGCACTTATAGTAGAGGGCACTGAGTGCATGGAAAGAGACATCATGCAACTAGATGGCGGAGAGACCAACTACAGTGCAGAAATTAGTGGAGAAAATGCAGAAAAACAAGCGCAACCGTGATTATTGAACAATCAACGACTAAAAGCAAAGAAACCACGACCGCAAATTCTCACCTACCCACCCCAACGCATAAATTACAACTGAAAACTTATAATAAACCATAATAAACTTAAACTAATGCATCTCAAGAGAATCGAAACTGTGGTAAGTCTAATCCATCGGCAGCGAGCAACTCAAAAGCAGATACGATCCCAACTAACCTGCATCAGCGAAAACCCCCAAAACAAACAACAGCAGACAAGCATGCATATAACAGTATGCAGAAATAAGAAACCCCATCGGATCGGACGGGGAAAGGAATAACGGAGAGGGGAATGGGATCCGACCAGAGAAAAGGTGAAAAGAAAAAGAATCCCGATTGGACGGGGAGGGGGTAGATTGGAGAGCCGACCGGCAGTGGGAAGAGGGAAGGGCAGCCGCTCGGCTGCGGAGGACCGGAGCTCTGTGGCTTCCACACGGGGGGGGACTGGAGGGATGTTTATTGATGGACTGGCTTTGCTTCCCTTTACGCGTTCTGTTTCTCTCTCTAGGATGGAGTGCATCTAAAGTTTTTTGTTATTGGTTTTTTGTACCGCTTTGATTCTATTCTTCCCCCATTGTTCTGCATTTTCTATGTGGCATGTTGTTTATTGGTGGTATTGGGAACTGATGTTCCGGTGGCCTTTTCGGGTGTGCCCATTTTCCAATCGTGGAAGGTTATGAATTTGCCTTGGTTAGTTAATCATTTCTTCAGGATGTTACTGTTTATGTTCAATTTCATTCTTCTCCATGATTTCATGATTCATAAATATCCTTGGATCAATAGAAGAAAAAAATTTGGGTAACAAAAGAATTGAAAAGGACATGAATTGTAGTGACATAAGTTGCTCCTCTAGATGTTCAATGGACTAGTGCTGAACCGAATCCCCTAGTACGTGTGATTGACTCTTGGCTGATGAAAGAGCTATCTTACTGTTAACTGAGATATGTCAATTTAGGACAAATATATGCGCTCTCCTACCTTTAACTGAGGTATGTCAATGTAGGACAAATATATGCACAAAATTTTCAACTTGCTTTGCAAATATTGGTGTGTGTTGTTGCAGTGTTCTTATATTCATTTTTTGAAGGATGCATGGGAAAGTTATTATATTTCTTCTGCTCCATGTTCTCTAGGTGTTTGTTGCTAATATTGGGGATGCAAAAGCAGTTGTAGCGCGATCATCTGCTGCTGATGGTTTCAAGAATACTTTAGATGGAGTAACTCCATTGAAGGCTATTGTTTTGACAAGGGAACACAAAGCCATCTACCCACAGGAACGTGCACGAATTCAGAAGGTAAGGTCTATGTCAATGGGAATTGTGGAGAGGAACATACCGCATTCTGGTCGTGTATTCCATGAGTCCGACGTTATTAAATCCATTGCAGATTTATAGGTTTCAATATTCTTGAGCACTTTGGGATGGATGGCATTTATTCCAGAAAGCTAATATCAAATGTTGTTGTATCTAACTAGATGTTAACTATTATTACCTAGATGCCTTAAGTTTAAAATTTCATAGTTCAAGTCTGCATCTGCAGTTATTCAGATGATACTAACATTGATAGCGAAACTGATTCTGAAGATTAATTTTTCCTTAATATCGAAGGAGGCGAGTGAAGTGTGATTATCATTGCAGTGCCGGCAGTATAGAACCTTGTGCAATTTAATAGGATAAATTACAAAGAAAGCTGTGGCATGAAATGGGGATGAATCACAATAAAAATTTTGAGTGTTCCAGTAAGATTGAAGAACAACATGAAACTAGAGGCTGCTTTTTTACTTTACTGTTACAAACACAAGGTCACGTTTGCAAATATTCTATTTCTGCTATAGGAAATTGTCAAATGTATTGTTTTCCCAAAATCAAGTCTAATGTATGTAGATTATTCGTAGACTATGATTCGATGAGTCAGACACTCAGACTCAAATTTGTTTTTCACCTTTCCACCATTTCTTTCCTCTTTAAGCTGTGGATTAGTTCATGGTAAAACATAACCTGAAAGAAATTGATTATCCTTCACAAAATTTCTGCTGTCAATCTCTCTTTGTTATGATGTTCTCCCTCTCTCTCTCTCTTAAACTCACACGCACACACACACGCGCGCGCGCATGCACACGCACACAAATTTCAACCACCACTGTCAACTACAGGTCCTTATACTTTGAAAAAGTAAAAAACATACTTCCAGAGTTTCGAAATGAAGAAAAAAATTATGAAGAATCAGAATTGACAATAGGCAGAGAGAGAAAGTCATATCTGCACATTTTTGTTTCTGACCTACAGAAAAGATAAGGGCACACATGTGATGCAACGAGGAGGGCTGCGTATGCATATAGATTCAGCATATGTTGATATCGCCGTAGCTGTGAGAATATGCAGGCAGCGGGGTTTCATGCATATAGTTAAGGAAATTGTAGGAAGATAAGGAGTGAGATGTTCAGAGTATTTCAGGAAATGTGAATTTCGTTTTGTAACTGAATAAAGGGCTCATTTTGACATGTTCACTCTATCAGTTGAGTTATCAATGATGTGGGTGATTTTGATGGAAAAAAATAATTTACATAACTTCGAATGGTAACTAAAAGCTTTGAATGATGCTTAAAACTTCTGTTTGAAAAAAAAAGAGGACAGATAGAGAGAAACATAAAAATTCTAATATATCAGTTACTTTAAAACATTTGATTCTTTATATGCTTAAATAAAGCTCAAATCCTATATTATGCGGAATGGAGCATGTACCTTTAATCTTTTTATGCTTAAAAATCTGGATCTGTTTAACTGAAAAAGTGGCGGTCCTTGCTCCTTAGCGATGAGATTTTAGGTGATATGTCAAAGCTAGTTTAAAACCTTGGTATAAAATGACGCCTGTTGCAGCCCCATAGTGGCTAAGTGAGACTTTTCATATGATATTCTCTCTCCTATTATAGATAGAAGGTCGAAGTAGAATATTGACAAGCTTGTCAGTTGTCAGTGTTGACTGAATAAAAGGATGATGCATAGGTCCAAAAATTGCATTTGGTAATTCAAAATATCTTCAGAGATAAGAGTTCTATTATGGAAGCAGTCATTGTTCGCTCCTTGCATATTTAATTCTTCTATGGAGTTTTTAATTTGTTAATTCAGTTACCTTGACCGTTATTATACATTTCGTTAATAAGTGCTCAATTTTCAGGCTGGTGGCTCTGTAAGTTCTAATGGACGACTTCTAGGCCGGCTCGAAGTTTCCAGGGCCTTTGGTGATCGGCAATTCAAAAAGGTATGTTAGTTCTTTCATTTAGACAATTTTTGAAGGCAAAGAGAAAAAAAGAAAAAGGTTCGTAATAATATTTGTTAGGCGAATCTTTTATTTCTCAACATGGAATCTGGCCTTTCATTCCTATCCTAATGTGTACTTTGGTTTCCTGATGTATGTATGTGTGTGTGTCTGTGTGCGCGCGCGCGCATGTGTATTTTTGCCTGTAGTTTGTTCCAATGTGTAAGCATAATGATGGCATCCATTTTTTGTTCTTTGTTTTCTATTTCATATTTCCTTCGTTGATATTGATCTAGTGTTGTCACCACCTGATGTGCTTTGAGGATAACTTTGCAGAAAATTATGCTTTCTGATGGCTCAGATCTGTTACTTCTGTCTTTGCTCTTACTAGAAAGGCTGGAGCACTTCAAAACTTTTAAGATGTGTCGAAAGTTAGCTTATCTCCCTAACCCCTCTTCGTTTTTCTTAATCAGATAGAAATTGTTAGCGGATAACATTTCAAATGTGAAATTTGGCTGGAAAATTGGGGTTATGTGCACAAAAAAATAACGACCTGGGGATGACTTGAGATCTAGTAAATTAAGGTTAAAGAAATGTGGAAGAACATGAGATATGAAGAAAATGTCACTTATTTATTGCTTAGGAAAAGGCCGTGAAGGAAAGAACGATAACACAGGCACCCAGACTTTTCTACATTGAGTCCCTTTTCTTCTGGTGATGAGAATTATGCTTACCGCCTTTGCTCCATGTCTCTGCAAGTTGATTCATTGTTCTTGATCTTTGAATCCTTCAGAATTTAAGATGCTCTCATGCCGAACTGAGTAAGTGAACTGCAGGTGGGTGTCATCGCAACACCAGATATTCATTCTTTTGACCTTACAGAGCGAGACCACTTCATTATTCTTGGCTGCGATGGCCTGTGGGGGGTATATCTTCTCTGACTGTCTCTTTTGCCTTAATTCTTAATCTATTCTGTCGGGGCATTTTTCAAGTTTTATTATTAATTTAAAGTTGATGCTTTTGGGTTTCAGGTATTTGGACCATCTGATGCTGTTGAGTTTGTTCACAAGCTGCTAAAGGTTTTGATTTATCTTTGATCTTCCCATTTTTTTAATGCATCAGTCTAAAGGTTTGAATGCATCTTTGAGTTTCCTACGTTTTTTCCATACTCATAGGAGTATGTGGTGTTTGGTCAGACCAAATGCATTGATTGCAATATCCCTTTCATCCCACTCTGGGTGGGTATGAGACTTTTTTAAGTATTGATATTGAACTACCAGACTAGTATATCAAGTAACTTGAACTGAAGCCTTTGGGCAGATGTTCATAGGCCCACTTTGATAGGTTACTGGGTTAATAACTGGTGGGTCATCCCATTCATGCAGTTAGTGATATCATTGTCCTTAAAATTCTGCTTTCGAGGGGTAGAAGCAATATGACTAGTAAGATTCCGATAATGCATCTAATTGTTTTCCACTGTGGTGTGAAACAGTCACTTACCATATCGGATTCGGTTTGTGAGGTTTTAAGCAAATGAATGATTTTGCTAGAAGTACAAGACGGAGAGGGAAAATCTTCCCCTGTTCTGTTTTCATCTCCCCCCTTTTCAGTTTCCTAAAGGAGACACTCTATGTTTGCCTTCATGTAGTTGGGTTATGTGAGTGTGTCTCTTTGCAGTTAGCCATGCTTATTGCTTAATGATACTTGAAAGAATTTTAAGAGAAGCTATCTCAAGTTCTCAACCTTTACAATCGTCTGGCAGGAGGGCTTGGCAGTTGCAGCTGTGAGCCGACGCCTTGTTAGGGAAGCTGTCCGGGAGCGCCTGTGCAAAGATAACTGCACTGCTATTGTTATTGCTTTCAAGCGCAAGTAGTTAGAAGGTGCTCAAATTCTGTCACGGTGTTCAGTTTCGTGCTCTTTGCCTGCTTAGCTATGTGGTTTTGTTGTCGTCGTTACGTTCTTTTGTTTTTGGGCAGTGTGGAAGAAAGATACACGGTGTTGTCGTTGTAGCTTATTGCGCAAATCTAATCGGTTGTATGGATTCGTAGAACACGTAAACATGATGTTTCCCTTTTTTGTTGTTTCCAAGGGTCTTTCATCACTGAACAAAAATGGCTGAACTGCCAAGGCTTGCATAATATACGATAGAAGGTGGAGTCTAGAATTGTAACCGCTCAATACTGGAATGCTAATTGTAATGACTTGAATCGACTCAGCACTGGGGCCGATGGCCAATGTTGTCACAGCTGGTCACGACCACACATAAGTTCAATTAGAGATGGCAACGGCACAGTTCCAGTTATTGGCAAAACCAAAACCGAAACAAATACCTAAAACCATAACCAAGACCGGCGGTTTTCATTTTATCTAAACGACAACCAAAATTACAGTTTTCAGTTTGGTATTGTTTTTCACCGAAACCTAGCAACCAGGAAAATACGTTTTCAGTACAGATTGATGACCAGTACAGAACTCAAATGGCAAGCAACGCACATTTAGCACTTCGCACTTTCAACTAATACCCTTCCGTTTGGTCCGGCTAATCTTTTGACAAGTCAAACATCTCAGTGTTTAAAGGTACCATATACTTTTGATGAAAAAACAAAGCCCACGTATTCTTAGTCGACTAACCATTTTCTGACTCAAACTGTTCGAATCACAAAGTCGAATTCATAAGTTGAAATTTTGGAACCATGAAAGGCATCTCGACACTTGATAAAATTCGAGCCCTACACAGTCTCTCAACCGATACTAATTAACCTCTTTTATTTTGTAAGTCGTTTGCTGTCTTCTGCTACTGTGAGTCGAGAGAGAGAGAGAGACGGAAAGAGTGAGGCGGATTATTTTAGACAGAAACCCTAACAGAGGTATCAGTATGCAGAGGTGTATATATGCAGGGTAGATAAGTAAAATTTTGGTTAAAAACCCAACTAAATGGTTCATACGGTGCGGCTAAACAACGGTTCGGGTGGGGTTGCCATTCTTAAGTTCAATTAACTGGTTGTAAGTGTAGGTTTTGTTTTTGATGGAAAGGATAAGTGTAGGTTTAAGCGTGAGTAATTCTACAGACAGATGTAGGGATACAAATGCAGATACAGAGGTGTTTGGAGCTTCCGATACATGTGGGTTCCACACGACGTGTGAGGGATCCATAACCATTAGACGGGGTTTTGTGTCCTTCCGTCTCGGCCCGTAGCATTTTGTTGAAGTGTGGATAATCTTCCATGGCAGATGAAGGATGTACCAAAAATAAATAAATAAAAACCGATATCATATGCTTTTCTTTTTTCTTTTTTTTCTAATTTTGGGTAACGAAGGTTCCTTGGCTTGGTCCCATTAATTTCCAAGTACATGCACTATCCGTCCCTTACATTTCAAACTTGGGGGAGTTCATGCAATTTCATTCGTAGTCTACTATCTATCTATTGAGATTCAAACCTAAAACCTGCCATATGAAAGTTGTATGTTTCGGTGAACTGGATAAATCCAACTAGACTAGTTTATGGGTGTTGTGGTGGCCTCGATTACTGTCTCGGTAACCGGGCCAGGTGTACCGAGCCTATGCCCCTTGGGGGTTCGGTCGATGAGCTGATGAAAATTAATGGTCTTGACCTTATGCTCAGTATAACGCTCGGTGACGCGCTTCCGCCTCGGTGTTCCCGAAGTCGCTTGGATGAGGTAGTTACGCCAGATGGGTCCCATATTGATCACATGGCAACAGTAATCATATGGATCAAGTTTGGCTATATGCTCCGTAACCGCTTTGCTCCTCTCGTCACGCATGACGTCACTCGAGGCGGTTACCAGAGCGTATGCCTCACGCGTTGGTTTGAAAGCCAAGTAAACCTAGGTCTATAAATACAAAGGGATGCTCATCGTGAGAGGTATGCTACTCGACCCTAGCTCTAGACAAGGCCCATGTGTCCATCGGAGTTGATGCCGGAGCCCCAACCCTAGACGCAGGCCCATCCTCCGAGCTCCACACCTACATCCGCCATCTAGAACGAAAAATCGATGACCTAACAATGGTCATGGAGCGAGACAAACACGTCCGGGATGAGTTGGCAGAGATCAAACATCTCCTCCAGATCTCCCCATCTCACTCCTTTGGGAGCCGTGGCAGAAGGAGAAGCTACCATAGCCCTCCTTGCAGTCGCGAAGGCGGTCACTTGCTGAAGCACAGATCTCGTCCCTCAGTTAAAGACCGTCTTGAACCACCAAGAGCGGAGGGCGACTGAACCGCAAGTGATGCATCGCACCAGGACCATTCCCGTTCCCCTAAGCAACATCGGGGAAATCGTCGGCCTTCAAGAGGCTCGGCGCAGGAAGCGTGTCCGCCTCCTCCACCCACTCGATCCGAGTTGGCTAGGTGCGCCGCGAATCCATCCGTAGCCTCACAAGGGCAGCCAGGGGAGATGATGGCCTCATGGAGTTCCAGACCAAGGGATACCGCGAGCGCCTGAGCCAAGAGCCCTATCGTCTCACATCTCGCCGGTGCCCGTAGCAGCAGCCCAGTCACTGAGCGCCTCGAGCCTTCCGCTCGAGATAGCTATCATAAGCACCGCCATGAGCGCTCCCCCAGAAGTCGGATAGCATCGTCCCAAAGAGAAAGGAATATGAAAGGTTGGACAAGCTTGTCCCAAAGAAACGTGCAGCGACTGAGCGTCTAAACAGTCTCAACCGTTCGATCCGGCCTCATTGCGACGCGAGACTTCCACGGCTCACGACCTTTCCTTTCACGAGAGAAATCGACTCAGTCACCCCCCCGAAGGGATTCACCCAACCCAAATTTGCCAAATACGATGGCAAGACCGAGGCATACACTCATCTGGTACAATACAAACTTGTCATGTCTTTGTTCCTTCGAAACGAGCCTTCAAATGATGCCTTCTTGTGCAAAGTCTTTCCTGCCAGCCTCGGCAACCTGGGCCTCACATGGTTCAACCAGCTCCCCGCCCCTTCAATCTCCTCGTTCGACTCCCTTTGCGATGCCTTCATGGCCCGGTTCGTCACGAGCAATAAACATGAGAAAGAAATCGATTCCCTCCTGGCCCTCCTCAAGCGAAATGACGAAATGCACCGGCAGTACGCCGGTTGTTACTAGGAATTATTCAATGAGATAGAAGGTTGTGACGGCGTCATCTCGGCCCAAGGGTTCAAGCTTGGTCTTACTTCGCAGGACGAGCAGGTTTATGACGATCTCGCTCACCATAAGCCCAACTCTATGAAAGACCTCATGACTCGCATTGAGGGTTGGTGCCAGCTCATTGAGTCCAAGGCTGAGAGGGGCATCAGGAAGCCCACGGGTTTAAAGACAGTGAGCGCCTTGGTATCCACTCCGTCTCCCGCACCTGTCTCAACACCAAAGAAACAGGTCAACAACATCAAGCAATCCCCAAGGAGGGGACCGAAGCCAAGCGACTTCAACGCCGAAAAATCGTCTTCACCATTCCTATCTACCAGATCATCGGCCAAGTAAAGGATCAGCCCTTCTTCTCCTTCCCAAATCAGAAGCTAGGAACCGAGAACGGGAAAATCAAGAACCCCATCGTCCGATGCAGCTACCACAACGAGCAAAGTCACTTCACCACCGCCTGCAAGCCCTTCAAGGCCTACTTGGAGCAGTTTGTCGCAGGTGGCCACCTTAGTAATCTCATCGATCACGAGAAAACAAAGGCTCGGGCACAGCACGCCGAAAGCAACACCGAGGAGGAGGTGCAAACGATCCATGTTATTCACGGCCCTCTCAACTCCGAAGCCGCTCACATCATCCGGGACGAGCTGAATACGGCTTCCTCTTCCAAGTAGGTCATGTTGGTCGGTCCCGAACCAAAGCGTCTTAGAACCGACGACGGCTCCAAATGGGCGATAACATTTACCGAGAAAGACCTCGACCGTGTCCAGCTCCCGCACAATGACGCCCTTGTGGTTACGCTACGCATTGATACCTTCAACGTCCGACGCGTCGTCGTGGACCAGGGCAGCTCCGCCGAGGTCATGTACTACTCTCTGTTTAAGGATCTGAAGATCCCTAACACCAACCTCCATCCCTCCGAAGTTCCTCTTATCGGATTCAACGAAGCCCCGGTTTGGCCCATCGGCACGGTCACTCTTCCCGTCCGTGCCGGGTCGGTTGTTCTTGACATGGAATTCGTGGTGGTTGATGTCCCTAGCCCTTACAATGCCATTGTCGGGCGCACCTGGCTCCATAAGCTGAAGGCAATCGCCTCCACTTATCACCAGGTGGTCCGCTTCATCAGCGCTAATGGGCGACAGGAGGATTTGTACGAAGATCAGACCGCAGCCAAGCGATGTTATGTTAACGCGGTCCGAAGCACTAAGCAAACTTTCCGGGTCAACCTCATTGAGGTCTCCGAAGCCCCAATTCTGGAAGACGTCGGCAGACCAGCCAACAACAAGGCAATAGAAGACTTTGTCACCGTCCCCATCACCGAAGACGGATCCCGTTTTTTCCTTGTCGGTTCCTCACTTAGTGACACCGATCGGAACGAGATGATTGACTTCCTCAAACACAACATAGAAGTATTCGCATGGACTCCATATGAAATGCCCATGGTCGACCCCTCGTTCATCTGCCATGAACTCAACATCGACCGAGCCAAACGCCCGGTCATGCAAAAAGTAAGGCGGTCCTCCCCGGTCCATTCCGAAGCTGTTATCGAGGAGGTCAACCGGCTCCTCAATGCGAATGCAATCCGAGAAGTACAATACCCCAGATGGTTGGCCAACAACGTCGTGGTTAAGAAGAAGAATGGCAAGTGGCGGGTCTGTGTCGATTATTCCAATCTCAATGATGCTTGCCCGAAGGACTTCTTCCCCCTTCCTTGGATTGACCAGTTCGTCGACGCCACAGCTGGCCATGACCGAGTCAGCTTCATGGACGCCTACCGAGGCTACCATCAGATTGCCATGAGCGAAGGCGATGTTGAGAACACGGCTTCATCACCCCCCATAGAATCTTCGGTTACCTTGTTATGCCCTTCAGCCTAAAGAATACCGAGGCTACCTTTCAAAGAATGATAACCAAGATGTTCGAACGTCTATTGGGTGACACCATGATGGCTTACATTGACGACATGGTGATCAAAAGCATGCGCGCCGGTGATCACCTAACCCACCTCGCCGAAGCCTTCGAAATCCTCAAAAAGCATAAGCTCCGCCTCAATGCCGAGAAGTGTGCATTCGGTGTTAGTTCCGAAAAATTCCTCGGCCACCTCGTCTCCCGACGCGGTATTGAAGCCGACCCCGCTCAATTTCTTGCCATTGAAAAACTCTTAGCTCCCCACAACAAGAGAGATGTACAGCGACTAACCGACATGGCCACTGCCCTGAATCGGTTCATCAGCCGCTCCTCTGACAAATGCCAACCATTCTTCACCCTCTTAAAAGGCAGCCGACGAAGTAGAGGTGTCAAATGGGCCGTGCCAGAACGGGCACGGGGCGGCACGGCACGGCACGTCACAAGCATGGTCTTGGCCTGGCACGGCACGGTCTTAGTGGGCCTGGGGCACAGCACGAGCACAAAAGTGGGCGGCACGGCACGGCACGGGCACGAGCACGAAAGTTGGCCTGGCACGGCACGGCACGGTATGGTCGTAGACAGGCACGACACGGGCACGAGCACGAAAAGTGGACAGGCACGGCACGGCACGACACGGTTCTAGCCGGGCACGAGCACAGGCACGGGCATGGGCACGACACGGTTCTAGCCGGGCACGAGCACGGGCATGGGCACGACACGGTTCTAGCCGGGCACGAGCACGGGCATGGGCACGACACGGCACGGCACGGTTCTAGCCCGGCACGAGCACAGGCACGGGCATGGGCACGACACGGCACGACACGGGCACGGAAGGGCACGACACGAGGCACGGGAAAAAAAGAAAAAGAAAAAGAACCAAATGGCATTTTTTTAAATTTAAAAAATGTAAACATTTTCTATTCGGTAAAAAAAATTTGTTTTCCTTTAAAAAATTGAAGGTAAACAACTAAGATATTTAATTTTAAAAAAATTAAAGGTAAATCAAATTTTATTGGGTAAAAAAATTTTCTTTTGTTTTTGTTAGTGAATAGGCTTTTGGACAATTGGTTTGTAAATTTAACATTACAAGATAGCAAGAGTCTTATATTATTTACCTCATGATTCGATCTATCGAGAAATAAGAAACAAAATCTCAAAAAAAAAAAAATTTAAAAATACATAATAGAAATAAGGGGGAAAAAAACAAAAGAAATTAGCTGAACTAGGACTTGAACCTAAGTCCCTAGATTCTTTCATACACAAATAAATCACCATGCCACCAATTAACTTGTGTTATAGATTTGAAAAATTAGTATATAATATATAGCTCTATAATATAAAAACGAGACCATCAAGCAGCAGCCACACAATCGCAACGCAATCACGAAGATCGATACCATTCAATGCGTTCATTTTATTGTGTTTAGTGTTTTAATCATGGGATCCAATTTTTTCGTGTGTCAGATTTTGAAAGCTCTTTCATCGGCACGTCGATTCATTGTTTGATTGAATTTTTTTTACGCCCGATCAAGTATGTAGCGATAAGCATTTTACTTGATTATTGGCATAAATGATTTAATCCCTCCCACATAAAAGTTAGATGGTTCCGATTTTAAAAAAATAGTTTAGGCGGCCCTCAAGTAGTGCATTATAGGATTTTAATGCCTTTGGAAACACCGAATGTGTTCCGATCATGTGGTATCCGACATTCGATTATCACCTATTCAGGTGAGAATGATAAATTTAATAAGATGTTAAATCGTAACGGTTTAGATCGAACATTCGGAAAAAAGAGTCTGTAGCTACCTTTCAAATATATACATTGAACTTAGTTGGTTATGAACCAAGGTATTCTGCTATAAAATAATGTATGTTAGCCACACGATTACAAAACAAATATGATGATCCATACCGTTCATTTTGTTATTCTCTGTGTTTTAATGACTCTCACCAATTTTTGGGTCTATCGGGTTTTAAAAACTCCTTCATCGGGATGTAGATTCATTAATTGAAAAAATGAACATTATAAACAATCAAGTATATAACAACAACCAAATTACTTCATTTTTGGCAAGAATGATATAATCGCTTCCACATAGAAGATAGACGATTCCGAATTTCAAAAAACAGCTTGGGCGGCCCTCGAGTGATGCATTATAGGACTTTACGAGAATTTTCCGTTATAGGTGCATATGGATTATTGGCATCTCGTACACACATGATCATACCGTTCATATAAAAGGGGAAGAGATGCTGCCCTAGCAGACATCTCTGATTCTCTCTCTGTCTCTCACAATCTCACCCTCTCACAGTCTCACTCAGAGCTCTCAACGTTCGGAAATCTAACGTTCGGAATTCTCAACAGATAAATCCGATCTCACTCACTCTCAACGTGACACAACGTCTGAACCTCACTCTTGTCTCTCTCACACTCTCCACTCTCAACGTTCTGATTCTCAACATCTCTCTCTCACTCTCGTCTCTCTCACTCTCTTCACTCTCAACGGTGACTGGTAGTGGTCTGACGGTGAGTCAAACCGTAGATCGACTGCCGTTTCCGTTTCCGTTCAGACGGTGAGTTGATTGAGATCGTTTGTTTGCCTGATTGACAGTCTGAAACCCTAGATCTGAGTTTGTTTGCCCGATTGAAACACTCTGTCACGTTCAGCGATTTGTCTCTGAAACGCAACGACTGAGGTCGTTTCCGGTGACAGACGTGTACGGCGAGTTTCCGTTTCCGATGACCGACGTCAATAGATCTGGCCCTTCCCTTTCCAGACGTCAACAGGTACCTCTCTCACTTCCCTCTCCAGACGTGAACAGATCTGGGTTTAGGGTTTCTATTTGACTATTTGTTGCGATTTGTGGCTATGGTTTTCATTTTTTTGCAACACATGCATGGCTGTTTTTGTTTTGATCACCGACCTAAATGGCTAAAATAGTTGTATTTTTTGTTTATTTTTATTTTTTGGTAAATGTTTCATTGTATAACCAACCACTCACAAAACAAAGGGCAAAACCCCCAAGACAGAGAACTGCCCAGATTTGTGACACTTCTTCGTTGTGTGAACTATTTCATATAGCTAGATTTTATTGGATTGAGAACAATGAGATGTAATGTAAGTGTAGGTTGAAAAAGAAGAAGCTGTTTTGTAATTTCGAACATGGAGTCAATATTTTGAAATGAAAATTGGTTACTGAGTCAGTCATTAGTATCCTGAATTCAAATTCTGAATACAGTTTATTTTGCTCTATTTGTACATTCTAGGTTTTCTGTATATATGTAGGTTATTAATTTATTTAGATGTTATTAACTAATATTCTAGTGTACTAATTTTCTCTATTTTGTTTTTATTTTTTTATAGGAGATGGATCCTGAAAACATTCATTTTGACAATGAGGGTTTAAACCCTGACTTGGATGATGATGAACCAACTCTACCAACTGGAAGGGAGTCTGTAGGTGAAGCTGCTTCAAACATTGCAGCAGGTTTTACTCCTACAGGCGTAACAGGCTGTAGCCAATCGGCCCAGTCTGGTGGAACAAGGCGAACCTCTTGGGTATGGAAACATTCAAAAATAGTTGAGGACTTTAAAAATGCACAGGGAATCAATATAGGAGCTAGAGCTGTATGTAATTATTGTCCCAATAATTATACCTGCGTAAGTAAGGGCGGCGTAGGGCATCTTCAACGACATCTAGAAAACAAACATAAAAAATTTAAACACTCCGAAGTTGGAGTCAGTGGTGAATCTGGTGATTTTGATTCCGCAGGTGGTACATCGAATTTCGTATATTCTCAATCTAGTATGAGAGAGGGATTGGCCCGTTACGTAGTTGCAGCAGAACAACCGTTTACTTTTGGTGATGATATTAGATTTGAATATTTTGTCAAACATTATCTTAATCCTCTTTTTTCGAAAGTTTATAGAAATACAACTAGAAGTGATTCTTTGAAAGCTTTTATTGAAGTTAGAAAAATTTTGATAAGTGAAATTGCGGAACTCGGTAGTTTAATATCTTTTACTTCTGATTTGTGGAGTGGTCGAAATAATTTTGGTTACATTTCTGTGACAGCTCATTATATAGACTCCAATTGGATTTTGAATAAAAAAATTATTGCTTTCCGTTTAATGGAGTATCCTCATAATGCTATGAACATTTTTCAATGTATAATGGGTGTTTTTAGGGAGTTTGAAATTGTTGATAAAGTTTTTAGTATTACTTTTGATAACCATTCTGCTAATACCAGTTCCATAGATTTGTTCAAACAAAATTTGACTACTCTTCATGCTGGACAATTTTTTCATGTGCGATGTGTATGTCATATCATTAACTTAGTTGTGCAAGATGGTTTGAAACATATAGGACCACAAATAGAAAAAATTAGAGATGCTATTCTTTTTATTGCTACTTCCCCAGCTAGGCAGCAAGAATTTGAAGGATTGTGTGTAACTTACAATGTTAAAGCAAAAAAAATCAAAACTGATGTGAAAACTCGTTGGAATTCAACATTTATTATGTTAAAATCTTGTAGGAATCACGCTGATGTAATTTCTGTTTATGTTAATTCCAAGTATATGTGTACTGATGGTGGTTTAACTCGTGCTGATTGGAAGATTGCTTTTGAGTTTATGAATTTTTTGAAAATATTTTATGCTGCTACCTTAGCTTGCTCAGGTGTTCGTTATCCTACTACTTGTATTGTGCTTAATCATTTGTATAACATGAGTTACACTCTTAAAAGTCATAGAACGAAACCAATTTTTGTAGCTGCTTGTAAGTCTATGGAAGATAAATTCAACAAATATTTCGAGATCATGCCAACAATATTTATTGTAGCTTCTGTAATGGACCCAAGGATTAAGATAAAGGGTGTTGAAAAGCTCTTAAAAGGGCTTAGTGAGAATTTAGGGATCACATTACCTTCTATTTCTACTATCACTGCACTGTTGACTTCTATATATGCTTCATATGAGTCTAAATTTGCATGCACTGCTGCTCCTGCTCCATATTCTTCAAGTATTAATGACCCATATTCTACAAGTAACAATGAGAATGACCCATCTTGGTTTCTGATTTCAGGGCCAAGTAGTAGTGAAACTTCTTCACGATCTGAACTTACTCAATATTTAGAGATAAATTTAGTTACCAATGAGGAGTTTCAATCATTTGATATCTTAGCTTGGTGGAAAAAAACTGAAAAAACATTTCCCATTCTTTCTATCATGGCACGTGATTTACTAACACCACCTGTGTCTTCAGTGGCTTCCGAATCTGCTTTTAGTGCAGGTAATAGAGTGTTGGATGAGAGGAGGAGCAGACTAGCTCCTGACATTTTGGACTATCTTATATGCTTAAAAGATTGGGAGGATGCACGTCTTGGAATTCAAAAATGCCATCCTAGAGATGAATTCAGAGATTATTTTTCAGACTCAGATATAGATGCTGATTAGGGGGAGATGCATTGTTGATGCAGGTAACTTATGAAGGCCTTAAATGGCAACTTAATGTTACCGCATCCAGGTGCTATTCTTTATATATCTGAGTGTGTGCTATGATGATATAATCTGAGCCTAATTGGTATTTAGTGTGGCTGTGGTGATATAATCTGAGCCTAATTGGTGTTAGTGTGGCTATGATGATATAATCTGAGCCTAAACTGCAGAAAATAACATGCCAAACAGCAAGTTTCATAGGTTTTGGTGTTTGGTGGTATGAAAAAGCATGAACATGTGCGTGAGCTTATTCATGGGCAATGATGAATTAATTCATTTCATAATTAAGGTGGATACCATGGCGCGCCTTGGCGGGGTATCATTAGATGCAGCCATGAGTACCATTCTAATTCCCAACATATATTTTCTGAGCCCAATCATGTTTTCATTACTACCTTGATGCCATGCCTACGTTTGGTTTAGCATGTTGTTTTTCTGCAGTTTTGATGCAGTTTTGTGGGTTTGGTTGTGATGATATTTGATTTGAGCCTTTGGTGTTTAGTGTGGCGATGATGATATAATCTTGAGCCAAATTGGTGTTAAGTGTGGCTATGATGATCTAATCTGAGCCTAATTGGTGGTTAGTGTAGCTATGATGATATAATCTGAGCCAAATTGGTGTTATTCTTCAAGTTTTCATTTGTTATTGGACTGAGCAGAAACTGAGCAAATATTGAGCAGAAATGACTTTGTGTGTTGCTGCTACTGCTGTTTGAACATCTCTGTATTGAGCAAGCTTTGTATGTGTGTTTGAGAATAATCGGACTTTATCACTTTATGCATCTGGAATTTGTGATGAAAAACTGAGCTGTGTGTGTGAAGTGCAGGTGCATGTGTGTGTGTGTGTCTGCTGCTTCTTTTGGTGCTATTCTTGGGGCAATTTTATGCTGGTTTCAAAATGTGCAGTTTTTTAGTTGGTTGTTGGTTCAAAGTTTGGAGGGTTTTGGCAGGTTTTTGGGTTCAAAAAGGTGCAGGTGTGTCATGTGTGTGTTTGTTCCAGCAGGTGTGTGTGTGTGTTAAAGATAGAGTAGCCAGCTGATTTCAAAATGTACAGCTTTTACTTGGTTGTTGGTTCAAAGTATGGAGGGTTTTTTGGCAGGTTTTTGGTTCAAAAAAGTGCAGGTGTGTCATGTGTGTGTTAAAGAATACAGCTGCTAGCTGGTTTCAAAATGTGCAGTTTTTACTTGGTTGTTGGTTCAAAGTTTGGAGGGTTTTGGTAAGTTTTTGGTTCAAAAAAGTGCAGGTGTGTCACGTGTGTGTTTGTTCCAGCTGGGGTGTGTGTGTGTGTGTTAAAGATACAGCAGCCAGCTAATTTCAAAATGTGCAGTTTATACTTGGTTGTTGGTTCAAAGTTTGGAGGGTTTTGGCAGGTTTTTGGTTCAAAAAAGTGCAGGTGTGTCGTGTGTGTTTGTTCCAGCAGGTGTGTGTGTGCGTGTGTTAAAGATACAGTAGCCAGCTGGTGTGTATGTGTGTTCCAATCGGGCCCTTTCCAGGTTTATTTGGCTATGATGATAAAGTTTTGTAAAATGTGTTGGACTTAGGCGAGGCAACATTTGAAGGTCAAATTGGCAACTAATGTTGCAGCCTATTGGTCCTTCAAAAAGTCGTCTATAAACTTACAAATTATCTGAGCCTATTAGCCAAATGTTAACAAGTGTTCGACACGTATCTAAGTACCCGAGCACTCCGCTACCGAGTCCCAAGGGAAGAAGCAGCAAAGGATGGAAGAACAAGAATTTCTTTTTAATTAGGGGCAGTTAGGACAATATAGGACCATTTGTAATATGTTATTTTTTAATTGTTAAATTTTACTTCATTAGGACCAAGAATTTCTTTTTAATTAGGGGTTGTAATATGTTATTTTTTTAATTGTTAAATTTTTTTGGCGTGCCAAGAATCCAGAAGGACAAGTATATGAAAATGTTGATGTACATTGTTATTCTTTTTCTTTTCATTGTGAATTGTCCTCTCCTTTTTCTCTTCTGCAAGTTATAGAGTGATTATGATATTTTGAGACTGAGACTGAGAGTAGTCGAGTAGACTTTTTGCCTAACATAATTCTCGTGAGCGTAAAACGCTAAAAGCGTCTTTAAGAAAACACCCCAAACTATTCAAATGTGCGACAATAAGCGTCTTTAAGAAAAGCTGTCTAAGATTTATCTAGTAGGAAGTTCGGAAAGTGAGGAAAAAGAGGGGACGTTCAAACGAAAAAAAGGAAAAAGAAGGGGCAATCGAAGTTGAATAGCAACTTCGCTCTCTCTCTCTCTCTCTCTTTCTCTCTCTCTCTCTCTCTCTCTCTCTCTCAAATGAGTCAAACACGTGCATACTCATCCATTGTTTTTTTATGAGGATGCAGCGAATGCAAGGATCTCTATCCTTGTCCAATGTTGTTGAGTTTATAAACCAAATGTATACAATGGTTACATGTCTGATGAAAGATTAGTTATACAACTTATGCAAGTCAACCCACACATGTTAGGGCAGACTTAAACAGCACGGCACGGCCCGATCCGACACGACACGATTAAGTAAACAGGCCTGCACAACTTGACACGATTGAAAATGGCACGGCACGACATGATTTAAGAACAAGGGCCGGCACGATACGACACGATTTAAGACAATGGGCCGGCACAACACGACACGATTGAAAATGGCACGACATGACACGATTTAAATAAACGGGCCGGCACGGCACGGCACGATTGACAAACGGCACAGCACGGCACGGCACGATACGATTTAAGTAAATATAGTAAATGGGCCGGCACGGCACGGCACGAAGCACGGTTAGCACGAAGTTAAACGGGCCGTGCCGTGCCACACCTCTACGACGAAGTTTCAATTGGACAGAAGACTGTGACCAAGCCCTCCAGCAACTGAAGACTTACCTTTTCGAGGCCCCACTCCTTGTCACGCCTTGGGATCAGGAAGACATGTTCCTGTACCTAGCCATCTCCCCGCACACTATAAGCTGGGTGCTCATCCGACAGGAAGGACGGGAGTACCAACCCATCTACTACTCCAGTAAAACTATGACTCCTACCGAGACGCGTTATCTTCCCATGGAAAAACTCGTGCTCGCCCTCGTCTCAGCCTCTTGAAAGCTTGCCCCGTACTTCCAGTCACATCTCATCATCGTTCTAACCGAGTACCTTCTCAAATCTCTCCTCCGGAAGGCCGACCTCTCCAACTGAATCTCTCAGTGGGCTGTCGAGCTTGCGAACTTTGAAATCCACTTCCAGCCTCGGATAGCGATCAAAGCTCAGGTCCTTGCCGATTTCATCGCCGAACTTACACCAGCCGACGTCCTCACCTCAGCTCCGTCCACCCATCCCGAAATAGCTCTCCAGGCAAACCCTAGCACAGCCTGGAAGCTTTTTAATGGAGATGTTTGGAAGATGTACGTCGATAGTGCCTCCAACATCCGAGGCGCAGGCGCAGGCGTCGTCCTCCTCTCCTCTTTCGGTGTCTTGCACGAAAGTTTGCTCTCCATCAACTTTCCAGCCTCCAACAACGAGGCTGAATACAAAGCACTGATTTTCGGGCTCAAAACGGTTGAAGCCCTGGCTATTGATGAGCTTGTGGTCTACAGCGATTCCCAATTAGTGGTTAATCAACTCTCAAAAGAATATGAAGCTCGGGACAACCAAATGCGTACCAACCTTAGCTCTGCCATCTGACTCATCAAATACTTCAAAGCTATCCAAGTAGAACATATCTCTAGGGAACAGAACGCCCATGCCGACACCCTTGCCGAGCTTACTTCGGCTTGCTCCTCTTTAGAACATCGTTCTATTTCCTTCAGCTCCATCGATAAATCCAATTTCGAACTTGAGGTATTGAATCAAGAGGTACTCACCATAGAGCTCGGTCCGAGCTGGATGGATGAGATTATTGGCTACCTGCGAGATGATATACTCCCCCCAGACAAAAAGGACGCTCACCAACTCCAAAACAGAGCTGCTCTATTTTGGCTCAATCCGAACGGGAAGCTTTACTGAAGATCATTTACCGGACCTTACCTATTGGTCGCACACCCACACCAAGTACCAGGCATCATTGAAGAACTTCATGCCAGCGACAGCGGTTGTCACTCCAGTGGACGGTCCCTCGCTCACCGAGCCATCTCTCAAGGGTACTGGTGGCCAACAATGAAGAAGGATTCCGAAGAATTTGTCAAGCATTGCAGAAATTGCCAGATGTTTGCCCCCATTACCCAACAGCCGGCTCGGGACCTTAGTCCCCTTATCAGCCAGTGGCATTTCTCCCAGTGGGGCATGGATATCGTTGGCAAGTTCCCTGTTGCCCCTGGCGGGTTCAAGTTCCTTTTGACTGCAACCGACTATTTCTCAAAATGGGTCGAGGCCGAGCCCATGGTCACTATTGAAGAAACAGACGTCATCCATTTCGTTTGGCGAAATATGATCTCACGCTTTGGCGTGCCATTTGCCATCATCACCAACAATGGACGGCAATTTATAGGGCAGAAATACCGGGCCCTGTTGGACGAATATGGCATCAAATGGGACACATCCACTCCAGCTTACCCCCAGGGCAACGGGCAAGCCGAAGCTGCAAACAAGGCCATTTCATCCGGACTCAAGCGCAGACTTGAATCTCGCTTGGGCAAATGGGCCGAGGAGCTGCCTAGAGTGCTCTGGGGCTACCATACTATGCCTCGGCGATCCACCGGTAGCACTCCCTTCTCCTTGGCATTCAGAATGGAGGTTGTCATACCCATTCAAGTCGGGCTTTCAGCTATCCGCACTAAAAACTTCGATGAGTCGATCAACAACGACAACATCGCTTCAGACCTCGACTTAGCCGAGGAGGAATGTGAAAGTGCAAGGATAAAGCTTGCGTCATACCAACAGGAGGTTGCAAAGGGCTATAACCGAAGCATCCGTCTTCGGTCATTCAAACCCAATGACCTGGTCTGGAGAAAAGTAGTGGAGAAATCAAAGAAGAGGAAGCTAATGCCCGATTGGGAGGGCCCTTACTGAGTCCTTAAGCACCTCAGTTCAGGAAATTACAAGTTGGAGAAGCTAGACGGCTCTCCTATTGCTAAAACATGGAACGCGAACAACCTAAAGAAGTTCTATGGATAGTACTCCCTCGGTTTTTGAGGCCCAGTTCACTTCTTTGGCTTGTGTTTCATTTCTTTTGTTTCTAAGTTTTAAAGGCAACTTGCTTATGTAATGGCAGCACTCTAACAAGTATCAATGAGAATTTTCCTTTCTTGACACTGCTTGTATTCTTTGTTTTCGCTATTTAATTACTCGCACTCGGTTCGTCCTCGCCCGAACCATTTTACACCGACTTCAAGGATATTGTTCTCTCATGGGTGATACCCTTGGACAAAATTCCCACAAAGTCACCCGGCCTCCTCAGTCGTCTGGACTTCTGGTCACCCGTCTTAAGGATACTCGGCTTCCTACCGAGCCCCTTATATCGACCCACCAAAGTCATTCACTGCTCGGACTCGCTGCGTCCCGAACTCATGGCCGAGGCCATATCCCCTTCGGGACTCTAGCCCAAGTCCCCTAGCAGCCCCATCGTATCACGAGCCTACCCCTCACTAAACTTATTCTGCCCAATAAGCAGCCAAGGCGCCCTAGTCCGAAGCAGGGGCATGGAAAGTTCAAAATTGTTCCTAACTTGCTTCGGATTAGGTCACTCGATTCTCCCAGATCTCGCTGCAGACCGGGGCCTCGGTCATCAACCCCTACGCTTCGGTCATTTCCCGGGTTGGCTACACAAGATACCTGCCCAAAGCAGGGTTTGCCAGTTAAACATTCTTTTTAATCTTTTATCAAGCAATCAAATTCGCTTCAAGTAGTGCTTTGGTTAAAGCTTGCTCCATTGCTCCACAAGCCTAACCGAAGCAGGGGCACAGATACACCCTAGCAGCAACCATGAATTCATTCAAACACTTCAAAAATAAGCAACGATTCGGAAAAAGAAAACATCCATTCACTCAAGAAACAAAGTTAATATACGATTCAAAATTAAAAATCCTACCGAGGATCTGGCTTAGGCCAACTGTTCTGCGCCAATCCTACTCAACTATTACAACTTTGGAACGGCAAACTCCAAACGACTGGAGCCGTCCAAACAAAAACAAGATAATGATTACAAATGTTTCTGGGGAAGGGAGAGCTAGATCCATCCTACGTGCCCTCGGTTGGAGCAGTAACATTGGGATCGGCCTGATTCTCAGGGACCTGGAACTCCTCAGGATTTGGCACGGTCTTATCTTCCTCTTCGGGCAAAACAAGCTCTTCGGGAGGCGGTTGGGGCACGGCTCGAAGTTCCGAGTCTTCAGGGAGATCAAGCTTGCTTATCAAGACCTCGTGGCAGAAGCGCACTCCGTCCAGGAAGCAGTCTCTGTGTAGCTCGGCCTCAATCTCCCGAACCTGCCTCTTGTATTCTACGCCGGCCGCGTCCCAGCCCTCATAATAGCCTTTGTTCCTCGTTGCCTTGACCTCCCGAGCTTGGGTGACCCTCAGAGTTTCTGCATCCTCCTCAGCCTTTGTGGCACAACCCTCGACGAGTATTCGCTCCTTGTCACATCTTTGGAAATCAACCAAGTAAAGATCGCAGGTCTCCCGGGCCACCCTCAGGTCATCCTCCTTCTACGCAAGGGCCTTCTTCAGCTACTCGATCTCCCCCTCCTGGGCCTTGCATAGGTCACTGACCGCCAAAGCCCGAGCGCCAGCCTGTCAATAAAAATTGAAATATTCACCAAAGCGCAAATATCCAAACCGAAAGGGACAAGGCGCGAAACGATAACTTACGTTCAAGAATGCCTGCGATCTCCCCGGTGAGGTCCTCGGTGCAGTCCTTCACCACCTTAGCATCCCTTGGCAAAATGCAGGCTCGCATCACCCCAAACGTCGTCCCAAGGTTGGAAACGTTGTCGGCGTGGTGGATTTAGCATCCAGCATAGTGGCGGAACTCCGGAGCCCAGGGCAGATCCCACACTTGGACCATTGTCTCGGTCTCGGCTTCCACGCCGATCTCCTCTGAGTGCTCCTCCCCTTCCTCCTCAGTGATTAGGATGGTCTCTGGGTCCTTACCCCGACCCCCGTCACCCTCCTTGTGCCAAGCCCTTTTCTCCGGGGGCTCTTGCGGAGAAGCGAGGTGGGCCCTCGACATTCCTACCCCAGGTGAGCCTATCACGATGCCGGCGCCACGGCCAGCCGGCCTCCGACGCCATAGGTTCAGCACCTCCCTCCCTCAGTCGCTCATCTCGTCGCTAAGCCCTGTTCTCTCTGGGGTCTCCCAGTTGATTTCCTCTCGGATTGTACCCAGAGGTCCGGAGTTGCTCCCTTCAGTCTTCGGGGTCCCGACTCCCCCACTGCCCTTTCCCTCTCCTCTACCTCTGCCTCTTCTTCGTAATCGGCCTGCCCTCGGACAACCCTGCTGGCTCAGTTTCTTCTTCAAGAAACTGGTGTAAGTGGGGATGTTCCCGAGCAAGTCAGAGGCGTACCGGCTCGTGATAGGGATGGCGTAGGCAGCTGTTATATGAGCCCAGACGGCTCTCTCCCGAAGCCCAGACACTACACCCTTGGCTGCAAGAGAACCATCAAGGGATAAAAGTCAATAGAAACAAAAAATTTACTGGCAAAATGTATAAAATACTGAGGAAGGAATTTAATCGACTGAGAGCTCCGGACTCGAATTGGACTATGGTGGCGGTATCCACGCTCTCCCCAGGTCCAAACATAAAGTTGCTGGTAACCGAGACGTAAATACTCGCCCACTCTTTAGAGTTGGGAAGGTGGTCGATGAGGAACGTGTCGTACCCTGTTCTGCAGGATAGGTAGTATCGGTCGCTCTCACGATTGACCCCCACTAGGTACACGCCAAAGAGCTCCTTGAGCCCGAAGGTCAAGTTGTACTACCTCCTCAGCTCTATGATGCTGGTGATAATTCTGTAAGAGTTCACCGTGAGCTGAGAGGAGGTCAGGGTAAGGGTTCGGAGTACCCGGTGGACAAACTGGTGAAGGAGGAATCTAACTCCTCCATCGGTGATTACCATCAAAGAGAAGATCATCAGCTTCCCCTGACGATGGGGGAGATCCTGGGGCTTCTGTTCGGTAGCAACCGAACCTCGACGTCAGGGATGCTGTACACTCTTTTGAACTCGGCATAGGCCGCCGGGGCCCCGCCAAAGTATTGGTTCAGGTAAGGACATGGTCTCATCGGCCTCCTACGCCCCCGAACCTCCTCGGGAGCATTCGCGTAGGGTCCCGGGCCTTGGTCCGAAGTACTGGGGGCTTCTATCATTCTGGGATCAAAGGTGGTCACTTGTCGCGAAACTCTCGAAGTATCATAGGGTTCGATGCAATCCATGGGGGTCCGGAGGAATGCCCTGATTCAAAGCGCTTCAAGAATGTCCTCGGGAATCTTGACGGGAGAGGATCCTAAGCTACTGGAACTGTTCAATGGGAGTTCAATGACCATTTGCCCTTACCTAGCAAAGAAGAGAATGTGCAAAAACCCATTAGCTATGTGCTTAGGGAAAAACAAGATGACCTAGCGTTCGGGACAGAATGGTCGTTGCTCCTTGAAATCAATTGGCCTCTGTTACAATCAGAGTACCCCTCTTCGGGAAGGGACCCCATGGAACCGACACTATTCCTAGGGTCTCGGGATGAAGATAGGCCTCGGGATGAGTTTAGGCTTCGGGAAGAATTTGGGCCTCAGAAGAAATAAGAACAGCGCCGGAGATGTCCAGCGCCGCCGCAGGCCAAAAGTGGTGGGTGGTGGCTCAGCCGTAATGCGTGCTAAAAACGAAAAAAAACTTGAAGAAAATGATCGAGACATGAAGATTAAAGTGAGGAGATTGATATACCTCAATTTCGTGTGGAGATCTGCGTCCAAAACGCTCAAAACCTCGATCGAAAGCGGAGAACTATGCGGCGGCGGCGGTTCATCTTCGAAATAGAGGAAAAGTGGCCGTCCATCCTCTGTCTCTCCTATTTATAATAAGAGATCAAAAAGCTACGCGGGAAACAACGTGTCGTGCACTGAGCCGTTGGATCTCTGACATGTGTCTTCATCGTACGATCAGTATCGAGGACTCTGCACCGAGATCAGAGCGCTGGAGAGCTGAACCATTAGCTGGTCGACACGTGTTCCCGAGGAGACGTTTCGTACCAATCAATTGACACGGCACGTGCCGAGACAGCTATCATCTTCTGGCGTATCGGCAATGATCGACGCGTGGCTCTAGTTGCTGGGGCTAGCGGATTGGAATCTACCGAAGTCGCTTGGCTCTTCGGTGGCCCATATGGAGAAGATTCGAAGCATGGTGGCTCGTGAAAGGAGTGAAGTCCCTAAAGCGAAGGTGTGGGGCTCCAGAAACTTGATGGGCTATTGTGGTGGCCTCGGTTACTGTCTCGGTAACCGGGCCAGGTGTACCGAGCCTATGCCCCTTGGGGGTCCAGTTGATGAGCTGATGAAAGCTAATGGTCCTGGCCTTATGCTCGGTATAACGCTCGATGACGCGCTTCCGCCTCCGTGTTCCCGAATTCGCGTGGATGAGGTAGTTACGCCAGATGGGTCCCATATTGATCACATGGCAACAATAATCATATGGATCAGGTCTGGCCATATGCTCTGTAACCGCTTTGCTCCGCTCGTCACGCATGACGTCACCCGAGGCGGTTACCCGAGCGTATGCCTCACGCGTTGGCTTGAAAGCCAAGTAAACCTAAGTCTATAAATACAAAGGGATGCTCATCGTGAGAGGTATGCTACTCGACCCTAGCTCTAGACCTAATTTCCTCCCCTGAGATCTAACTTGATCGTCGGAGGGTCACTAGGCTAATCGAGCCCTGGTGACTTGTTCTAGGTCTGGCCACAGGAGCGCGGAGCCACGAAAGAAGGATTCAAGACTGCATCGTGATCTAGGTCCCGACAAATCAAACCCCTACAAGTGTTACTCCCAAGCAATGAAGATGGAGCCCTCATAGAACCAGCCTCTAGAATATGTATGCATCAAGTACTCCTATAAATTAGGTCCATGTGCATGTATCAGTGCCATATCAATCGAATTCGGTCCAATTAATGGCTGGAATATCTTCTTAACTGCTCCTGATTGTGTCTTTTATGTAGGGGGATGAAAACAATTGATGCTTTGGACAAAGCCAAACTGCAACGGCTTCACATGCCTCTACACCGGAACCCTAATTCTTTGTCGGAACCCTAATCTGCAAAACAGACAAGGGGTGAGTGCACATTTGCCTCTCATGGCAAAGGCCCTCCGATGCCTAAGTTAGTATCATGAACTAGCAATGAACCCTAATTATCAGAGGGAAGACAATAAGAGATCACCAGATATTGCGTACTTTTTACCTCCAGGTTTACTTCGTATTTATAGGTTCACGGATGCTTGCTGCCCAAGCATCCCTGTTGCCTTAGGATTCCTATCTCGTATCGGAAACCTAGTATATCATGGATTCTCGTTCCCTTATCGATATAATAGCTTATTCCTTTTGGGACTCTTAGTCCTTCTGGGACTCTTTTTCCTAATCATCTGAATACCCCACTCGCGTTGGGTGTCTTGCCTTGATCCTAGATACTCGGGATCTCATTCCTTTACGGAATACTACTATTCTGGAGCCTTCTGGAGCATTCCTGCCACGTCATGATTTAGGGCAACTTGTTCCTCTGTTCGGCTACCTCGTTGCCGAACAGTCCATATGGACCATTGACCCCAAATGCAACTGGTCCATGTCGTTACATTCGGACAAATGACTTCACATGTCTTTTGTCCTTATTAGCCGAACAGATAACCTGGGTTAATGACTTCTCATGTTACTGGTCCGTGTAGCCATTCATCGCACTGCCCGGTGATAAGCTCATAACGCCTACCACGTGCCTCCGTACATCACGTGCTCGGTGACTAATTGTACCTGTTCGGGAATACCTCCCTACAATTGCTCCCTAGCTTTATCCGTCTGCCACTGTTCGGGGGCAATGGTTGAAGCTCTCAGAAACTAAAGTACTGGACCAAACTCGTCTAACGCCGGGCAGTCTTTGCACTTAACACTCTTTGATGTTTTTTGGCGGCTTCGTCATTATACCGTTTCGGGGTAATGACTCCACGTGGCGTACTTCGTACACTTTGCATTAAATTTGAACTGACGTTTCTTCCAAACGTCGTTAGCACATTTTTCGCTTTCCGTTACTTTAACTCGTAACGGCGTGAAGAGAGACGTTTCGTCTCCGTTCCTTGCCCTTAAACCTCTGAATGGGTTTTCTTTTGGGTTTCACAAATTCAAAACCCTTCCTCGTCTCCCACTGTTTGAGCGACTCAAAACGCCATCGCCGCCGTCTGCGTATTCCTTCTGCAACCTCAGACAGCGTCATAGTTCATCTCGTAAGCCTCTTTGCTCCCTCTCGTTGTAAGCTCTTTCTCTCTGATTCATCAATTCCTAGGGGATTTACTCATATCCCTTCTAGATTTCGATCGTTTAGTAGTTCCCTCTATATATTCTAATGGCGAACGAGGGTGATAGCGGCCCTAAGCCCGGAAAATTTAGGAAGCTTTGTGAAACCCCGTCAGCCATGACAGCTTTTAGGAGAGAGTATGACGTCCCTGAAAATGTAGGACTTGAACTTGCCCCATTGGATGCAGACAGGGACGGGGGCTCATGGGATAGGATGTGCATTCCTATCGTAGCCATTGTTGAGGGGGGAGTTAGATTTCCCCTCCATCCATTACTCCGTCAGGTCTTAAACTGGTATCGACTCACACCAATGCAAGTTTCCACTAATTTCTTTAGATTAGTAATGGGGGTCGTAGCTCTAAACAGAATTTTGGGGACCCAACTGGGAATCTGGGACATCCAATGGTGGTATAGCATCGTGCTAAACCCCAATTATAATACCTTCTACTTCAAAGTTAGGAAAGCAGAGAAGCGCCTCGTGCTAAATTTACCAGACTCTGCTCGCAATCACGAGATCGATTTTCTCTATGTTACTGGAGCATTCGAACCAGTAGGTGAAGATGGCCAGGTGGTGGGCTTCTACTGCCCCCACATATGGGGCTACCCATTATGCTCCTGATTTCCACTTCTTCTTGTAACTTTCGTTTAACGTTTCGTGGTAGTCTCTGACTCTCATTATGCTTTTAACCGTGCAGCGGAAAACGCAAATAGGCGCCCTAGAGCTGAACCCAGCTACGTCCGAACAGCTGAGATCAACAGAATTTGAAGATACAAAGGTGAACCAGGTACCCCATCATTTGGTCGGGGTCGTGATCCAACGTTTTATTAGGCTACGACCCCGCCTATAAAGGGTTTATAGACAGGAGACTAGCTAATCCGAGCACCAGCGGTGCCTCATCGTCAGCAGCTCCTCAACAACCACGGAGTTCAGGATTGCAGGCTGAAGTCACCCTTGCCGGACAGCCAGGTGAAGTTGCTATTCCTGAAGGTGTCCCTGTAACCCGTGTGGTACTCAGGAGGTCCAGACGGAGACAAGTTACACCTGAACACCAGACCGAACAGCCAACTCCCCTCTGTACTACCAGTCAATCCTCCTCCTCCGGCTATTCTCGTTCTCCTCAAAGCCCAGGTACCATGACTCATCAACCCTTGGACCTTAGTACCCTTCTGACTGTCCCCAGAGGGGGACGCGGTGCTGCCAATAGGGTAGCATCAACTGGTGTTCCCCCCCCCCTCACGATCTCGTTCGGAATAAGGGGGGGATCTACAAGGTCAACATCTTCTCATCAGGAACAAGACAGTTCCCTTGAGGCAGCCGATGCTCATCGGGACAAACGTCCCCGGAGCGATGAGGTTGGAGATACCGACGTCCCAGCTGCCTCAGTACCGTTGGAAACTCCATTACCGAGCACCCAAATTGCTGCTGAGGTCTGGGCCCCTCAATTCATGAGGGGGGACCGTCCTGTAAACGTTGGAGATAGTGCTAGTTCTTCTGAGACTACACTAGCCCTAGCTCAGGGCCTCTCACTCCCAGTAGACATGCAGAAAGAAACCTCTTCGCCTGCAGATAGACTTGTATCCACTGGTCTCGTCAGTGGAATCAAGGTAACCAAACATTTTGCTTTTAGCTTTGCTTTGATTATAGTGGGTTTTCTGGAAAACCTTTTAACTTATTTTTGGCGTCTATCTAGTTTATCCAAATATGATGGCCTTGGGCCAAAAGTATCAAGAAGCTGATGCTGAGAGAGTCAGACTTCTAAATGACAACACCAGGCTGCTCCGATCAATCTCCAGGCTGGAGAAAGAAAGAAACAACGCTAAGGCAGAGGTCGTGGAGACCAAAAGCAAGCTTGAGACTGCCGAGGATAGCCTTGGTCAAGCTCTAGCAGAGATTGACAGCACCAAAAAGGCTTCGTACGACGAAGGTTATAAAAAGGGCTTCGACACGACAACAGCCAGTTATGTAAACCAGATGCCTGCCATTCAGGACCAGATCTGGATAGCCTGCTGGGAAACATGTCTGACGAAGGTAGGGGTTGCTGAGGATTCTCCCCTTTGGGAGGACAATGATTTACCAAGCAGACGTGCTCAAGCTGCAGATGAACCCCAGGGGAATCCAAAGAATGACATCGATCAACAGATTGAACAATTTGCTAGTGCTGAAGAAGATATACCTACTGAAGTACTGAGGACTGCACTCGTGGAGTCACTCCTGAGGTCCAAGAACTGGACTAAATATGGTGAGTACATAATTCGTAGAACAACTTGCAGGTCCTACACGACCGTAGTTATTTCAGCCCTGCGAGGCACCAGAAGAACTCTTTTTGTTTCCTTTTCTTTGGTTTTTGTTTCTGTGATGACATAGAGGTTTTAGATTTCTTTTGATCTGTTTGGTAACAAACCCTTTCGTGGTTGTTAATGTTTCAACTAAGTTCTTTTCGGGTATTTCGTACCTCTCTGAATGCCTATATTTGACTTAGTATTTCGTACTTTGGTTTATGCTTCTCATGCTCGGATAGGTTAACGGATCCAAATAACCATTAATCAAGTATTTCGCACTTGATTTGTTGCATGTTTTCGTATGCAAGTTTCAGATTTAACTAAGTATATTCGTACTTAGGCATTTTACAAGTGTTTCGTACTTGAGGTATCTCATACCAACATTTGATCCGAATTCCTCGTATTTTAGTCAAATGTAAGTTTCTCGAACTTATAGTATCTCATACTTTTTAGCACAATCACTTACTCAAATGATTGTACCCGAACATCTGCATGCTTTCGTATGCATCCTGAGTGTCTTCATACTAGGGGAACATTTGTTTACAAGTTTCTCATACTTTAGCGTTTGTTCGTGCGCAATTATTGAGCTATCTTTTATCAAGCGTAGATGTATTCGTATATGGCATTTGTGCCAGTCCCATGCTCCCCAATATGAATAAGGAAAAGAAAACCAGTATTCCATATTTCATATTAAAAAACCAATATTTTCAAAAAGCTGAATATACTGTGAGGAAAAGAATGTCTTTATTCATAGATTGAACTCAAGGGGGTGTTATTCGTACCCCTTGCAACTAAAACAGAGCAAACCAGAATATAAAACAAGGGAATTTCATTCGTAATTCCCACATAATCACGTGGTGCAATCTAAAATAAAACTCAATTCTTCTAAGCAAAGAATTTTCTCAAATTATGGACATTCCACGGCCTCGGAATCGGGTTGCCGTCCAGATCAGCCAATCTGTAGGCCCCTATGCCCACAATCTCAGTTACTCGACACGGGCCCTCCCAGTTGGCACCTAGTTTGCCTTCGTTGGCCACCTTGGTGTTGCCGAGCACCTTTCGCAGTACAAGGTCCCCAACACCAAACTCTCGAGGGTGAACGTGCTTATTATAGCTCTTCATCAGTTGTTCCTGATAAGAAGCTAGATGAACCAGTGCTTTCTCCCTCCTTTCCTCGGCGAGATCAAGCTCAATTTCGAGGGCTCTGTCATTTCCCCCACTTTCAACCAATGCGGTCCTATTGGTTGGGAGGCCCACTTCCAAAGGTATGACTGCCTCTGTGCCATATGCCAACGAGTAGGGGGTCTCTCCCGTAGACCTCCTAGGAGTTGTCCTATGTGCCCATAGAACAAGAGGCAATTCATCGGGCCATTTCCCCTTGGCCTTATCCAACCTTTTCTTGATCCCGTCAAGAATGGTTTTGTTAGATGCTTCCGCCTGCCCATTATTCTGAGAGTAGGCTGGAGTCGAATAGTAATTCCGGATTCCATACTGGGCACAAAAAGCCTTAAATTTCTTCTGAAATTGGGACCCGTTATCGGTGATCAAAGAATAGGGAACCCCAAATCGAGTAATGATACTCTTCCACACGAACTTTTCTATCATAGACTCGGTGATTTTGGCCAATGGTTCTGCCTCAATCCATTTAGTAAAATAGTCTGTTGCAACTAACACGAATTTTCGGTTCCCAGTTGCTTTGTGGAGGGGACCCACGATGTCCATTCCCCACTGGGCAAATGGCCACGAGCTTGTTAAAGGCACCAGATCCTCGGCTGGTGTTCGAATCATTGGTGAGAACTTCTGACATTTCTCACAAATTTTTACCTACACCTTAGCATCTTCTTGCATGTGTGGCCACCAGTAGCCTTGTGTAATTGCTCGGTGGGCAATGGATCTGCCTCCAGCATGACTCCCACATGTCCCTTCATGAATCTCATGAAGGAATTTCTGCACCATCTCGGGGTGCACGCAAAGTAAATACGGTCCAGTAAAGGACTTTCTGTAAAGCTTCCCTTCTGGGGACAGCCAAAACCTTGCAGACTTGGTTTTGATCTTGTGAGCTTCCTTCTTGTCAATGGGGTGTATTTCATCTCGTAAAAACTCCACAATTGGGTCCATCCAACTTGGACCTTGGTTCACGTCCAAGACCAACTCTACGCTCCTACCAATGCTCGGCTCTGTCAAATACTCGACTGCTACCCGTCGCTTGAGTTCAGTTGGAACGGCTGCAGCCAACCATGCTAGAGAATCGGCATGGGCATTCTGTCCAGAACTTATTTGCTCGATATGAATCCTCTCGAAGGTATCAAGTAAATTTTTGGCTGCTTCCACATATGCTGCCATCTTCTCATTCCGGGCCTGATATTCTCCGGACAGCTGATTAACTACAAGTTGTGAATCACAATGCACCCTGACTTGTTTTACTTTCAGAATCTTTGCACTTCTCAATCCAGCTAAGAGTGCCTCGTATTCTGCCACATTGTTTGATGCACTAAAACCAAGCCGAACAGATAATTCTATCATCACTCCTCCAGGAGGAAAAAGGACAACCCCTATTCCTGAACCGGTATTGTAAGCTGATCCGTCTACGAATAATTTCCACTCCGTAGCATCCTGTTCGGCCGAGACTTTATCCTTCAAGGCTACTGTCTTATTCTCCTGTTCCTTTTTCGTAGGCGGCAGGGGAGCTACTATGGGAGAAAACTCTGCCACAAAATCAGCCAACACCTGGCCTTTGATTGCTGTACGCGATTGATAATCAACATCATATTGGCTCAACTCGACAGACCACGTCGAGATTCGTCCTGAAAAATCTGCCTTTCGTAATAGTGATCTCAGTGGAAATTCAGTATAAACCACAACCTTGTGGCTCTGGAAGTAATGTGGCAATTTCCTTGTTGCTGTCCTGAGTGCCAGGACAAGTTTTTCTAGAGGCAGATATCTCATCTCTGCATCCAGTAATGTCTTGCTAACATAATATATCGGGATTTGCTCGATTCCCAAATCCCTTAACAGGACTGCACTCACAGCATGATCAGAAACAGCTAAGTACAAAATCAAAGACTCACCTGGCTGCGGGGTCGACAGAAGTGGAGGCTCGGCCAGATATTTCTTAAGGTCCTGGAAAGCTTGCCCACATTCTGCTCCCCATTCAAATCCTTCCCTCTTTTTTAGTAACTGAAAAAAGGGTCTGCACTTATCACTTGACCTGCTGATAAATCTATTAAGTGCTGCAGCCATCCCTGTCAGTCTCTGAACTTCCTTCGTGGTTTTAGGACTTTGCAGCCTTTGCAAGGCGGCAATTTGGTCCGGGTTGGCCTCAATTCCTCTCATGGTCACCAGATGCCCGAGGAACTTTCCAGAACCAACCCCAAACGCACATTTCGAGGCGTTGAGCTTCAGCTTGTACTTCCTTAGAATTTCAAAGACTTCCCTCAAATCCGTAATAAGCCCTTGTGTAGACATCCCAATTTGATTCCCCCGGTCATTTTGTCTCTGTTCAATTTATTTCTTTTCAGTTTCTTGTTCCCCCGATGATGATTCAGGTTGAGAACAGTTTTGATTGAAATGGTTTGAGTTTGGTGTGTGTGGAACCCATCCCTTAACCCCAGAACCATTTAACCCAGCTTTGACTAAGGGTTTGACTTTCGCGCGACTCTCTGAGACACTCGCGCGATGCTCTGCTTGCCAGGTGGTGGTCAAAGTCAAACTTTGACTGACTGACCATCGCGGGGAAATTAGAACCCTCGCGCGATGGTTGACACCTGTCGTATCCAGCTAGATTTTGTGATGATGAGGCGTCTGCAGGCCCATGTGACCCCGTTCCATCAACAGAACAGCGTTTGCTCGGCCAGCCTTGCACCACCTAAACCCCCACTCTCCCATCAACTTGGCACCCTACTTCTCCACCAAGTAAGTGCAGCCAGCATTGTTGGCTGGCTGCATGACCTTGTCTAGCCACCCACAAACACTCCTCCTTTCTATAAAACTCCCCCCTTTGTTCTCTTTCAAAGGGTGACCAAAAAAAAAGTCCCAAAAGAAAAGAACAAGAGTCACAATCTTGATCTTCTCTCTCAACCAAAGCTACTATCATTTTCTCCTCCTTTGTCAAAGGCATACCACTTCACTCAAACCATATTCAAATCATTCAAGCAAAGGTATAATTTTATGCCTTTACTGTCTTGATCCCTGAGGGGGGCTGACAGGGTCAGAACTGGTAATCAATATCAGCTTCTGACCCCAAAGCCAGCAAATTTACAAGATACTGCGAACAAGTAAACCCACGCGCGATGAACCCATACAATCGCGCGATGCTTCTAGCTCGTGTGATATGGTTCTCGCGGGGATGGGTCTCTTGTTCTGATCCAATTTGCATGATTTCATGTTCTCCTGCTTAATTATATTTGATACATCTCACTGTCTCGCATGCTAAAATCAGTAGTTCAGATTAGCTTGCTTTCCTTGTTCATGTTGGAATGCCCCTAGGTGGCTTCTGAATATGTCTCAGAGCCCAGGCATGCAAAGCAATTCCTGGATGTCCAGTCAAAACAGTCGCGCGATGATGTGACTACATCGCGCGATAGTTTGGTCATTTCCAGTAATCGCCCTTGCATGGGCAGCTAGGCCTTTGGCCTCTGTTTTTATCACCCTCGCTGTTTAAGGGTTGTATTTTATTCCTATTCAGTCAGATTGTAATAATCATTTACTTCCAGCACATATGAACTGCTTGGTTTGACCTGGGTGTGCACTGGTCCTTCCAGAGCCCAGAAGGAGATAAAATTGAAACTGTAGGAGGGATGTTAATACTCGCGCGAGGGTATGGGTATGTCGCGCGATGGTGTGACTTGCATGTTCCCATTCTGTACATGCAAGCTGGTCGCTGTTTGTGATAAACTCATACCCTGCACTGTTTTGACATCCTGAAATCGGTGCTCAGTATTATCTCATTTGTTCTATTCATCCGTGCCATCAGCTATCACATCTTGCGAATTGTTACAGCTTTAATCCCCCTTAAACTGTTTCCCCGCCCTAATTGGCTAAAAAATGATTAATCAAACAGAATCGCAAACAAACATTTTCGCAAATGCCTCAGTAGAGACCGATCTCCGGATTGGGCGAGAGGGGTGCCATAAAACCCTTCCCCTCTCGTAACCTGGCTCCCGAACCCAGATATGGTTATGACGGACTGGTTCCTTAACTTTTTCAAATCAAACAGCGCGGCAAGTGCTTCGAAATACGGTTCCTTGGGTGTCGGACCTTCAAACCCAAGTGGCGACTCTGTATTTTTCGCGAGCGCTTGCCGTCCAGCTAAAAGCGCTCCCGCGAACCGGCAGCATCTCTCCTTTCTCAAAAGGGTGGGGAACGAAATCCCTTCCCCAGAGGAGGGAAAGATTCGGGGCAAAATCGCATTTGCCCACAGTGGCGACTCTGCTGGGGATCGAATCAATATTGGTCTATACTTAGAAGTTAATACATTTGGGAACAATCCCCAAAAGCCTGTCAAAATAGTGAGCTTCGCGCTGCTAAAGAAAGGATTGGTGATTTAACAGGACCTCGCGTCCGGCCATCCAATCTGGGGATTTTCTGATTGTTCTCTCACGTACTTTCTTTTAAGTATTCATTAAATAAAGAGAGCCAAATTTGAAAAGGCATTTGCGAATTTGCGATTCTGTTTCATTCATCAAACTTTTTAGCATTCTTCATGTGCATCGATGTGGGATAAGCCTCGTTGGATCGTTTTGGCAAGCCGGAACGGTTTACCGGAGCCCGGGGACCCCGAATGACAAACAACCTTCGACGATGATGAGTCATTCTACCGTTTGACTGTTGCTCTGCGGTTACGCGGGTAGCAGGAGGTATATCTTGGCTCTAGTCCGAGGAACCTGTTTCAAACCAAAACCAGCCTTTGCATATACAAAGCACTAGCACTCTCCAACTTAGGACAGGTACCTACAGGGTAAGATTACTTGCATCTAACCCCCTATTACTGTCAACATGTTATCGTTTTCCCTATCGCATGCACTGTTCATGCATACATACCGTTCCTGCGTAGAAGCATGTTTAAGGCGGCTCCTAGGTTCTCTCTCTTTCAAGTCTGTCTTAGGACCTTACCGTGGCCCGATGAGGAGTCGTGCATCTCGATGGTGCACGTTGTCAATTCTCAAGTTCCTTGGATCAATCGGACTTTGGGAAATCAAAACCTTCTAAAGCCTTTGGCTAATTACCCAATCGGGGTTTCAAACAGAAAGCGACGAGCAAAACGGGAAAAACGTCACGATGCTTACACCACTTTGGTTATCATGCGAAGCATGTACACCATTTGGGCTACGGCACTGTGCTGCCTATGCCTCCCCGGTTATAGCATCGTGCCTATCTACACCGAATTGTTCCAAGTTCAAAAGTTGAAACTTTCGAAACGGAATAAACCAAAATCTTTAGACTATTTTGACATCTCTTCATCTTAGTTGATACGAAAAGGGATACACCTTGAAAAGATTTCTGAGGACCACTGGTAATGTCCAAACGTCATAAGACAGACTTGTCTGCTAGTATTAGAGTCTAAGGGCGACACTGACGACGGTGACTGTGTTTTCGCTTTAGTCTTTTATTTAGATTAAAGTTGTTGCAGGACCCTTATTAAGCCTTTTCTCACTTTCTGCAAGCAAAGGTTCTGAATCATTGCACCGCCAAGGAAAGTATCGAGGCAGAAAACCAAACCCACTTGGGAACGTCTACACCGGGATCCGATTCAAAGACTAGTCAGATTGCAAGCCCAGTCAGTCACAACGGAAGACTCCCCGCGTTCTCTGCTTGCTACCCTGCAGTCAGCATCATCTCCGGTCCTCGAAGAAACAGACTCTCCAGGATCACCTACCCCCTCCTCTGCATCAAGCACCTCTGGACCAACTGTCATGGCAGATCAGCCGCAACCGCTCTCTCTGGAAACCATACTCATGAACATCCAGGCTAGTATTGCTGTCATACAACAAAGGGCCGCTCAGACAGATGCCAACATGACCCGTTTGAATGACCTCTTTAACACTCGTCTTCCTCCACCTGTTCAAGAGGAGGGCGAGGCCGAAGAGGACGTACACGAGCAACCTGTCATGGTTGAAGATCCGGACCATCTAGGGCGTCTGGTCGCCTTGGTCAATCCTCGGGGCACTCGAAATCTTACTCAGAATCCGGGCACCACTACTGTTAGGACTGTTCAGCACCCTGACATGACTGCTCTCGTCGCCAAAATGGCCAAGCTGGAAGAATCTGTTTCGAAGTCTGAGAAAATCAGTGCTGGGGGAATCGACTTGGACCGTCTCTGCCTTTATCCCAATGCCAAGCTTCCGGACAAGTTTAAAATGCCCGACATCGCCAAGTTCGATGGCACTGGCGATCCTAAAACCCATCTCTATGGTTACCATGCTGCCATGAAGCTCCTGTCCGTCGAGCCCGAGGCCATGTCTCAGCTATTTCCTCAAACCCTCTCGGGTCCCGCTTTCCATTGGTTTCTGTCACTCGACATTGCCAAGCGAAGGACTTGGGAGGACATCGGGGCTGCATTTATTTCGCAGTATAGCTATAACTCCCAGCTCAAGATGACTACCCGGGAGTTAGAATCCACCAAGATGGACGCCAAGGAATCCTTTGCGGATTTTGTCAAAAGATGGAGAGCCAAGGCTGCTCAAATGACTGATCGCCCGAGCGAGAGAGATCAACTTCGCATCATCTCCCGCAATCTTCAGCCAGATTATGCTAGGCACTTGGTTCTCGTTCAGGCATCCTCCAACTTTGACACCTTCTTCGACTCTGGTCTGGCCATCGAAGATGCATTACAGAGTGGGATTCTGTCGAAGGGAGAATCTTCCAATCCATCAAAGTCAAAGCCTCGGGCATATTCTGGAAATACTAATGCGCTGTTTGGGGGAGGGACTTACTCCAATACTGCAACCAGTGGTACCAATGCCTCTTCCTCGAAAGCTGCTAACCAAATTGCCGAGGTCCATCAAGTTCAAACCCCGCAGAACAACCGACCGTGTAACCGACCTCGTAGTTTCTCCGCTTTTGAAGCACCATTATCTTCAGTAATGGAGAAACTGGTTCAATCGGGACATCTGAAGCTCCTCGACCCAACACCTTTGCCTAAGAATCCATCACCTAACTTCAAAGCCAATCTTTACTGCGCCTATCACCAAGGGGCCGGTCATCTTACCGATTCTTGCTTTCGCCTCCGACATGCGATTCAGGATCTCATAGATGAAGGGACTCTTCATGCTCCACCGCCGTCAGCTCAAAAACCCAACATTCTCGCCAATTCCATGCCAAACCACAAAAATGCTCCACGCATTAACCATATATCCCTTAGCTCCACTGATATCTCCTTCAGCTCCACTATATTCAACCCCACCGACCATATAACCTCAACGAATCAACCTAGGCCGATTGTGCCTATCCCCTCTCGGTCCGAGGCCGAGATCTCCTATATCCACTCCGAGGAAGGACAGTCGTCCAATTTCAATACGCCCTCTGCGCGTCTACAAAACGGAGCGTTTGTATTCAACGCTTCTATTGGTGATCTGTTCCACCAGCCTATACCTGCTGTGCAGCTCAACTCTGCCTCTACCATGGATAATCCGTACTTCAATGTGACGGATCCGAACCCCTCCTTAAGTCTGTTGGACCGATTCAGGGCTGCTATTCCCCCTCAACCAGAGCAACAACTTGACATGCAAGCCGTAGGGTGGGCTATAGCTGATAATGATGACTATGCCACTCCCATAATCAATGAATGGACGGAGCTGGAATTAGAGGGATTCCCACCGAATCCCGAAGACATCCCCTTTGACCACATATGGTATGATGCTTGGATGGCCAATTACGAGGCAGCCATGGTTGATCCTTTGGATGGATTCTCGTTGGACATGCTCTTCCAACAACCTCAGCCTGTCTTGTTTGAAGAAGAGTACTATTGGAATCCCGAGCCCGCTTGGCAATTTCCGTTAGGATTTGACCCTAATCCTCTCCAGGGTTACGCCCTGCCCAACCATGAAATCCAGTATTTAGAGGGGGATCTCATTCAGGATGAAACCTGTGTCCTGGGGGAATGCTTCTTCCCTTCCACTCTTGACAGGCTGGTTAACTCGGTGGCTGATCCCGAGTATGATCCTACGTTCTACATCGTTGACGAAAACCTCCCGCGCCCTGTCGTGCCTTCCCCTCCTGAAGAGGATTGCAGCATCATGGTTACGGACCTTGTGCCACCAGCTGATCTTTGGGATGTCGATGATATAGTCAACATCCAGGTTGGGTCCGAGATTTGGACTGTCAATCGCTCCCTCGCTGATGGAGGGCTGTGGGATGTCCCTTTTGTTGCTAATACAGAACCAGTCCGAGAAGCTGTAGCCGTTGGGGATCCAGACTTTTGGGAATCACTCTTGATGAAAGATCTGACTGAGGATTTGGGTTTGGACATGGAAGTGCCTATATCTCCTCCGACCACTGACAAAGGGAAACGTAAATTGGGGGAAGTCCCTGTTGATCTATGGGACGATAGTCAAGACCCTCAAATGGTACCTTCTTTAGAGAACGTTCTTAACGTTACGAGAAGTGGACGAGTCTTTCAGCCTGCTAATCTGCAAGCGGGGAGTTCGTCCAATTCTTCTAACCGGAGGAACGAACCTCCTATTTTCTCAAGGTCTGTACCACTTGAGGTACCGGTTAACGCCCCGAATGACGACATGATTCAAAAACAATTGGAGCGGATTCCCGCTGCCATATCACTCTGGGGACTAATCTGTTCCTCCCTGGAGCATCGTCAGAAGTTTTGCCACACTCTCTCTCGTCTTGAGATTCGACCGGACGTCACGCCTGAAGCAATGATTTCCCTTATCCTCCCACCTACCTCTAAGCATACCGTGGTCTTCACGGATAAGGATCTACCGCTTGAAGGAGTTGACCACAATCGACCCTTGCATATCACAGTCAAATGCCGGGGACTCTGGGTTCCGACCGTTCTCATCGATAATGGCTCAGCGATCAATGTTTGCCCTTTGAGGGTAGCTCACCGTCTGGGACTGACTAAGGAAAACTTTGCACCTTCCAGCATGGCTGTTAAGGCATACGACAGCACACGTCGTCTGGTCGAAGGCACACTCGTGCTCACTCTCGATGCGGAGGGATTCAAAATGGATGTCGAGTTCCATGTGGTCGACATTCCAGCCTCGTTCAATCTCTTGCTAGGAAGGCCGTGGCTTCATAGGTCTGACATCATGGTTGTGCCATCTACTCTTCATCAGAAAGTCATGCTGGGACTTCCCACTGGAACTTTGATTATCTGCGGGGACTCAGGCATTCGCCCATTCAAGGAGGACGGCACACCTGTTTTGGGTATCGCACACGACGACAAGGACGTTGATCTCGCAGGTTTCTCTTTTGATACTTCTGGCTCGGTTATGGCCATCAACGTGGATGGGGACTTCATCATAAGCTCTGTCGCTCTAGACATTATGAGAAGAATGTCATATCTACCTGGCCTTGGCTTAGGAATTCACCAACAAGGGATTCCGGAATTCCCTGCGTTTCCTTCCTGTGAGGGCCGCTTTGGCTTGGGATACTCTTCCTCTGCCAATGATGCCAAAAGAAGGAAATGCACGGGAAAACCTCGATCTCTCTATGGTGATCCCGACAGCTACTTCGTCCGTGAAAAGGGGAGTGATATCTATCGTGGGCAAGCTGAGCCCTTTATTGACTCGGTCACTGGGGAACTGCTGCCTGGTTTTGAGATTTTTGCGGATGATACTTGGTCTTCCAGTGACGAAGAGCCGGCTGGCGCGGAATTCAAGAGGAAGATTAGCCAACCCAAGCCGAAGACTGACTGGCTGGGATCTCTCGATCAGGGGAGCTTGGAGCAGCTGTTCCGTGAATTCTCTCAAGTGGGTTTGGCCAAGGAAGCTCAAGAGGCCGAAGTGTTCATGCTCGGGCCCGACGCCCTCGAAGACCCCACCCCTCTTATCGTGGAAGCTAAGGGTAGCCTTAAAAATTGCATTTTCAAACCACGCCTTACTTGCATTGATGATGTATCCGAGTCTGACACTGAGTCTGTCAAGTCTTTTGAGTCTAGGTCTAGCTCTGAGTCGGAGTTTGTGCCTCTCGGCCCTCCACGTCATAGCTTTTATTTCGAGTTCGACTCCCTTGTACTTGGCGACCCTGCAGGGTCTTATGAAATGAAAGACTCCTCTTCTGACTACTTGAATGATCTTTATATAAACTGTGTCGACCCCGACGATGAAGGGATAGATTTTGATGGGGATATCCCCAAGGAAATCCGTGCTTTCATTGAAAGGGAAGACGAAAGGCATGCTCAGCCATTAAAAGAAGAGGTAACCTTAATAAACTTGAAAGATGAGAGTGATCCTCGGATGGTTCAAGTGGGCTTTACGTTAGATCCCGAGGAGCATCGTAATTTCAAAGAGCTCCTCACTGAATTCAGCGATGTTTTCGCGTGGTCTCATCAAGACATGCCCGGTATCGATCCTGAGATAGTGGAGCATCGAATTCCCCTCTTACCCGACGCTAAGCCGGTGAAACAGAAGCTCAGACGGATGCGACCGGACTGGGTGCAGAAAATCAAGGAGGAAGTCACCAAGCAGATTGACGCTGGTTTCCTTGCAGTCTCTCAATATCCCACTTGGGTGGCCAATATCGTCCCTGTTCCTAAGAAAAATGGCCAGATTCGTGTCTGTGTTGACTTCCGTGACTTGAACAAAGCAAGCCCCAAAGACGATTTTCCCTTGGCACACATAGATGTGCTCGTGGACAATACTGCAGGGCATGCTTTGCTCTCGTTCATGGACGGCTTCTCAGACTACAATCAGATTCTCATGGCACCCGAAGACCGCGAGAAAACGACTTTCATCACTGAGTGGGGGACTTACTGCTATTTAGTTATGCCGTTTGGTTTGAAGAATGCTGGTCCTACTTATCAAAGAGCTACCACGACTATTTTGCATGATATGATGCACAAAGAGGTTGAGGTCTACGTCGATGATATGATTGCTAAATCAAAAACTCGGGAAGGGCATGTCTCTGTGTTAAGGAAACTTTTCGAAAGGCTCCGCAGGTTCCGAATGCGTCTTAATCCATAGAAGTGCACCTTCGGAGTCACGACAGGTAAAATGCTAGGTTTCATGATCACTTCCCGTGGGATTGAGGTCGATCCGTCAAAAATCAAAGCAATACGCGAAATGAAGCCACCTGAGTCTGAAAAGGGGGTGCGGAGTTTTCTGGGGAAGGTTCAGTTCATCAGCAGATTCATCGCCAAGTTAACCTTAACTTGCGAGCCGATGTTTCGTTTACTCAAGAAGGATACCCCATTTGTATGGTCAGAAAAGTGCCAAGCTGCTTTCATTTCGATCCAGGACTATCTACAGAACCCGCCTGTTCTCATGCCGCCTATACCTGGAAAACCTCTGATTCTCTACTTATCCGTGAGTTCTACGTCCATGGGATGTTTGCTAGCTCAAGAAGGGGACAAGGGAATTGAGAAAGCTATTTACTACCTGAGCAAGAAGATGGTTGGAGCCGAGGAACGCTATACCACCTTAGAAAAGACGTGCTGGGCCCTTGTCTGGGCATCTAAGAAGTTAAGACACTACATGCTGGCTTACCCAGTGAAGCTGATTTCTAGAATGGATCCTCTCAAGTATCTGTTTGAGAAACCTGCGCTCACTGGTAAGTTAGCACGTTGGTTGCTTCTCTTAGCAGAATTCGATCTCAAGTATGTCACGAGAAAATCGGTAAAGGGACGCGCCATTGCAGAATTCTTAGCTGACCACCCTGTGGACGGACCCGAGGATTCAGATTTTATGTTCCCGGACGAGGAAGTGCTGACAGTCGTTGAGGATGTTTGGACTCTTTACTTCGATGGGGCAGCCAATCAGAAAGGGTTCGGAATCGGGGTTTTGCTAGTCACTCCTGACGGTTCTCATATTCCGCTTGCGTTCAAGCTTAATTTCGATGTCACTAATAACCAAGCCGAATATGAGGCTTGTATTGTGGGTATGGAAGCTGCGCTCGCACTCAGTGTTGAGAAACTTGAAGTCATCGGGGACTCGAATCTTGTTGTGTCTCAAGCCAATGGAGACTGGAAGGTACGCGAAGAGAAGCTGAAGCCTTACCATCGGGACCTGGAGGGATTAATCCCTCGTTTCAATAAGGTGACTTTCACTCATGTTCCTCGGCTAAGGAACCATTTTGCTGATGCACTTGCTACCCTGGCCTCCATGGTCGAGCTCCCGTTAGGTGTCAAGCTCCGTCCTATCTTAATCGAACAACGGGACCATCCCGCTTATCAATGTGTCAACGCCATCGATGATGTGGATGATGGCCTACCCTGGTACCATGACATATGGAACTTCATCGAGAGTGGCTTGTACCCGTCCGATACTTCTCAGAAGGACCAAACTGCGTTACGAAGGATTGCCGCTCATTACATCATCTGTGGAGGGAAGTTGTACAGGAGATCTCATTGTGGGATGCACAAACTCTGTGTCAATGGTGTTGAAGCTGTCAGAATTATGGAAGAAATCCACGAAGGGATTTGCGGTCCCCACATGAGCGGCGTCATGCTTGCTAGGAAAATTCTGCGACAAGGCTACTTCTGGTCTACTATGGAATCCCAGTGTGTGGATTATGTGCGGCGATGTCACAAGTGCCAAATCCACGCTAATCTGATGCATGTTCCACCTTCTAACCTATTTGGCATGGCTTCGCCCTGGCCTTTCTCTGTATGGGGCATCGACGTCATCGGCATGGTCAGACCTTCTGCTTCAAATGGTCACAGGTTTATCCTAGTAGCGATCGATTACTTCACTAAGTGGGTCGAAGCTGAATCATACAAGACCTTAACTGCAGTCCAAGTCGCTCATTTCATCAGGAAGAATATCATCTATCGATATGGAGTTCCGCAGGCATTCGTCTCTGACAATGGGGTTCATTTCAAGGGTAGAGTTCTGGAGCTCTTTGAAGAATTCAAGATCCAGGTCCATCACTCGACTGTCTATCGCCCTCAGACAAATGGAGCAGTTGAAGCGGCAAACAAGAATATCGAGACCATCATCAAGAAATCTGCAGAGTCCGCCAGGGGCTGGCACGAGCAGCTGCCTCTAGCTCTTTGGGGGTATCGAACGTCAATCCGGACATCAACAGGGGCAACCCCTTATTCCTTAGTTTACGGAATGGAAGCAGTTCTCCCTATAGAACTCGAGGTACCGTCTCTGAGGGTTGCGGTAGAATCGGAACTTTCGGAATCTGAATGGCTCAATGGGAGATTCGCTGAACTCATGCTTTTTGATGAACGAAGGCTCCGGGCTTTGTATCATGTTCAGGGGTATCAACGGAGGATTGCTCGGGCGTTTAACAAGAAAGTGAAGTCCAGGGACTTAGTTGAAGGAGACATGGTCACAAAGGAGATTTGAGCGCCAGTTTTCGATCCCCGCGGCAAATTCTGACCTAAGCGTTCCGGACCTTACATCATTAAGACTATCCTTTCTGGGGGAGCAGCTCAGCTCATTGATCTTGATGGCAACGAGTTCAACACTCTGGTTAACCTGGATCAACTCAAGCGTTACTATCCCTGAGAGAAGCTCGTTGGACCGAAAACCACAAGGGTGGGCGGTTCCAAGCAAAAGTTAGAGCAAGCCTGCTAGACCGAAAACCTGAGAAGGCGGTTTAGGCAAAAATAAATAGGCATCAATCAAACAGCTCGCTAGACCGAAAACCCGCACGGGCGGTTCTAGGCAAAAGTTAGAGCGTAAAAGGAGAGCCAAAATACCCGAGCGAACCTTTGCCTGAACTACGTTTTGACCTGATTCCTTGAAAAGGGATACGTAGGCAATCTCTCTGTGAGATTCGGTCATAATCAATCAACTTGATCCACGGTTCCCTATTATCAGAGTTCGGATCAATGTTTGCAGAATGTAGTGGTTCAACACTTGAAACAAACGAGGAAAGCTCTCTAACTTTCACTTTTATTTTTATTATAACTTCTATTACACAAGCTGAGCAGTCTTAAACAAACAGTTAAGCATAAAAAACAGAATAAAGTGCTCGAGGCCTTAACAGGCTCACGGTTTATTCTAGATCATTCGAGTCTGTCGAAGAGTCAGTCGTTGTTTTGCCTGCTCGCAATTTCTCTTTTCAGCCATGCTCGATATCGGGGCATAAGCTCTGTGCTGAAATCTGGGTCAGCTCCTCCGAGTTGTCTCAAGCCCCAATTGTGCTCATATCCTCTCAGATTCTGGAAAGTAAAGACAGGGACTTGGAAATCCTCAACCCCAGCTCGATGAAGCCCTTGGCTTATTCCCAACTGACGAAGAATACGGCCAGGAATGTAGAATGTGAAAGCGGTCAGCCCAGCTATCACCATCCTCTCGAAACCTGCAGAATTCAAGGCCATATCCGGGATATTCAGGGCCTCATGCCTCCAAATGATCTCATTCGGTAACATCTCTCTCATGAATGTGTACCATTGATGCACAGTCATCTCCGGGTAAATCATGCCTCGCTGATGCATTCGGCCAGGCAGATGAGGCCAATTTGCTTCTGGAGCAGTGAGCAATCCCAACTTGTCAGACAACCAAAGCTACAAGAGCGAAAAAACAAGTCAGAAGCCACATAAAGCTTGAGTGGAAAAACAAGTAAGAAACTCCGATACAGCCTTAGCCGAGAGACGAGGTAAAAGCAGAATGTGCGAAAAACAGAAAAAGGTGAGCTGAGTGAGAACTTACCTGCAACAAAAGTGGGCTACCACCAAAAACGTTTGTTTGACCCGTGGAAACCAGATCCAGACCCATGAGTGTTTCGGCCAGGACAAGCGGCACCACGTTCTTTCGGGAACCCATTTGAGCAGCAACGCTCACCAGCATAGGGTTCACTTGCCCACTTGGAGACACCAGTAAATAAGCAGCTAGCACGCTGATTGTTAAGGCAAACCGACGCCTGGCCTGCAAAGCCATGTTCTCTACATCCCCTTCTGGCCCGTACCATTCCATTAGGCGCATAATGTTGATTTGTCCTCCGACTAACAAACTTTCGGCTGCTCCCCTAGTAATGTCAAGGCTGGTTTGAAGTAGCTTTGATATATTCTTCCGGTAAGGTGGCACGACGATTACGCTTGAAGCGACACCTTGGAGGTACGCTTGGAATTCCTCCACAGTCGGGCACAACTCGTTAACCCCAAACCTGAATACGTGAACCTCCGGGTCCCAGAATTGCAGAGCCGCCATCAGAAGTTCAGGGCGAACCCTTACATCACGGAGAAAACGAAATGCGGCCAGCCCGTGAGATCGGAATGAGAGCCAATCTCCAGCGACAAAAGCAGTATGCCATGGACTAATCAACACTGGAAGGTTATTCGCCATCTTGATTTTTGTGGAAACTTACCAGGGGAATGCTTCTACTGAACGAAGCACCGGTCTCTTTATAGCCAGAATGCGTAAAGCATTTCCCCTTCTCAAAGCAAAAGTCTCTGCTGCACAGGCATCTCTGCACCGTCCCATAAAAACTTCTGAGAAAAGGTGATGACAAGGCCTGACCACCCTGGAATTCTGAGATGGTCAAATAAAGGTGGCCTGGTGTGCCTCAACCATCGCGCGATGGTGTCACTCCATCGCGCGACTATTCAAAGAACTCTCCATCGCGCGATTGACTCATTTCATCGCGCGATGGTTCAACCTGCAATTTGACAGATTACAGCAGCTACTGCCCAACCTTGGTCACTTTGGATTCCGACGGTTACCTTGCAACTTTTATGGTTCCAGCAAGTCATTATAAGCATATGTGACTGTATCCAAGCGCCGGATTCGAAAAATTGCGTTTAACGAAGATTTCGGACCCTTGATGGCTCGTTTCAAGTTCAAAAAGCCGTTCTAGGGAGTCAAAGCTCGTTTCAAGGGGTTTCCCCCCATTCTCTCAGGCCGTACAGGTCATGACGACCTAATGTGACTGTACGGAGGTGTCGGTTTCAGTCCGGGACATAATAGAGTCTTATTTTATCTCCTCGTGTCCCCTTTGTGTCCCTTGTGGTGTTTTTGGGTCTTTTGCGTTTTGGAACGTATTTTTCAAGGTCCACCTACTCTCGTAAGTCATTTTGCACATATGTGACCTTACCTTAGTGTCAGTTTCATCCCAATTGATATATCTTCGGTTTTGGCCTGCAAATGTCCAAAATTCCATTATATTGTCCGTATCCTAGCTGTGTCCTAAGGTATTTTCTTTCAAGTTAAGTCCCGTTTGTATGCGTCTCTGTGTTTGTTTACAGTCTTGGTACATTATCAATGTAAGTACGGTGTTAGTGGTAAGCATTTGTCTACTTTAACCCATTGCACAGGTAAAATAAACTGCAAAATGCAAATTTTATGGCTAACACTGTGATCTGTCCACATCCAAATGAAGAAAACTACTGCATGTACGGCACTTCGGCCACCCAAAGCTATCATGTCAAGTTCGGGCACATTCGCCCATCAAGTCAAAAAGGCGCGCAGGCCTCAAAACGTCTGTCAAAGTATCAGCCAAGGCGCTCTGGCCTTCCATCTATCTATGCGGGCACGCAGGCCCAAAAGCAAAAATAAAGTGCAAAAGTGGGAAAAGGCTCCTCAGCAGCCCTCAGTCATCCCCGAACCAGTCGCCCTCTCCATCGTCATCCTCGTCGTCTCTCTCTGTGAGATCCACTCTGTAGCCTGGATCCTCCGCTGAGTCGTCAGACCCACTGCTGTCTGACGCCTCTTCTCCCTCTTCTTCTTCTTCCTCCTCCTCCTCGTCCTCCTCCTCGGAGACCTCTGGCAGGATCAGCCGCTTCTTGCGGACCGGCTCGTCTTGTGAAGGCCTCTGGCGCATCTTCAGCTGGTACCTCTCCTCGGCCTGCGCCACAGCCTTTCGGGCCGCCTCCTCGCTGCCAATGGGTGGCTGTGGGCCCCGTGCCTGTGGTCTAATGCTAGGCGTGGGAGCAGGAGTCCTTGCAGCTATTTTCTTCTGTGGGGGATCCCTCGCGCTCTTTCTCCTAGGAGCCGCCTGTCCCTGTGCCTGCATTATAAACATTGTATATATTAGCATATGTTTGCATGTTTTGTATCCTAAAAGCAGGTATGATCAAGCAAAATCAAGAAACAATCAAAGCAGAGGAATGTATCGAATGCAGGAATGTATCGAAAGCAGGAATCTATCATTTTCTAAAGAATGCACCTGAGATCTCCGAGCTGCTGGCTGAGGGTAGCGCAAGTCCAACGGTAGGCCACTCGCCGCTCTCCTGATCACGTTCTCCAACGCAAGCATGCGCCGGACAGCCTCATTCACCCACTCATTGGGTACCTGCAAAGAGGATTCAAATATGAGCAATTGAATGGCAGTTCAAACTATTATCAGAATACAGTAATGAATGCAACAATATCTTACGGGTACAGTGACGGGCGCTGGCTCAACTCTGGCCGGGGTAAGGTGCAACTCGGTTGGATTGCCCTGAGAGTAGGGCTGTGCAAAATACCCGCGGGCCAACGGACCCGCCCCGACCCGAAGGGTTTCGGGCGGGTCCGAACATGTGGCCGGGTCGGGGTCGGGTTCAATTTTTCGAAAAAATCAGTTTTCGGTTCGGGGCTCGGGTGCTGTTTTTCTGTACCCGACCAAACCCGACCCGACCAACCCGACCAAAACACGAACAATTCATGTAGATTTACTTCGGCTTGGTCGGACCCGACCCGACCCGACCCGACCAAAAAAATCAGGCACACGGGCGGGTGTACACCATCGTTCGGTTTGGGTTCGGGTTGGTTTTTCTCCTACCCGATATGGTCGGGTCGGGTTCGGGTGGCGGGCCATACCCGACCCGTGCCCACCCCTACCTGAGAGTCCACCACTGCTATCTGCCATGTCAACTCTGGAGGCCCGCCTCTCACTGGTCCACTCGGACCTCGCCTCGAGAGACTCTCGCTGCTACCTGGCCTCCCTGAAACGGCCCTTCTCGCCTCAGCAGCCCCACGGGCCTGTCCCCGAACCTCTCTGAACTCTCGTACTCTCAGTGGCCCCGCCAAGCGCTCCCTCTGATAGACTGCATAGTCCATGTCAGGACGCAAGTGACGTGTCAAGTCGGTATCAGGCCATGTGAAGACCTCCAACTCAGCCAAGGTGTACTCTCCTGTGTGTGAGGCCCGTGGTGGAAGCGGTCCGGGCACCTGAAACCTCGCATAGCCAAGTGACTGGCGTGTCACTCGGTCACCCAAGTACCACTGCCAACCAAAGGCCGACTCCAGCAGCACTCTGCTCGCCGTGACAGCCCTGCTATGAGCCAAGTACTCGGGCTCAGACTCCGTCACTCTCCAAGGATCCCACTCAACCTGCAAAGGCAAAAATGCAAGTATCGGTCAGCGACAGCATTGAAGCAATAAAAAAGCATACACTTTGTTGTTTCTACGACGTATAATGTTATACCTGTGAGGGGCGAAGCTCGTCAAGGTATATCCGGAAGCCGTTCAGATCACCTCTACCTCTCTTCTCCCCCATGTTCTTCTTGCTCCATATGTGTGCGCGCAGGAGAATCCCCAAGTCCAGGCTCTTCGTCACCGGACGGCACATGTTCAACACCTCGTAAGCCCAGAGCTGCATGATTGTCAATAGATTAAACTCAATAATACATGCAAGGATGCTATTGAACAAATTATGCTATCAAAGCGACTGCAAGTGCGAATTATAAAGTGTGCATTATTTTGTCAAGAATCATACCTCCCAAATCCGCCAGTACCCAGCAGTGCTCACCTCCGTCCTCGATGAGTCTCCAAAGAAGCCATAGGCCGTGCCTAGTGCTGCTCCACCCCAGTCAAAGCGCGAGGCCGTCCTCAAGTCCCTCAGCGCCGGCAAGTAGGACAAGTGAACCTTGCTACGCCTGTTTGGATACAGGGTAGCACCAAAAAGGTACAGCAAGTACGCCCGGGCCATCTGCTCCGCCTCCTGCTCAGTTGTCACTTTCTTCTTGAGATATCGGGTGAATTGCCCGTACCTCGCCATCCCCTCCTCGACCTTGGGCACCTCGCCCAGAAACCACTCCAAGGCTGCCTCGTCCTGCTCAATGCCCGAGTCAAACGGAATGGGCTCTCCTCCAACTCTCAGGCCCGTGATCGCCGCAAAGTCAGTGGGCGTCACCGTCATCTCCCCAACCGGTAGGTGGAAGGTGTTTGTAGTGTCCCACCACCTCTCTGCAAGTGCAACCAGGACAGCATGGTCGTTCCTCGCCGGAGTGAGAGTCTGAATGAACTCTCCGAAGCCTGCCTCGTCCACCAACTGCCTCACACTCTCTGGCAAACTCTGATACAGCGCTAAGGAGCTGCATGCACCCCCAAAGCTGCGGATATCTCTAGGCCGCGCCCTCTCCTGCATTAGATACAACGACAAAAAGACATGTCAGCATACAAAGCTTTCATTTTCAAGTTCCAAGTAATCAATGCAGCCTGCCTACAGATGGTTGGTTCAAGTTATTATATCTCATGCTCGATGTTCAAACATGGAGCTATGGTATTGCAGCCTGCCTACAGATGGTTGGTTCAAGTTATTATATCTCATGCACGACGTTCAAACATGGAGTTATGGTATCGCTATTCAAGTTCTATCACAAAGGTTTGCTATTACTCTGCAAATTTTCGAGAACATTTGGGCGCATGCATTGTATTTGAATCGTATCTAAGTAAAGGAATGAGCATCTATCAGAAAGTTACCTCAGACCAGTTGCGTGAAATGTGAGTATCAGGATCTCTCAAGACCAGCTCAGGGTCATACTCTGTCTGTCGTGGTCTGTATGCCGTAAAGCCTACCGGCACGAACAAGTGTGGTACCGGTGCCCTGTATCCCTCTGCTGAAAACGGAGCTCGAGTCAAACTCTCCGCCTCCGACACTGCTGTCACCCTAGGACCCCCCACCCTGATGCCAACTCTCTCCTCGGCCTCAGCATCCCTCAAAAGCTCCTCCTCTGCGGCCCTCTCTCTCTCGGCCCTCGCCACGGCCTCGGAAGCGGCAATCTCCCACTCTCTCTCCTCCCGCGCCTCCAACACTGCAATCCCTATCTCGGGATTATCCTCCAAAAGCCGCGCAAGCTGCGCCTCACTCAAAAGTTCTGTGACATCCTGCTTTGTGATCGGCCTGTGACTCGATGATGTCGCCGCTGGACGGAAAAGCACATCCTCTTCTCTATACGCGAATGGAACCTCCGTGGCTCGCTCGCTCTCGATCGCCACATCTTTGCCTTTCGCCGGATCTCTCGGCGGATGCTCACTCGGCTCGGCACCACCCTTAAGGACATCTCTACTGCCCGTGCCACCAGAACCACCACCGGCCACTACAGAACCGCTCACGGCCGTACTTGGGTCCAGTTGCTCGACTTCAGAAGGCACTACTCCGACCCCCTCCATCGCGCGACGATCTGACTCCGTCGCGCGACGATCTGACTCCGTCGCGCGATGCTCTCCATCTCCTTCGACCGCATGTGCATGGCCCTGTTCTCCATCGCCGCCGCCCGCCGCCTCTGCACCAACGTTTGGAACGGCCTCCGCTGGCGGCTGATCGCCCATTTCGACCACCATGGGTCCCCCTTCGTCCTCCGGACGATCGACAACTCCTCCTCCGCTGCCCCTGTCGCCGTGGTCTGCCATGGATGAGTGAATGTGCTTGGGCTCCTCGATTTTGGCAAGAAATCAAGAGGTTTGGATGGGTTTTGAGAGAGAGTTTGAGAGAAAGAAGAGTTAGAGGAGTTTTGAAATTGCTGTGAGCGGTTTCAAGACGTCCCCGTCGATTAAAAGGGAAGCCAACAGGCGTGGGCCGGATCTGGGCTCGTTTCGGATTCAGGCCCTAACTTAAAACCATCGCGCGATGGTATGACTCTTTCGCGCGATGGTTGAGCTGGGCCATTGACCATATGTGACCTCTGGCTCGGCCCATCATATTATTTGTGGCCCACAAGCTTTTCTTAGATCTTACAAGTGATTCCGGATCTCTGCATGATGTCCGTAATCAAAGGTGCTTTATATATCCCCAGTAGTGGTCCGCCCACGCCCGTCCAATTTCAAATCAGCGACGATCTAACCGTCCAGTTTCAAATCAGCGACGATCTAACCGTCCAGTTTCAAATCAGCGACGATCTAACCGTCCAATTTCAAATCAGCAACGATCTAACCGTCCAGTTTCAAATCAGCGATGATCTAACCGTCCAATTTCAAATCAGCGACGATCTAACCGTCCAATTTCAAATCAGCGACGATCTAACCGTCCAATTTCAAATCAGCAACGATCTAACCGTCCAGTTTCAAATCAGCGACGATCTAACCATCCAATCCCTTGGTGCACGGTATTTGTACATACTATCTTGCGCTTTTCATTTTAATTGGCTCTTGGGTGGATTGGATGGGTGTCTAGAAATCTTTGACGTTACCCGTACCTACTAATGGTGCTCCGCGTGCCGTCAAAGAGGGACTACTGTAGACACCCCAATTTGATTCCCCCGGTCATTTTGTCTCTGTTCAATTTATTTCTTTTCAGTTTCTTGTTCCCCCGATGATGATTCAGGTTGAGAACAGTTTTGATTGAAATGGTTTGAGTTTGGTGTGTGTGGAACCCATCCCTTAACCCCAGAACCATTTAACCCAGCTTTGACTAAGGGTTTGACTTTCGCGCGACTCTCTGAGACACTCGCGCGATGCTCTGCTTGCCAGGTGGTGGTCAAAGTCAAACTTTGACTGATTGACCATCGCGGGGAAATTAGAACCCTCGCGCGACGGTATCACTCCATCGCGCGATGGTCGACACCTGTCGTATCCAGCTGGATTTTGTGATGATGAGGCGTCTGCAGGCCCATGTGACCCCGTTCCATCAACAGAACGGCGTTTGCTCGGCCAGCCTTGCACCACCTAAACCCCCACTCTCCCATCAACTTGGCACCCTACTTCTCCACCAAGTAAGTGCAGCCAGCATTGTTGGCTGGCTGCATGACCTTGTCTAGCCACCCACAAACACTCCTCCTTTCTATAAAACTCCCCCCTTTGTTCTCTTTCAAAGGGTGACCAAAAAAAAAGTCCCAAAAGAAAAGAACAAGAGTCACAATCTTGATCTTCTCTCTCAACCAAAGCTACTATCATTTTCTCCTCCTTTGTCAAAGGCATACCACTTCACTCAAACCATATTCAAATCATTCAAGCAAAGGTATAATTTTATGCCTTTACTGTCTTGATCCCTGAGGGGGGCTGACAGGGTCAGAACTGGTAATCAATATCAGCTTCTGACCCCAAAGCCAGCAAATTTACAAGATACTGCGGACAAGTAAACCCACGCGCGATGAACCCATACAATCGCGCGATGCTTCTAGCTCGTGTGATATGGTTCTCGCGGGGATAGGTCTCTTGTTCTGATCCAATTTGCATGATTTCATGTTCTCCTGCTTAATTATATTTGATACATCTCACTGTCTCGCATGCTAAAATCAGTAGTTCAGATTAGCTTGCTTTCCTTGTTCATGTTGGAATGCCCCTGGGTGGCTTCTGAATATGTCTCAGAGCCAAGGCATGCAAAGCAATTCCTGGATGTCCAGTCAAAACAGTCGCGCGATGATGTGACTACATCGCGCGATAGTTTGGTCATTTCCAGTAATCGCCCTTGCATGGGCAGCTAGGCCTTTGGCCTCTGTTTTTATCACCCTCGCTGTTTAAGGGTTGTATTTTATTCCTATTCAGTCAGATTGTAATAATCATTTACTTCCAGCACATATGAACTGCTTGGTTTGACCTGGGTGTGCACTGGTCCTTCCAGAGCCCAGAAGGAGATAAAATTGAAACTGTAGGAGGGATGTTAATACTCGCGCGAGGGTATGGGTATGTCGCGCGATGGTGTGACTTGCATGTTCCCATTCTGTACATGCAAGCTGGTCGCTGTTTGTGATAAACTCATACCCTGCACTGTTTTGACATCCTGAAATCGGTGCTCAGTATTATCTCATTTGTTCTATTCATCCGTGCCATCAGCTATCACATCTTGCGAATTGTTACAGCTTTAATCCCCCTTAAACTGTTTCCCCGCCCTAATTGGCTAAAAAATGATTAATCAAACAGAATCGCAAACAAACATTTTCGCAAATGCCTCAGTAGAGACCGATCTCCGGATTGGGCGAGAGGGGTGCCATAAAACCCTTCCCCTCTCGTAACCTGGCTCCCGAACCCAGATATGGTTATGACGGACTGGTTCCTTAACTTTTTCAAATCAAACAGCGCGGCAAGTGCTTCGAAATACGGTTCCTTGGGTGTCGGACCTTCAAACCCAAGTGGCGACTCTGTATTTTTCGCGAGCGCTTGCCGTCCAGCTAAAAGCGCTCCCGCGAACCGGCAGCATCTCTCCTTTCTCAAAAGGGTGGGGAACGAAATCCCTTCCCCAGAGGAGGGAAAGATTCGGGGCAAAATCGCATTTGCCCACACCTTGCTTATCTCGACTCTTCACTACCATATCGTCTATGTAGACCTCCATAGTTTTCCCGAGCAGTTCTTTGAACATGATAGTCGCAAGCCTTTGGTATGTTGCCCCGGCGTTTCTCAGCCCAAATGGCATAACACTATAGCAGTACAACCCCGCGGAGTGATAAAAGATGTTTTCTCTTGGTCGGGCCTAAACATAGCAATTTGATGATATCCTCGATATGCATCAAGAAAACTCATTCGCTCATAGCCAGCTGTCGCGTCAACCAATTGGTCTATCCTTGGGAGAGGAAAACTGTCCTTGGGACATGCTTTGTTCAGGTCTGTGAAGTCCACACAGACACGCCACTTCCCATTCTTCTTCTTCACGACCACAGTGTTGGACAACCATTCGGGGTAGTAGACTTCACGTATTGCTTTTGCCTCCAGCAAGCGATTGACTTCTTCCACAACAGCATCCACGTGCTGCACGGCAGCCCTACGTTTTCTTTGAATGACTGGCTTATGCTGAGGGTCAACATTCAAGTGGTGACAGATTACATCAGCATCTACGCCGGGCATCTCTTTTGGTACCCACGCAAATACGTCGACATACTCTTTCAGAAACTGTATCGATTCAGCCTTTTCCTCTGCTGGTAATGATTCCCCAATCAAAAAATATCTTTCAGGATCAGCCTCGTTGATCTGAATTTTGTCCAGGCCCTCGATTACCTTATCAGCCAGGCATCTTCCGACATCCTCGATAGTCGGCTGATCCGGAACTTCCAATGTATGAACGTGATGGGCCCTTGGGGCTCTTTTGACGATGGAGATCAGACATTGTTGGGCCACTTTCTGATTGCCTCTGATTATTTCGATCCCATTGGATCCTGGGAATTTCACCATCTGGTGATAAGTTGAGGAGACCGTCCTCATTTTGTGCAACCAGGTTCTTCCTATAATCGCGTTATAGGAAGAAGGAACGTCTATGACTAAAAAATCTGTCCTCAGAACAACTGATCCTGCCCGAACGGGCAGTGTCACTTTTCCAAGGGGCCAAACTGCTCCTGCACCAAACCCAATCAGGGGTGTTGTGGATTGCTCCAAATCTGTTTGGGCCAGCCCCAGCTTCTTGAATGCATCATAGTACATCACCTCTGTACAACTTCCTGAATCCACTAGGATCCTCTCGATGTCATACTCCCCAATTCGTAGGGTTATGACCAAAGCATCGTTGTGGGGTATCTGGACTTCCCCCAAATCATTATCTGTGAACACTATGCTCTCTTTGCATATGTCACTCTCTCATCCTCTCTTGTTTCCCAGTCGCATCACATGCTGATCGTGCTTAGCCTGCCTTTGAAATAGCCTAACCTCATTTCTCGTATAAGGTGCGGCCAACCCATGTATCATATGGATTACTCTTTTAGGATTCTGTTTGTAATCCAGTTCCATGGCTTTCCCTTTTTCCTTGGGATCCTCCTGGATAAACTCCTTGAGATAGCCTCGAGAGACCAAATCGTCAAGGTGTCTTTTGTACATCTCACAGTCTTCAGTCATGTGGCCCCAATCTTTGTGGTAACTGCAGTGCTGATTCGTAGCACGTTTTGCGTCTTTATCCCCGCCTAGATTTGGGGGCCACTTGAAGTACGACTGATTCTTTATTCGATAAAGAATCCTATAAATTGGCTCCTTCCAAATGGTAGGATCGAAAAGAAGGACTTGGGATCAGGGGCTTGCTTCTCCCTGTACGGCTTTTTCTTAGCCTGTCCATATTCCTTTCTTTCCTTGTACGTCTTGGGCTCTGACTTATCCACCCTTTTGGCAGGTGCCTTGGGCTATTCGGCAATAGTTCTGTCGTCCTCGCGGAGTATGTCATCCTCCATTCTGGCATGCTGCTCTATTCGCTTCATCAGTTTGGCCAACGTAGCCACCGGATGTTTATTCAGTGAGCGACGCAGTTCTCCCCGAACAGGCAAACCAGTTTTGAAGGTTGCTATGGCATACTCCTCACTGCAACTTTCAATCTCATTGAAAGTTTCCCAGTACTTCTTCTCATAATCTCTGATCGGCTCGCTCTCCTCCTGTTTCATGGTGGAAAGACTCTCAAACGTTTTTGGGGCCTTTCTACTTGTCAAGAACCGAGCAGTGAATTCCTCAGCCAACTGCCTCCATCCTCTTATGGATCGTGGTGCTAATTTATGAAACCAGGATAAGGCCAGCTTGCCTAGACTTGATGGGAACATTTTGCACAGAATGGCATCATTGCCATCGTGCATGAACATGGCCTGCTGGTAGTGCTGTATGTGAGCGACCGGATCCATGTTTGTCTCGTAAAGCACGAACGCTCCGTGCTTCACTCTGCTCTGCAACCTGGCCTCTTGCAGCCTCCTTGCAAAAGGGGAGGCTGCGATGTTGCTAAGGGCTTTTCGTGCCGCTTCTCGTGCAGACATTGTCCCTTCCTCACTTTCCTTCATTTTGTGAGCCGTAGCTTTAGCCCAGTCAGCGTTAGGTCTCTCGTACCTATCACAGTGATGCTTCCTTGCTTCTTCCTCGGGTGTGGAACTTCGTTCTCTGCTCCTTCTTTTTCGGGAAGAAGCCCTTCGCCTTTCTAGTGTTCGATCTTTACTTTTGCTTCTCCTTTTTCGTGGGGAAGCCTCATATCGTCTCGTGGTAGGACTATTGCTTCTGCTCCTCCCTCCTCGTGAATGAGGCTCTTTATGGACTAGCAGAGCCCGCCTGTCTTCTCCGGAATTCCTTCGTGAGAGTCCAGAATCTTCTGGGTGATCTCGTACCCGCCGCAGCTCTTGTATTTCGTACTCTCGTTTTTTAATCAAACGAGCGTACTTCTCAATCTCCTTCCTCTTTTTGTCAAGGATATCCTCACTGTTATGGACATTTCTTGAACGTTCCACCGATGCCTCTCTTCGGTGGGATTTGCTCCTTCTTGTGGAGCCCGTAGTTGCTTTGTCCTCTCTTCCAGTGGGCTTTCTCGGAGCACCTGGTGGAGACTTATCCCCTCCACCACTTAACTGGTTTTTTGGATTGAACGGCGCGGTTGGATCTTCCTCCATCACGGTTATCTTTACAGGGAATTCTCTCGTTTCCCACAGACGGCGCCAATTGTAGGGGGATGAAAACAATTGATGCTCTGGATAACGCCAAACTGCAACGGCTTCACATGCCTCTACACCGGAACCCTAATTCTTTGTCGGAACCCTAATCTGCAAAACAGACAAGGGGTGAGTGCACCTTTGCCTCTCATGGCAAAGGCCCTCCGATGCCTAAGTTAGTATCACGAACTAACAATGAACCCTAATTATCAGAGGGAAGACAATAAGAGATCACCAGATATTGCGTACCTTTTACCTCCAGGTTTACCTCGTATTTATAGGTTCACGGATGCTTGCTGCCCAAGCATCCCTGTTGCCTTAGGATTCCTATCTCGTATAGGAAACCTAGTATATCATGGATTCTCGTTCCCTTATCGATATAATAGTTTATTCCTTTTGGGACTCTTAGTCCTTCTGGGACTCTTTTTCCTAATCATCTGAATACCCCACTCGCGTTGGGTGTCTTGCCTTGATCCTAGATACTCGGGATCTCATTCCTTTACGGAATACTACTATTCTGGAGCCTTCTGGAGCATTCCTGCGGCGTCATGATTTAGGGCAACTTGTTCCTCTGTTCGGCTACCTCGTTGCCGAACAGTCCATATGGACCATTGACCCCAAATGCAACTGGTCCATGTCGTTACATTCGAACAAATGACTTCACATGTCTTTTGTCCTTATTAGCCGAACAGATAACCTGCGTTGATGACTTCTCATGTTACTGGTCCGTGTAGCCATTCATCGCATTGCCCGGTGATAAGCTCATAACGCCTACCACGTGCCTCCGTACGTCACGTGCTCGGTGACTAATTGTACCTGTTCGGGAATACCTCCCTACATTTTAGTATCTTTATTGTCGATCAATCTCTGATTAAGGACCTGACCAGATGAGAGAACTCTATGTTTGTGGTTTACTAAAGAAAATCATAGTTTGGAGACAGCCGCATGATTTGTCCAAATGATTGTATTCTCATAGTAGGAGCTTTTTTTTGGCCCCCAAAAGTATTTTCCCCCTTGTAAATAAATGGTGCAGTAAGAAATTAAGAGTGTACAACTTTGGGGTATGCAGCCTGTACCAAATATGCATAAAAGTAAATTAACAATACAAAGTGGAATAGTTAGGTAAATATATAAATCCTTCGCCGAGATTAAAGCATCATTTGCCAATGCATTCCCACACTGATTTGCTTCACGATAGACATGCTTGATAGTCATAGCTTCAAACTCCTTCGTAAGGGACCTGCAATCGAACAAAATGTTGCCAAATGGGATGGTTTGTGGTATTTTGATGCGTAATGAGTTGTGTAGCACCCAAAGCATCGACTTCTAAGGCTAGAGAGAGAAGCTCTAGGGTGGGTTCTCCCTAGCCCCCCCCCCCCCCCCCCCCCCCCCCCCTCTTCCCATCTTCCTTCCTCTTCTCCTCTCAATCCCCCATCTCTAGACTTCTTATCTCTTCATGTTTTCTTTCTAGACCCATGGCTGTAAGGTGGTTGAGACTCTCTCCTTAGGGAGATCAGACCTCTCACTCTTCCCATCATTTTTGGAGTTAGGAGCCAAATCTAGGGTTCTAAATCTGGTTTCTTGGAACCAATTCAACGGTGACGGTGACGGCGTCTCTAGTGGCTTCAGCCTTTAGTCTGCGGTGGGAACGAGCTTAAGTTAGTGCGACGGGTCCATCTAGGATAGTCTACTCTGTGTTCATACCTAACCACTCCAGTCTTGGCCACTCTAAGTTGGACAAATTTTCTCATGAAGGGACCCAACACACCCACAAGGATGCATGCCCCAATGCCCCTACCCAACCAACAGTGTTTTCTTCTATGGTAACCTCACAACCCTAGCTCGCATGTTTGTTACTAAGATATAGAGACTGAATTTTGGGAATAATGTACGTGTCACCGAATTACGTCAGGAAAACATGATGCACCAACGAGTGGGGAGAAATTAAGAGAAATAAGCATTAATCATAATTGTGCATGCAAGTAAAGCAGAATAAGATAGTAATCAATGAAAAGAAAGAGGTGGCCGAGCCATTCTTCAATTACTACCTGGCCAACGTGCTATTCCTCTACCTTGTCTCCCGCCCATAGCATATTTCAATTATCAAGTCTAACAGACCAAAATGGACCTTTAGATAAAGCCCAAAACCGATCATATATATCAGTACTGCAGTTGATAGATTATTATAAATGAAAAACACAGTCATAATTAATTATTAGACATGCAGTACATATGTCTACTAATCATATGCATAGCAAGTAGAGTGAAGTGCAGTTGGTGCCTCCCTTGTACTCCCATGCACATGTGCAGGGTTCGATTCCTGTAAGCACTCATTCCCCTTCCCAAGTCCCCTAGGATAGAGCAAATTAGGATTAACGGAAAAAAAAAATCATATGCCTGTGTTGTACAGTTGTACTCAATAGAAAAACATATTCTGGTCATATGATTAAGTAGGATGCAGTGGTCATGATATGATTAAGTAGGATGCATAGTTGTTAGTAGCAAAGGCACATTCAAATCTAGAACCACTACTTTGTCCAGTAGTTCCTCTTATTTACCTTGAACTAGTTGATTAGATTGATTTAATTTGTTTACTACTAATATTTTGATGCAAAGCGGGCGAGGCAATGTTGCAATCGACTTCGAGGGTTTATATCCGTGATAAGTATAAAATAACCTCCCAAGGTCAGCCCAGACCAAGATGCCTAGCTCAACACGAAGGGCCATGTAGGGGTCCTAGCGACATGGAGCTTAGTTTGAAGAACTGAGCTCAGTGGACCAACCCAAGGGCAAAGGTCAACCCAAACCAAATAGCTCACGAGCACAGCCCTATGGGCTCGAGCTAGAGTCCCAAGAGCATGGAATCTAGCTTATAATTGCTAGCCTCTATTAAACCAGTCCAAGGACGGAGGCCAGCTCACGAGCACAGCTCATAGAATGATACCAAGCTCAGCTCACCAGAATGATACCAGGTGAGCTCGGCAAGTATGACAAACCTACAGCCAGAGACTTATAAAACACTCCACAGCAGAAGTTCATACAGTCTATGGGACTCATAGAACAACTAGGACCTTATCTCATTTGAAGAGATTAGGCCGCGAGTCTTAGAGGATAACCACAGAGATTCGTCCTCCATGAAGACTTCTAACCTTAATGACAAGCACAAGAGTCCTAAGGAAAGGAGAACTCCTAAAACTGATAAGGACCAAAGAAGTCCTAGGTAAGGAGGACACTCCATCCTATTCCCGTCAAGTATGGATGAGCCCAAGAGGTCCCAACACCGTAAGGACTCCTAACCTTGATAACAATCGCAGAGTCCAAAGGTGAAGGGACTCCTCAAACCTGATAAGTGTCAGGGGAGTCCCTTCACCTATCTATTCCCGCCATGAACGGATGAGACTTAAGAGTTCCGGTCCCAAGGGATTCCTCCCAAAGATGCCTATAAAAAGATCACACCTCTATATCACAAAGGTATGCAAATACTACAGAACTCATACTCAGTCCATACCCTCTTCTAAAGCAGATCGACTGATTTAGGCATCGGAGGGGTGAGGCAAAAGCCACACTGGTGTAGCTTTTCTGTTCTGTATTGCAGGTCTTGAATCGAGCTCTCTGGAACCCACTTCATCAATTGGAGGATCAGATGGACGGTTGAGGAACCCCTCCTCTGGAGATGACCAAAAACTGCTTCATCAATCCGTAATTAATAAATTTTCACAATCTCAATTTGGTGTTTAAACTATTGATTTTTGTCAATTTAGTCCCGAAGTAAGTACTATCTAATTTTCTAATGAAAATGACACATTGATGCCATTGTCCACCTTGGCCCCTTAAAGACTTTACTCTGTCAACCTGCCATTTTTATAAAACGCTTACTCTTTTTTTCTTTTTCTTTTTTCGTCTTCTTACTTTGGCCCTTCGATTCTATCTTACATTCTATTTTTTGGTAGAGAAACTAATAGACTTATCAAAGAATCTTTAACAATTTAAGGGTGAAATTGGAAACCATATGAAGTTTAAAAATATGCTTCTATTTTGTCTTTTTGTGTGAGGAATTTCCCATTTTCTGTGGGGTATTTCCGGCTTCCCAAATTTCTGGCCGTAATTCTTGACTTTGTGATTATAGCCTAATAATTGCAATTTAATGTTACTAAAAAAAATGCAATTTAATGTTTTCCAGTGAGGGAAATCTTGGTGACTCTATTTATTTCAAAGATATGGCAGGACAAAATTGATTACGTTGCAACCAATGCAGGTAAACAAAAGCCAATGAATTAATTTAATCAACAATAAAAAAAAATGTGTGTAATTTACTCCAAAATTTAAAATGTCCAACATTAACTCATTTTCGTTTGTACAAAGATGTCTTTTTGGCTAAGGTAATACAAAGACATGATGCTAATAATGAGTATTGGAAATCTAAGTTTATTGATGGTTTACCTCACTTTTTTCTGAGAAAATTAGAAAGAAACTTAGAGACCAACACAATGGTCTAACCATTGTTTATAGTAATTATACTTTTGGTGAATTAATTTCCATAATTATCCAAGAAGGTCTAACTTTATGTAATGACATAAAGTTAACCAGTTGAAGAAACAACATTTAACTGGTAAATAAGAATTAGGACAATTTTGCGACCAATTTGCCAATGATATGAATACTTATCCAAAAGCTTATAAGAAGAAGAGTAGTAGAAAAAAGACTACAAAAAAGAATTCTAAAAGAAAACCTTTTAGGAAAAAAAAAAAAAAAAAAACAAAGCGATCCAGCTCAAAAGAATCTACTTTCAAAAACTAGCAAAATGACAAGCCCAAAAAGAAGGTTGCAGCAAAATGCTTTAAATGTGAAAAAATAGGGCATTATGCTAATAAGTGTAAAACCAAGAAAAAGCTTAATGAGTTGCAAATAGATGAGGAGTTAAAACAACTCTCCAAGCTAATGATAGATTCAAGTAACTCAGAATCAAATAACGATTCGGAAGATCAAATTAATGAAATATCTGATGAAGAGGATATTTCTTCCAGTTTTGAAGAAGAGGAAACTTCCAAGAATTGCAATTGTAGTAATCTTGAATGTTTTACCTCTGATAATTATTGGAGAGCCATAATAGAAATGAACGGTCTTAGTATTAATGTTTTGAATGATAAACAGAAGAGTCTTCTTGAAATTATTGATCAAATTCAAGATCCTCAATTAAAAATTAAGGTTATAGAAACTTGCATTTCCTCTAACAAGGAATAGGAAGATGAAAATGAAAAACCCTAAATTCCTAATGGGACTTATAATCTAAAAAATGTTTTAGACAGATTTAAACAGGTTGATAATTATAAACCTGTAACAATCCCGGACCTGAAGGGAGAAATTAATATTCTAAAAACAGAAATTAAAATATTAAAATCATTCCAAGTAAAAGCTATTTAGGAATTTTTTTTATATGAATGAAAGATTGATTACCCTAGAAAAGAAAGGCAGCACTGAATGAGGATAATAACCCAGATTATTTGAATATCATTAATAATGTGGTCTACCAAAAATGGCATATAAGAATAAACTTAGTTATTCGAAAAGAGTACACTATCAGCAATATTATTGCCTTAGTTGATAGTGGTGTGGATATGAATTGCTTCCAGGAAGGACTGGTTCCAGCCCAGTATTTTGAGAAAACTTCTCAAAGTCTCACTAATGCTAGTAGTTCTAAAATGATATTCAAATATAAACTTAACAATGTTTATGTTTGTAATCAAGGAGTTTGTCTAGAAACAACTTTCCTTTGTATTAGAAATCTCCAACAACAATTGATCTTAGATACACCATTTTTAGCTATGTTGATGCCTATGCAAATCAGTACTACTGGGATAATGGCCCATATTGATGGCCATGAGATATTTTTTGAATTTGTTTCCTCTCCTATTTATAAGGAAATTAATGGTATCGTGAGAAAATATCTAATAAGGATAAATAGATAAATTTTCTTCAAAAAGAAATCTAAATTATGGGAATTGAAAAAACATTACAAAAACCTCTCATGAAGGAGAAAATATCTCAAATAAAAAGAGATTTCAATAAAGAAATATGTAGCGATATTCCTAATGCTTTCTGGGATAGGAAGAAATATATTGTTTCATTACCTTATGAGAAAGATTTTGATGAACGAAAAATTCCTACTAAGGCTAGGCCTTCTCAAATGAAACAAGATTATCTAACAATGTGTCAAAATGAAATTGACAATTTACTCAAAAAAATAGTTGATTAGGAAAAGCTACTCTCCTTGGAGTTGTGTAGCTTTTTACATTAATAAAAATGCTAAAAAGGAAAGAGATGTTTCTAGATTGGTTATTAACTATAAGCCTCTTAATGAAGTTATAATATGGATTAGATATTCAATCCCTAATAAATAGAATTTATAGACAAATTGAATAAAATAGTCATTTTTTTAAAATTTGATTTAAAGTCAAGATATTGGCATATTCAAATTAAGGAATCTGATCGTTACAAAACAGTTTTTACTATTCCTTTTGGACATTACGAATGGAATGTAATGCCTTTTGATCTGAAGAATGCACCTTCAGGATTCCAAAATATTATGAATGATATCTTTTATTCTTATGCTAAATTTACAATTTGCTACATCGATAATGTTTTAATTTTCTCTCAGAAAATAGATTAGCATATTAAACATCTACGAATTTTTTAAGACGTTGTTTTTTTTTTGACAAGAGCATAGAATTTGCTTCTAAATTTCCAGATGAAATAAAGGAAAAAAACCCAATTACCAAGGTTTTTAGGGAGTTTTAATTACAAAGCAGATTATTATAAAGAATTTGCCAAGGATTCTGCCCCTTTGTATGAAAGACTAAAAAGAATCTGTCACTTTGACAGATTGCCATACAAACGCTGTCCAAAGGCAAAACAGTTGCCTTGCCTAGGCTAATCCTAAATGGAGGAAAATTGTGGAAACAGATACTTCTAATGTTGGTTATGGTGGCATTTTAAAGCAATACAATCCAAACACTTCTAAGGAAGAATTGGTTCGGTTCACTTCTAAACTTTTTAAGAATGCTCAGGCTAATTACAGCACAATAAAAAAAGAAATTCTTTCTATTGTTAAATGCATAAACAAATTTCAGGATGATTTACTGAATCAACATTTTCTTCTTAAAGTAGATTGTAGTGCTGCAAAGCAGGTTTTGAAACAAAATATTAAAAATCTTGCTTCAAAGCAAATATTTGCTAGATGGCGGTCTGAATTATCTGCATTTGATTTTGATATTGAATATATAAAAGGAGAAAATAATTATCTCCCTGATTTTCTTACTTGTGAATTTCTACAGGGTTAATGGAGTTAATTGGAAGACTAGATATAATTCACCAAATGAGATTTTGGGAAGATTCAGATCTTAATGTTAGATGACCCAATATGCCTAGAAATTCTTACAGAGTTAATTTGGCCATTTATCGGATTAAGATTGCTCAATTACAGCAACAAATGAATATTTTAGCTGCGTAAAATGGTTCTTAGTAGAATTGAAATCATTCAAGCAACAAGATATCATAAAAATCGAATAAGATACCTGAATGGTATTCTTGATATGTCAATTAATGTTTACAGGATAAATTTGGCATATCACAGATGGCGAATTGCCGAATTAAAAGAATAATTGCATATCTTAGTTGCTTGATGGCACATATGGATAATTTATAATTGGAAGGTTTTATTAAAAGAGCATGCCCCTCAATAGAGGATAGAAGATTAAAATTTCTAATCACAAAGGATCAAAAATTCAGGAAGGTCATGAAGAATCTAGCTCAAGCCAATAGAGAGCAAAATTTTATAGATACCTCCCAAGGAGATTCTACTTAAAAAGATGGGCAAATGCTAGAAAAGCCTTTAACCAATTTTATGATGAATACGATTATTCGGATTCATATGAAGACAATGAAATATCCAATAATTATTACGATATCGGACACCAGCGAATACAGAATAAGCTGAATATACTGGCTGGTGCTTAATTTTGCAGCATGAATCAGCCTCCAGATAGAGGACATGGACGAGGAAACAATTCTCGTGGAAGGGGTGGACCAAAGGTTAACCAAGCCGATGTTGAAGCCTACTTAAAGGCTTAAAAACTCCAATTTTCTTCTCTTTAGGATGCAGCTTCAGCATCTTCATCATCACTTTCAATAAAGGAAGTGATCCAATCAGAAGAAATTTTCAAAATCTCAGAAATGATGGAGACAATTATAATCCTGGAATCACAGGATGAGCAATGGAAAGACGATCCTTGAGAAATTAAATCCCGATATATGGATACAATTAATCGGTTATCCAGTTTCTGAGGGGAAATATAGATACATTTATGAGGCAATGCTTACAAAATCTGGCTCAGTGGAAATTACCCACATACATGATAGTAAAATTGGTCAAAAAAATAGCCCAATCAGCTACAGCAAGGCCATAATTAAGATGGTTTTATCAGTCCATAAGTGGAGAATTCACCCACAAAAATCGAAATCTTTGTCAATTAGGACTGAAAATGGAATCTCAGTAATCCAATACAATTACTGGGATTACATAGAAGCCTGGACAAGAGCTTTTTATCACCAGAATTAAAAAAAGATAACACTCATGGTTTTTTAAGTTATGTCCAAATCTTACTGGACAAAATGATTTTCCAAATTGGTTTATCATTTGGTGGTCTAAATTCGGACCTTGCCCAGATTATCTTCCACAAGAAATACATGAAATGCAAAAGGAAATGGAGGCTTTCATACAAATTCATCCTCAAATAAGGGGACAAAATATTCCAGAAGGAAAAGCGTTCCTTCTTGCTATGACTATTTTTGGAATTCCTTGGATTTGGAGAGGGGATATCTAACTGGGGTATGATAATTTGGGATTACCAATACTTCAAAGAATCTTTCAGTACAGATGGTGGAAATCAGTCCAAATTGATGAGACTACTTTGGCAATTAGGTCAAAAACCTAATAACTTAAGAAACAATTGCAGAGTTAGGAAAAATCTTCTATCAAAAACCATTTCCTGGAAATCTCAACCCAAATCAGAGCAAAGAATCCGTCTTTGTCAGGTGATGAAATAGTGCTTAAAACTATGGATTACATGAAGAACCAATTTTTACAGTCAGTTAATAAGATAGCTGATGACGAATCCATGACCTCAACTAAGAGTGCTGAGGACGACAATAATATTCCATTTACTTGTTTGGTAGGGGAATTTCAAGACCCCTATGAGGATGATGGTAATACACCTGTTGGGCCTACTTTTGGGTGATTACTGGGACAGTATGGCAGAAATTATTGCTGGACAGTTGTCCTCCTGAAAAGGAAAAGAAAATAATCAATGATTGAATAAGGCCAAACCAACTTTCGGTGGCTAGTCTCTACAATCAACTACCTCAACTATGGAGGTATTGCTCACACTCAATTATCAGATGAAATATCAGACTCATGTGACGATGGGACCCTTTGCACACCCAGCATATCTATATTTCAAATGAATTTGAGTGTAATTTCACTTGTATTTTAATTTGAGTTTCATGTAGTGTTCTCTATATAAAGGACACGTCTGTAATGCCCCGACTTTTCGGGAGCAAAATAAAATAATTTTCTTAAGAAAATTTGCCAAATAAATATGATTTTCCAAAATAAATGTTTAGCTATTACAATCTCAAGAAAATTTACTGATTCAAAATACATTACTTCAGAGTTGACTATAGGCTTGACGCGAATCCCGAGCATACTTGATCTTCATTCCTGATATTCTTTCCGCGTTGAACTACACCATCATTGAATCCTGCGCCCTCTGGCAAATTGATCGCCGAAGCAAACGATTTGCCAGGATAAAGACGTATCCGTGAGTGATAAATCACCCAGTATAATAATCCAACCCAACCACCCCTCTTATTTTACAGTTAGCAGGTACAAGACAATATTGAATCGAAGAGCCAAGCAGAGATTTCATACATGAACCAATTTATTACTATCCATTAACCCTATGTGAGATCTAGGATCTCATCCACGAGATCCTTTCCTCCCATACCACTAACTATGATCGTGGCATGGAAAATCCCCCATTGGTTTTCCTGCACACGGGGTTCTAAATGAATTCACCTAAGTTATGTACCTCATATGAATTCATTTAGGACCATAACAAGGGGCACGATTACCCTTTGGAACTTTCCATGGCGTACCATACATTAGGGTCGCCACCATTCCTAAGCCACTAACTATGACCGTGTCATGGGACAATCCCCCTTCCTGGCCTTGCAAAGCACGATTACCCTTTAGAACTTCCCATGGCGTACCATACGTTAGGGTCACCAAAATATCATCACTGGGCCCCGCAGGTCACCCTTATCATCACTGGGCCTCGCAGGTCACCCTTATCCATGGCCAAATCAAAATCCATAATCTCACGACTTCAACACTTTACCATTTTTCCATCAATTTAGTATCGTCTAGATGAAATCTATTTGCATACCACCCCATGTCTCTAGGGTCCAATCTAACATTTAAATCAAATGTTGGTGCAGTATACAATCAAATCAAATTGTAATTAAAACAAATAATAAGCAATGCAATGAATCAGATATCGGTGCAATATACAATTAAACTAAATAATAATTAAAACAATAACGAGCAATGCAATCACACAACTTTTAATAAATGGGTCGTTGCCCTTATTCTTATATGGCCATGTTATCAATAATGAAGTAGACCTTTTATAGAAATTTTAATAGAATATTTTCTAAGCTCTCATTAATTTAATTCTTAAGAAATTAGATAGATTAAAAACTAATTAAATACATTAATTAAGTAAAAATATTAGATTAATTATCATGACCTTGATAAGAGTCCTAAAGGTCCTACGCAACATGTTTGAGTATCAAAAGTTGAGTTCGAAGGATCGCGGGATTAATTTACATAAAGACGTTAAATAAAGTGGCCGAAAGTGAAGTAAATACAAAATAAATAATTTATTATTCAAAATATGTCGAGGTTAACAAAGTTTCATCTCCGGAATGTAAGGAGTTTAAATAAAATTATTCGGGTATTAATAATAAGGTTTATAAGGTCGTAAAGTAATTTTAATTGGAAACACTTTAAAAATAATAATAAATAGTAAATTTAATAAAATAAATATGAAATTAGCAGGATATCATATTTGAGATGCGAGAAATCTAGAAAAAATAGTTTGGGTGTCAGAAACGTCGTTCAAAAGGTCGCAACGATTTTTCGTTTGTAAAATCTTGAAAGATAACAAATAAAAATTTAATAAATAGATAAATAAATAAATAAAATATGATATTAACAAGGTATGGACTTTGAGGTGTGAAAAGTCTAGGAAAAATAGTTCGGGTGTCAAAAACCAAGTTTAGAAGGTCGCAAAACGTTTTCGATCCAAAACAGTCCAAACCGCAAGGTCTGACTGCTTTGACCTTACGGTGGAACCTCCAGCCGCGAACTCGGCTCTGGTTCTTGCGGCCCGCACCTTGCGGCCGCAAGGTTCAAAGCAGCTTTCGTTTTTTTTCGTTTTTCTTCATCATTTTGATGCATGGTTCCATTTAGGGGCATAGGTTGAAGTATAAAAACATTAAATATACTTAGAGGAAGGGTTGGAATGGATTATAATACCTTGAATCAGATCAAATTGATTTTAATTCGAAATTTGGAATTTGGAGAAGACAACTTCGGGTTTTTTGATCGGGGGACCTTGGGATCAAATTGGACGACGTTTGGTGATGCTAGGAGTTGTAGGAAGTGATTGGAACGCAGGAATTGGGTTTCAGTTGAGCGTAACTAGGAAACCCACTTTTCTCTCTCTTTCTTTCTCTCTCTAGAACTCCATAGCTTGAAGTTTGAATTGCCCATGTTTTTCTCTCATGTCTGACTCGGTGGAGCATGGGGAATATCGTGGTATACCCTATGGTCGGATTAATGAGGTATATATAGGAGAATTTTAAAGAGGTTGATAAAATTGAGTTTAATAAGGACTCCAACTCTTGGGCTTTGAGATGGACGAAAAGAATTTTATTATTACGAATAATATATATATATATATATTTGTATAATATATGTAAACACATTTATAGTTACAACCAGTGCAAGTAGCCAAAAGCCAATGAATTAATTTAATCAACAATAAAAAAAAGTGTATGTAATTATAATATTCAACTAAATTACTTAAGGACTAAATGCATGCTTGATTGCGTACACTACTAATGCTATAGTCAAAACTCTACTCTTAGGCAGTCATTACTCAAATCTATAATTCAGAGAATGCAAGTCTCATCTTACTTCAAACTAAAAATATGTACTACTGACATAAAACAAAGGTAATAGCAAAAGAATATTGAAGAAAGTAAAGACAATAAAGAACAGAATATATGTTAAGTGTAGTTCTTCCGAAACTGCATGAATTACTACAAAAATGTACTTATGCTTCTTACTTTTCATTGCAATTTCCCTTTTATCTTTATAGGGATGAGATATCAAACGTATAATTAATACACTATTGTTACAACTGCGTTTCCTATTGGTAAACTTAATTCACAGAAGAATTTATGGTTCCAATCATTGCGAATCTTTTGTCATCCATCAATTTCATAACAACTTCATCTTTTTCAATAGTAAATACATATTACTCCGTATTAATTTACTTGATTTATATTTTAAGAATAAGACCGATTTCCATACTGTCAAGATTTCAATAATTCATCTAAACTCTTTCAATTTAACAAAAAATATGCAATTTCAAAAAAAAAAAAAAGAAACAAACTTATTTAATTTTAAAAAAAGGCTAAGTAAAAAAAAAAAAAATTTTTGACCTATTTTATTTGGTCTAAAATAGGTCTAACTCAAGGACACAACAATTCGTGCGAAGCACGTGCCTTTACCCTGGTAGGGTAGTACTACTGAAATGTGGTGTTCCTGTTTCGATTGATCTTTGGTTGTAGCCGACGTTCCGTCCCTGACAGTCCACATAATACAATACACTGGTGAAAGGTGGAAACAGCCAACAGAAAAACCCCCCACCCACCACTTCCCCTCCGCAAACCGAACTCCTACCCTGCGCTACACAGTACACACAGTTGCCTAGCCTCCTTCCGTGCCCCCAAAAATGTCGCCCAATCTCTCAGTACTCTCAGTCTGAACTGACACCAACCAAACCCCCACAACTCTAACCACCACCACCACCACCACCACCATGACTTACTCTTCAATCTTCATTCACAACTACCTCACCACTTCTCTCAGACAACCTAGAACAACCCTAGCCGCCACTACCACAGCCTCTCTCCACCTCCGTCGCCGCTCCCATTTCCGCCCTAGTAGTACACCCCTTCGCTGCCCGCTACTCCCTCGTCGTCCTACCCTTAATTCCTTTTCCGTCTATCACCGGAGATCTTCAGCTTTTGCTGCCAAAAGCTCCGCGGGTCTTTTCTCTTCTCTGCGTTTTAAGGATGATAGTATCCCTTTTCTAAATCAACGGAATTCGCGGTATGGTCGCCTGGCATACGATGAGTATGGTTCTGATCAGGAGGATTCTGATAGGGAAGTCGAGTCCGGCCAATTGGTGAGTCTTCAAATTCAACTATTTGAATTTGGTCAGTAGGATGTTAGTGTGTTCTATTGTTTGTTTGTTTATTGTTTTTTTTTTTTGATAAAGTAAATGTGTGTGTTTTATTGTTGTTTGGGGATAAAGGAGTTTTGTATTTAAAAAAAATTAGCAGCATTTTGAATTTATAGGGTTGTGTTCTTCTCTACAATGATGCAGCTTACTCAATTTGGGATGTTCAATGCAATTTTGTTTCTTTAATTTCTAGGTCACGTATCCTGACGTATCCAAGTTTCATGAATTTGATTTTCTGACATTTCTTGCATAGTGTTACAGTAAAATGTTTTGAGAGATAAATGAGTATGAAACCAATACTTGGTACTTTGGTTTTCTTAGAGAGGAATCCAAATTAGTGAGATTAGGCGAACATCCTACTTTCTGAGCATTTGTCGGATTTGGCGAATCTGGATTAATTTGCATAAGGTCTCGTGTGCATGTATCCATAATTCATACTGTGTACTACTTCTTAAACTGATTCCTAGGTCTTTAATTGGGTTCTCATCATTCTTGACTTTACCGTAATACAATTCTAGAAATTCTGAAAGCTACAATATACATGTCTCTTCATACATACTGTTAGATAAAGATAAGAATAATTAGTTTTAGCCTTATCATTTTATCATTATCATTTAGTTGTTTATTGTTTCAAAGTGTACTTATCTCTTGTAACCAATCTTACCCATACTTGTATATAAAGAACACGGCTGTACATGGCTGTGTGATTGTGAGCTTTCAGTTATTAAACCTTTGGCAATATCATTATATGGTATCAGAGCTACAAAGCCTCATGGCTTCCTCTGCTTCTTCTTCTTCATCTCTCTCTACCACTACCCTTCCCTTATCTTTACCCTCTGCTTCCTTTTCAAATCCCCACCACTTCCTCTCTATTAAACTAACTACCACTAATTATCTATATTGGAGAACCCAAGTAGCTCCTTTCCTTCGTGGCCAAAAATTAATGGGTTTTGTTGATGGTACAAACACGTGCCCTCCATCTCATCTTGCAGCTGTTGGTGACTCTCCTCCTCAACCAAACCCTGCATATGATACTTGGCTTTGTCAAGATCAAATGTTAATGAGCATGCTTATTGGCTCTCTCTCTGATGATGTTTTCCCACTTGTTGTGGGTCTCACCACATCCCAAGAAATCTGGATGACTCTTGAGCCGTCTTTAGCCTCTCCCTCTAATACTCGCATTCTTCAATTGCATATGCAATTGCAGAACATGAGACAAGGAGATAAATCTGTGTCATCATTTCTTCATCGGGCCAAAGCTCTTTCCGATGAACTTGCTGCTGCTGGCTGTCCAGTGTCTACGGCTGATTTTAATATCTATGTTTTTCGGGGACTTCGTTCAGACTTTAAGGATCTAGTCACAAATATGGCTGCCCGTCATGATGATATCTCATTCTCCGAGTTGCATGCTCTTCTTCTCAGTCATGAGTTTCTGAATGCTGAATCTTTTACCACTGATGTGGCGCTCCCTGCTCCTATCGACCCACCACCTACTGCTAATTTTGTTCAACGAAGCGGCTCCTCTTCTACCCAGCAACGCCACTCCAATAACCGCAATCGTGGTGTCTCTCATTCTGGTAACAGTTCTTACTATTCTAGTGGCGGTTCTTATTCTGGTGGCCGCTCTCGTGCGCGTGGTAGGGGTGGCCGTTCTCAGGATTCCCACTTCTTTCATGGGGATATTCGTTCGCGTTGCCAAATCTGCAATGGTACTTCTCACTTGGCATCCACTTGTAACCAGCGGTATAATCATGCCCACCAATCTCTTTCGGCTCATCTTGCTGCTTTTTCCAATAATGGTATGCCTCACCATTATGATTGGTTTCCCGATATTGGTGCCACCCATCATGTCACACCCGATCTCTCCACCATAACTCATCCTGAACCATATCAGGGTGTCGACCAACTCCGTGTTGGTAATGGTATGGGCTTGTCCATTTCTAATGTTGGTACTTCATTTCTCTCTTCTCCACATTCGACATTTAAGCTTTCTAATGTTCTACACGTTCCTGCTCTAACGAAATCACTCCTCTCTGTTCATCAATTTTGCAAGGATAATTCTGTATTTTTTGAGTTTCACCCATCTTCTTTTTTTGTCAAGGATCAGGTCACTCAGAAAACTCTTCTATCCGGACCGAATAAAGATGGCCTCTACCAGTTCACTCCTCCATCCGTTACCTCTTCTCCACCTTCTGTTTTTGCAGTTGACCGTGTCTCGCTAGATTGTTGGCACCGACGTCTTGGTCACCCTCACCGGGAGGCTCTCCGTCAAGTGCTTCGCCAGAATAAAGTGTCTAGCTCTTTTAGTCGTTTTCATTCTATTTGTTCTGCTTGTCAGCTTGGCAAATCTTCTAGGTTGCCTCAAAGAGTCAGTCCATCAATAAGTAGCGCTCCTTTGGAGCTTGTTTTTACGGATGTATGGGGTCCATCTCCTGTTTTTTCAGATAATGGATATCGCTTTTATGTTATTTTTGTGGATGACTTTTCCAAGTTTATATGGTATTATCCCATGGTGCACAAATCTGAAGTCTTCACTATTTTCCCCAAGTTTCAAGCCATGGTTGAACGTTTGTTTACTTCTAAAATCAAACACATTCAATCAGATTGGGGTGGCGAGTATCGTAAGATTCACATCTATTTTGAAAAACTTGGTGTTATTCATCGACTTCCCTGCCCCCATACCCATCAACAAAATGGTGCGGTTGAACGCCGACATCGCCATATTGTTGAAACTGGTCTTTCTCTCATGGCTCATAGCTCGGTCCCTGCGAAATATTGGCATTACGCATTTGAGACAGCCGTGTATCTCATAAATCGTCTTCCATCCACCGCTATTTCTGGGCACACTCCATTTGGTCGGCTCTTTAACAAATTACCCGACTATTCTTTTCTCAAAGTTTTTGGTTGTCTCTGTTTTCCTTACTTACGGCCGTATCGAAAACATAAGATGGATTTTCGTTCAAGTTCCTGTGCTTTTCTGGGGTACAGCAGTTCCCATCTTGGGTATCGATGTTTAGACATTCATTCAGGTCGTATTTACATTGCCCGACATGTTCGTTTTGACGAGTACTCATTCCCCTTTTCTGGACCTTCATTGTTGGGTCCAAAGCCAACACAAGCTGTACCAAATTCCCCTTGGGCTATGGCACCAACTATTCCTCAATCATCCTCCATTCTCATTTCGCCCACCACTCTCTCCAGTAGACCCACTGCTCCATCCACCTCATACAGTCCAACCGTGAGTCCCATTCCTCCACAAAAATCTCCTGGTCCCACTCCAAAAACTCCAATACCATCTGCCCCACCAAACCAATCTGTTGCACTAATTCCAACCAGCCCAATCCCGCTACAGAGCTCCATTCCTTCTCCGCCTTCTGCAGGTTTACAACTTGTTGTTGACTTATCCAATCCCCCGCCTCCTAAACGCACTCGTCCCAACCGTCCCCATCCCATCCATACCCATCCCATGACCTTGCGTCCTCACGACAAACAATCCCAATTGTCCCATGCTCTCCTCACCACGTGCACATCCACCACTTCCGAAGATGAACCCACTTGCTTCACTCAAGCCAATAAAAATTCCCATTGGCGTCAAGCTATGGCCGATGAACTAACTGCCCTTTTCCGTAATGGCACCTGGACCCTTGTTCCTCCATCTCCAACCATGAATATTGTTGGTTGCAAGTGGGTGTACCGTATCAAGCGCAAGGCGGATGGTTCTCTCGAGCGTTATAAAGCTCGTCTTGTTGCGAAAGGTTTTAGCCAACAGTATGGTGTTGATTACTTGGAAACATTTAGTCCGGTGGTGAAACCTACTACCGTTCGGATTATTTTATCTCTAGCCATCTCTCGTGGCTGGCCAATCCGACAACTTGATGTTCACAATGCCTTTTTGCATGGTCTTCTCGAGGATGATGTTTACATGTCTCAACCACCTGGCTTTGTGGACCCCGATCGTCCTACACATGTATGCAAACTTCATCGCAGCCTCTACGGCCTCAAACAGGCGCCGCGAGCTTGGTTTCACCGACTTACCACCAATCTTCTTGATCTTGGCTTCATTGCCTCCAAAACTGACACATCTCTCTTTATTTATTCTCATGATGGTGTTCAGATTTTTGTTCTAATTTATGTGGATGATATTTTGGTGACAAGCAACAAGCCTTCCATGGTATCTTCTCTTATTCATCGCTTGAGTTCTACATTTTCCTTAAAAGATTTGGGGCCACTTCATTATTTCTTGGGGATCGAGGTTGTTCCACAAACCAATGGTTTTTTGCTCTCGCAAAGGCGTTATATTCAAGATCTCCTCTCTAAACTGAATATGAGTAATTGCAAGGGTGTTCACACTCCATTTTCTGCTTCAGTTAAACCCTCAAAATTTGGTGGCAAACCTCTCGCTGATCCGACAGTGTATCGTCAAGTCGTTGGTACTCTACAATATCTAACTCTTACACGACCGGACATCTCATTTGCTGTGAATAAGGTTTGTCAATTCATGCAAAATCCTACTGAGGAGCACTGGGTTCTAGTCAAGAGGCTTTTACGTTATCTTCATCACTCGCTTAACCTTGGTTTACTTATCTCTCCTTCATCGCAACTAAAATTACAAGCATTTTCCGACTCAGATTGGGCGGGTTGTATAGATGATCGACGGTCCACGGGCGGGTATGCTATTTATTTGGGCAACAATCTGGTATCTTGGTCCTCTCGCAAGCAAAAGACCATTGCTCGGTCGTCCACTGAATCCGAATACAAAGCCATTGCCGATGCGACTGCCGAGCTATCTTGGGTTCAGTCATTATTATTTGAACTTGGTCTTTATTTACCAACACCGCCGGTACTATGGTGCGACAATATTGGGGCTACTTATCTTACCTCAAATCCTATTTTTCATGCGCGGACCAAACATGTTGAAATTGACTATCATTTCATTCGCGACAAAGTTGCTCGGGGTGATCTCATTGTTCACTATCTTTGCACAAAGGACCAAATTGCCGATATTTTTACCAAAGGACTATCCTCAGCCCGTTTCCGCGTTCTCTGTTCCAAGCTGAAGGTGTCATCCCGGCCCCCATCAGCTTGTGGGGGGATGTTAGATAAAGATAAGAATAATTAGTTTTAGCCTTATCATTTTATCATTATCATTTAGTTGTTTATTGTTTCAAAGTGTACTTATCTCTTGTAACCAATCTTACCCATACTTGTATATAAAGAACACGGCTGTACATGGCTGTGTGATTGTGAGCTTTCAGTTATTAAACCTTTGGCAATATCATTATACATACCTCCTGTTCTTTAAGAATTTTTTGCATTGTCTATGTCGTATCCACATATGTATCCATGGTACATAGAAGGAAATGTATAAAATCTTAGTTTTGTACGTATTTGGTATGTGAGCAAAATTGTAAAGACGTGAAAAAGATGCAACTTGGGGGCTGCCCATTTAAAATAGCTGTATACTAATTACTGCATACACGAAACACGATGCATGACACGACACAATCACTACACCGACACTCGGACGCACAACTGCTCGAGTTGCATCAAGATCATTCAAAGCAAATTTTGAGAAAATGGAGGACGTGACACGCTAAAATGGTGTATTTCTTTATTTTTATTAAATATTGATGTTTGCATCATTTAAATTTGTTCTTACATCAATCACTATTGTGTTCGAACTGATGCTGTTTCATCATTCGACCTGTCATACTATTCTGTCAACCATCGTTCTCCTTAAAGTTTTTATTCGGGCCTACGAGTGCCTGGTAGTTTCCTAGTGTGTTGTAGGTGGTTGTTAGAGTGACCGGGCGAACAAATTGAAAAAATTAGGACTCTTCAAACTTGGGTATTGGACACATGTCGAGAGAGTGTCAGTGCCTGACAAGTGCCCGACATCGGCAGGTGACCTTCGGCAAGGTGTCCGTGCTTCATATCCAAAAAATCCAAAACCCTCTAAAAATACTCTTTTAAGTGTTCGTGCTATGGCTGTACTTTCTGTTGCTGACTTGTGATCACCAGTGTGCTTCAACACTTGATAACATTGAAGACTGGAAGTGGAAGTTAACCATGCTTATGCGCAACAAAGATGAACAAGAAGTGGTGTCGCGGGAGAGAAAAGATAGACGCGATTTTGATCAACTCTCGGCACTTGCAACCCGAATGGGTTTATATAGGTAACTTATCCCCACTAGGACATTTGCATCGTCTCGCCTTTTCTTGTGATTCATTTTGTGTTCTGAGATCCGTTTCTCTTTGGCAGCCGTCAGTATACAAAAGTAGTTGTTATTAGTAAGGCCCCGCTGCCGAATTACAGGTCTGATCTGGATCATAAGCGGCCACAGAGGGAGGTACTTTCATGCTTTTTTTGACTTGTAGATTTGTAGTTATGGTACCTTGAATGAAGGATGAGCTGTTTTTGGTTTCTATGGAGCATAGTTATCTTAAAGAGTTGAGCTACTTGAGTATGAGTGTTGCTTGTAAAGACGGTAGAAAATTTTGATTCTATTTCATGAACCTTCTAATCCTAATTTCTCTTGCTAGTTCATCTCTTCTGATTTCAAGTACTGTACAAATATTTTAGGTTATTTTACCTTTTGGGTTGCAAAGAGAAGTAGACACGCGTCTTAAAGGATACATTTCTAGCAAGTCTGTGAATGAGGAAAACTTCTCAGATAATACCTCTTTAAGATTTGGCAGTGACAACAGTATTTATTCTGGTGGTGGAGTTCATGAGCAAGAGGAGCCCTTGATACGGAAGAGCATTGTAGCTGAGAAGATCCTTCAGCGCAAGAGCTTGCAAATTCGCAATAAGCAACAAGATTGGCAGGTTATTTCAGCCTGAAATGTTTTAGAGATAACTCTTTTTGCATAGCACCTTGTGGAGGAATTCTTTTGTTTTGCTAATCAGAGCCTTGCTTTGGGTTTGGTGCTTGTCTTGGTAGAATCCAGGTCACATTGTAATGCGGACATATGGCTCTTGTTCCGTTTCACTTGCTTGATACGTGAATTTTCAGAGCTTATTTTAAGCCTTTAGGCAAACTTTGTGAGTTTGGTCCAATAGCATGACGTAACTTAGATATGAGGTCATTATTATTCAGACAGGGATGTAATAGAGGTGAGTATAGTACTTGATTTGTCTTGCTAATGATATCAAGTACTATTGCAGCGCATTACCTTACTGTCAATGTCTTGGGGAAGATGGCTCTCCCTGTGTGGCTATGCCTTGGTCAATTATAAACCATATTCTTGTGTATGGCAATAAATAAAAGAAGAAGAAAAGGTCTGGCTTTTCTCTTGGTTTGTATAGGACAAAGATTGGTTAATCTCTTGCTGTTACGTTTCTTTGCAATGATTGTTGCGAAGTCTATAAGCTGAAAGTTGAAAATCTTGCTTATATAATGCAGCATAGGTTGGGTGGTTAGCAATCT